>BGPR01000125.1:1067692-1215723 GCA_013235015.1 Araneus ventricosus
TAATATTGATAGTAATGCTTGTTCCTTGACTGGATGGAATTCCTTTCATCTCTTTCTTGTCTTGAATAACGAGATTCGCAGTGAAGGTCGCGAATGAAGCCTTCGTTGAAATTGATTTTTGTCTCGGAGTTTAGCAAGAAGGCCGTTCTTTTATGCTTCGTTGGTTGTCAATTCCCGTTTTGTCAATTACATAATGCTTTCCGGTATTTCTTGATCGCTCTTTTTCAAAAAGAAGAATGTACAGAGATATTTATTTACATTTCGTAAGTGGTTGGGTTTTGGTTGCAGATTCCTTTTATTGATATAATGTGTATCACTTATGACGATGAAATATTTCAACAATTTATTAAAAGATAAGAACATTTTAAAACTACTGTCACTTGGAAATTCAATAAAATTTTATTTGTAGATATTTCATTCTTTTCTACAATAGAATATGTTTTATAGATAGGTTAACTAACTTAAAATAAGACAGATATAGTTTAGATTAAATTGTTTAACGACCCATTTTGAAGCTACATGAAGCTAGTTTGAGATTGAGCTCGAACTTATGAACCGTGCTTTTGAGCCAACGTCCAACTCTTCCATGATGAATCTCATATAGGGCGAGAAAGTTTGGACCAATTGGCGGATTTTAATGCACCAAAACAATATGCACAGCAAATATCTGTTTGAATCGGTCTAGAGCCCACGATCCTCCGGTCTGGAAGCGGATCCTCGACTTTACCAGCGAGTCGCCGGTCCAGTGAAAAGGGACCGACATTTTTCTTATTTAAGTCACGTGATTTTGGATTTCGCATTTTCGCTTTGTTCTGAAAATGCAATTTCAATTATCAACATTCTTCTAACATATTTTAGATATTAATTCGGAAAGAATTTATCGCCATGAAGTTTTATTTTTATTATATAGTAAGAAAATCCCAACATTCACAACTCATTTTTTCATCATTAGCACCCGGGGGTATCGCGAGTACAGGGACGAGAAGCCGCCGGATAAGTAAGCCGATTCTCGCTTCCCCTGGGGGTATAGCAATGGGGGAGGGGGTTGAGTTACCTTCCCCCAGTACCTCCTTCGGGATGGGTCGGACCGTTGTCGGTGATTACTATGTATTAGGACTCCAGCCTCAGTACTCGAGCTATTGCAGCGGCTGTCATTCAGAGGACCCGAAAGCCAACGCAGGCCGGCGGCAACTCAGTTAAAGTCATATAGCGATATAAGACCGCGAGTACGAGGGTGAGAAGTAGCCGTACTTAGGATGCTGGTTCTCGCTTCTCCTACGGGTATATTAATGGTGGTGTTGCCTGGTTAACGGGACCGTCGTCGAGTCGGGACGCATCTGCTTATGAAGGGGTGTGCTCGTAATTCGAGCTATTTTTCGCCAGTCACAGTTTCCATACTGCTATCTGCGACTTCTCGTCATTCAATGGCCGGTCGGGTCGCTACGGCAGGTCTTTCTGATTATGTAGTAGAATATTAACTGCCTAAATTAATTCAGTTTGAAACAAGTTTTGGAAAGCAAATGTTAAATGAAACAACAATAGTGGGACAGTTTGGATTCCTTCAGAAACCAGCAGGGCTTTTGCTTTTGTTTCCGTTAGATACGTTAGAATGAGGATATTGTGTTCACGATGCTACCGCTGAATCTAGTGCTGGTACAATAATGGTGGCTGAGGCCAAACAGATTTAGTGTTTCAAACATTAGATAAAAGACAAGCAAACTCCAAGTTAAAAGTCGTATATTCATCACTATATACGAGTATTAGCGCTAACAGGCAGAAAGATGGCGACCAAGCCATGCGAGCAATAATCGAGACAAATGGCTACAAACAGTAAAATCAGTTGCAAGAAGAAGCGCAATGCCAGACACGTTGCGAATACAATAGCAATAAGCAGCGCCGCCTAGTGGAGGCGCTAAATTAAATATGAAAGCAAGCAGAAATATAAATTAAGACAAACACATTGATCAAGGCAATAGGATGTGGAACACCCTTCGACTTTCTCTTGTACTTCCACAATATGACTTGTTTTGTGTTTAGTTTCGTCCTATAGTGAGGATAATCTGGTATACATTCTTGATATCTTCTCTTTGACCGATTAGAATCACAATTTTATACAAATCTACAACTTTAGCGTAGAAACCCTTAAGATGCAGATAGCTTATTGTATTTTTTGTTATGTTGTTCACATGCTCGCAAACGAACAGACACACATTTCGATGACTGATTTCATCGAAAATTTGAATGTAAACTACATTTTAAGTGTAAAGACCACATGCCAAATTTCATTAGACTATTCCCCTCCATTTTCCACTTACAGTGTTCACAGGCATACAAAATTCTATAAATGTCTTTTTCGGCTTCAGGATGTCTAAAACGTGGAGATTCATCAAAATCTGGAGGTCGAATTTTTTTGACGATTACATTATTTTCTCTTCATATACACTCTGTCCCAAAAGTTTATAGACTCTAGTAAAATATATGTTTTAGCAAAACGGAAAGACATACAAACACCAGTTACAAATATGTTTATTCAAACCATATGCGACTTGCATTCAACGAAATATTTAGTTAAAATAACAATTTGTATTTCAATTATATAACAAAATGGAAATATTAGGTGTCCCAAAAGTTTATAGAATATATGACATTTCAAGAAAAGGTGCTCAATACAATGTTCTTAATAGCTTAAAGTCTTTCCATTTTTCAGTATGACATTGTATACACATTTTTCCATCGACATAATTGAGGTTTGTAATATCTCTGGTTCCAAGTTGTACCATACACTTTCAATGGCTGACTTCAAGGCATTCACTGAATAAAATTGCCCTCAATTCTTATATACCTTCCGAGACATAATGCCCCACACATTTTCAATTGGGTTTAGATCAGGGCTTATCGGTGGCCACTCAAGAACAGTAACATTTTTCGAGTTTAAATAATTTTGCGTAGCATTGGAGATATGGATGGGAGCATCATCATGCTGATATTACCAATTTCTTTCCCGTATGTTTTCTGCAAATGGCATAAGATGATTTTCTAGTGTTTCTATGTATTTAGGAGAATTCTGTCGACCATCTAAAAAGGCCAAACCCACTTGACCGTTGAAACTGAAAGCCGCCCACACCATCACAGATCCACCACCATTTTGCCTACTGAAAAAGCTCCCGGGCTGTTTTCGTAAATCATACCAATATTTTATATTCCCGTGAGGTCCATCGAGGTTCCATTTTCTTTCATCACTGAAGAGGATAGCCATCCATTTATCACTATATGACATATGATTACGAGCCCATTGTAATCTCTTACTAATGTGAAGCTTTGAGAGTGGTAATCGGCAAGCCATTTTTGCGTGGATCATATAACCAGATTCTATAATTCGTCTATGAACAGTGTTGTTGGAGTTTTGCAACCGGGAAGCCCCAGTAATTTCGCGAACCGACATTTTCTGACTTGAAGCCATTCTTTGTATCTGTCTATCACTGCGAATATCCGTTACACGAGGTCTTCCCGAACGAGATTTTGGCTTATATGGCGTCTTACGAGTTAATACACGATAAATCATGCTTTTAGAACAATTTAAATGTTTCAATATTTCTTTAACAGTCTTACATAGCAATTTCAAATGCAGAATTTTACTCATTTCTTCATTAGAGAGCCGCTACGCTTTAGGCATCTTGAAACGCAGAACAAACGAGCGCTTTCTTTTTCTTACAACGTATTTATTAGGCTCCAGATCGACGTCATGGTTACTGATACCATATTTGCATAAAATTGCATTTGTCTATAAACGTTAGGGACAGGTTATTTCAGTTTATTCTACGATTTAAAAATTGACATTAAATATATGGGGTAGAACTGCTGTTTTTTCAATTTAATAGACATAACATATCTATACAGAAAGTTACATCGAAATACATCATATAGAACAAAAAATATAGGCAAAATACAAGATTCTATAAACTTTTAGGACAGAGTGCACTTCGAATACGAGCAAGTAAAATAATCATGAAAGATATCAGATGATCGTATTATTCCACTTATAAATAAAACTAGAGAGTGCTTTTTTTCTGTATGCTTATTCCCCTTGTATGTTCCAGGAGCATATGCTATCTGCCATGCGAACATAATTTCAGAGTTTCCAAACTAATTTTTTATTTTTTCATTTATCTATTTTTGCGCCTGGCCTGAAGTTTGAAGAGACAACCCAAAAATATTTAAGGTATCCGAACACGTTCGAAAGTCGATTTTCGACCAAAATTCCATTTTTTAAATTTTTGATGTTTTCGATAGTTCATTCATTTACCTTTCTAAAACATATTTACTTTTGTCGGTACGTTAATTAGAAGATGAGATATTAATTGTTTTATAACAAACCGGAAACCAGAAATGGGCGTTTAATTAGCCGAAAGTTGTCATTTAAAGGGACAGAAAACTGTCAAAAATTCTTTTAAACTCCTTTTTTGCAAGCTAATATGATGTCAGTATATTTTTAGGAATTTTTTTAAAGTTTAGATACATAATTTGAGCGCGTGGAAAAACTAAAATTTGATTTTTCTCAAAATTAGATTTTATGCATATTTTTCAAACTTCAAACATGATAACTCAAGATATTATCATTCCATTGTTCTGAAATTTTGTGAACACTTTCTTCAAATGTTTCTCTAGTGAATGTACTAGAATAATGTATATTGTAACAATATTTTCTAAATTATGGTTTTTTATTTGAAGAATGATATAGAAAATTTGCTGAAAATCTTATAATGATTGTTCGATAGTTCGTTAGCTCTAAAATTTTTATTTATCCAAAGAATGTTAAGATTCTAGTACAAGCACTAGTCCATAGTATGTAGTTTATTTTAGTATTAGTTTTATTTGAATTATTACAAAAGTTTGACCTGTAGCATGTTTGAAGTTTTGGGAAATTTCCTCTAAAAAGCAGCAGAAATTCAAGAATTTTGTAAATTTATAATAATTTATACTCAAAAATCACACGCTAATATTAATATTAATTAAATTCGAATCTAAAAAACATATTTTGGTGTTTCTATTTCACAATTTAAGAAAAAAGTGCTCCGAACGTGTTCGGATACCTTAAATCAATTTTTTACCCAGAGATTCTCAAACTTTGAGGATCAGTGATCCAACTTACTGTCCAATTTCTATAATGAATTTTGGAATTACAAATATTTATTATCACATTTTATTTTCTATTAATTCTCTGCATTTATATATTTTCAAAAGTGTCATTTTATATTTGTGTCCATATATGGTATCCTTCCTTATCTTGAAATTAACACCTTCAGTCGGAATTAAGAAATAATAAAGTGAGATCTTTTTCCTTTGATATGCTTCATAAAGATCTTATAAATAGAATTTCTCAAGCCTGCAGTTGAAAAATGACAAAAAGTTATCCAATGTCCGGCATCCGGACAATACCGGATATTTAAGCTGAAAGTTGCCAGAAGGATAATAAAATATTGCAGAAACATTTTAACTCTTTCAAGTTCACTACATGTTTCGTCTTGAAAATTACCAAATTTGTTTAAAAAATGAGTATTAGACATGTAGCTGATCATAAATATGTAAAGGTAAAAACTTAAGCATTTTTTTTATTTTGATGAAATTTGTGGTTTCACAGTGAAACAAATGAACGGCAACGGACTATTTTTTCTCCGAATAAGTTATAATCGAAATGCAATTCAAATTATATATTTAATTCATAAGTATATGTGAGTATTCAGGACATTCAACCTTCATAAAATTCAATATTACTTTCGAAGATTCAATTTTAAAAAATATCAATTTGTGCAAGATCCCTCATCATTTTGTTTATCTTAGATATTAAAAGCAATTTATCTCTTGCAATGCCGATATCTTTCTTAATACTAACGATATTGAACTGGAATTTTTCTATAAGTTGGCCTATATATCTGGCTCTTAAGTTATGAAATAAAAATTACGCTACGTTTCGCCCATGCTTAGTAAAAAAATGCTCAATGTGTGGTTTCACTGCGAAACCAATGAACGCGAAAGGGTTAAATGGCAAAAAAACCCCGATTAAATACAAGAAATTACTTGAAAGACAAAATTCATCGCCGAACTCCATTTTGCGAAGGACGAAGATTTTCTGGAGTTGTTTTGGAAAAACTAAATAAATGAAACAATTCCTTCACCGAAACGAAAAATTCTTGTAAATATTATGATTATAAAAAAGTCGAGAATCAAATAAAAGACAGCATGTAGTTTCATCAATTATTGAATTGATAGGAGCAGTTCACAATTGATGTCCTGTATACCGGACACCAGATGGGAAGGGATAATTTTTTCGCTTTTTTTTTTTTTACAGAGCTTTATGACCGACGTTCTCTATTTCAATCCGTAGCTCCTCATTTAGATTGAAAACACCCTTCTTAACAAAATGAGTCCTTATTCAAAATGCATGGCTGCAGTCGCCTGGTGTCAGAATTTTGGTTTTAGGGTCAGAAGGTAGCGGATTCTAGATATGAAGTCGCCAAAGAAATGATGCTTACTCGGGCCTAGTGTGCGTTGATTTTGGCGGACGTCGGGATCAAATATCCTCACACTAGTGTGGCTATGATGTTTGGCGAGGGGCGGTTTAAGTGCCGACCTTGACTTCTGACCACTGTTCAAAAGTACTAAGACTTTCCCAAAGTGACTTTGGTGTAGCAACTAAATGCGATGTTAATTTAACTAAACTTGCGTTAAATGTAGTCAGTACATTTTAGTAAAAGGTTTGATAAAAAAGGAGAAATTTCTTTGTAGAAAATCATATTGTTGATTAATCCCACTTGATCTAGCCAAGTTGCTAAGCCAAGAGATCACGATGAAAGAGAGTTGCGGCAGTTTCTACTGGTCAAAGCTACCCGAAACACCTAGATAGTACCTGAGGTAGAAATATGACTCGGTTCCTATATAGGAGGGCAAGTTACCTGCCTGGAGAACTTCCAGGGGGAACTGACCTACGTTTGTGTTTCGCTTGATGGAAAATGGGAGAAGCCTCCAACTAGTCCAGTCAAATTGTCATAAATGGTTACATTAATTAGGGTAGTTCCGATTTTTTGATATGTTGTATGGGTCGATACAGTGTTGAAAAATCCAAGTTTTCCAATTCCCACCACCACCGCGGGCGCCGCCATCTTGAAAAAACCGCTCAATTTTTGGACTTTTCCCTGTTTTTACAAAATATTTCCTAAAGTATTGGTCTGACACAAACACTTGTGTGCACTTTTATAAAACTAGAGAACATTGTCTACAATTTGAGACAAAAATGAAATTTGTAGCTCTAATACTTCCCGAGATATACCTCTTTGAATTTTGAGAATTTTTCTCAAACATGTAAAAATTACAGATTTTTGGTCAATAATTGCTTGATAGCAAGTAAATGGTGAATCCTGCACTAAAGTTTGGCATAGCAATTATAGTAGAGGTAAGTAGCTCAAGTTTAAGACCAAGCTTATTCTTCTAGCTCCTTTAGACTACGAGATACAATCTTTTGAATATTTAAGTAGTTTTTTTAGGAAAACACGTGATAACTTAATACTGACAAAATCAATGTATTTATTAAAAAACAAAAAAGGTTCATAGATTGTTAAGTTTGTATATCACATATATTCAGTGGAGTGCTCACCTGATGGACCCTTGGAATGATACATCTCCAAAACATTTGTTTTGAAATTGAAAAATTCTGTGATGTAAAATTAACATCATCAGAACATGTTGACACGAGGCCTTCTCGAATAGCCCGGGATAATGAAGATGCAGCAAAGCTCTCTCATTAGCTTTCTGAACACAATCCATTCCTTAAAATTGATGTGATAATGTCAATAGATTCAGGAATTGTGGGAGGTAATGAAGTAAACTGCCATTTGTCAGAAGAGATTGGGAGACATATGATTTCAAAAATGATGGGGAAAAAATTCGAAAATGTGAAATTCAAACGGAAGAGGAAAGTAGTGACACTTGCTTCTATTAATAGTTCCGTCAAAATTTGTAACATCAGCATTGTTGTGGATCTCCATATACTTTTTCACAGGTTATGCATAGTAAAGCAGTCAGATGAGGATTTAAAAACATTTTTCAAATTCGAACTGTCACCTTTTCCTATCTTGTTATTCACAGGAGAGAGCATGCGTAAGGGAACAAAATCTTCATTATATACATCATTCTCACCCATTACAGAGGATGTAAAACCTGAAGGATCCCAGTATGTCGTGGTTGATGGTGGTCATTTACTGCAGAAAATTGTTTGGCGACAACAAGCCACATTTGGAGCAATAGCTGACAGATATGTTCAATACTTGAATAATAAATACGGTCAAGATATATCTGTAATTATTGGTTACCCTGATGATGACAAAAAGAGCACCAAAAATTGTGAACGACTTCGACGGGCAGCCCATTTTTCTCCTGATGTAATGTTTCATGAAGAAACAGTGTTACAATATATAAAAGAAAAGCTCCTTGCAAATGAATGTAATAAGAAACGTTTTATCGAACTGCTCAAGAAGGCTTTGCAAAAAGCTAATATCTGCTTGCAGCAGGCAGTTGAAGATGCTGACCTCACGATTGTGAACACTGCCATTTCTGTTGCTTCTCAATATGACTATGTGTGTGTAGTTGGTGAGGACATTGACCTTCTAGTTCTCATAACTGCATTAGCATCGACACACAGTAATGTTTTTTTTTCAAAAGTGTGGAAGAGGGAAAACGCCAGATAGTTATTACTCAACCACATCATTTAATCATAAATTCTCGAATGAACTTTTGTTTATTCATGCTATCAGTGGTTGTGATATCATGTCAGCACTGTTTGGCCAAGGTAAAAACAAATTTATTATTTTATTTTTGAAACATGAAGAACTTTTGAATAGAGCAGCAACATTCCTTAATCCTCAAGCAACAACAGAGCAAGTAACAGAAGCAGGGGAAAATGTTCTTGTTGCTTTGTATGGGGGAGATCCAGCAACTCAAAACCTTGATGAACTAAGGTACTACTCATTTGTTAAAGCTGCAGCTAAAACTAAATTTAACCTCGCTAGATTGCCACCAACTATCAATGCTGCTCAACTGCATGCCATGAGAAGTTACCACCAGGTACAAACATGGTTGCGAAACGAAAAAGATCCCTTGAAATGGGGCTGGATGCACACTCCATCAGGCCTCTTCCCTAAGAAATCAGAGAAGGATCCAGCACCAGAGTCCCTCCTTCAATGCATTTCCTGTACTTGCAAAAAAGGATGCACGAATGCATGTGGATGCAGGAAAGCAGGAAAGCAGGTCTGCATTGTTCTTTACTATGCCAACATTGCATTGGACAGTCTTGCGAAAATCCAATGCCAGTCATTTTAGACAACGAGTCTAAAGAGGGAGATGCTCCAGCATCAATTGACATGGTTGATGAACAACTGGAGTGTAAAGACATTGAATTGTAAGTAGTGTAATGTTACTATGTGCGGAATGGGAGCCAAAATAACGAGGGACATGGCGCTGGCCCTTCCAAAGGTATGAAAATGTAAAGTTGTGGTTCAGCAGACATTTTTTCATGACATTTGTGTAGTGCATAATTTATTTATAATTATTTATCATTTATTTATTTACTTACATATTTATTGATATATAATTCACAGAACTACTGAATATATGTGATATACAAACTTAACAATCTATGAACCTTTTTGTTTTTTAATAAATACATTGATTTTGTCAGTATTAAGTTATCACGTGTTTTCCTTAAAAAACTACACAAATATTCAAAAGATTGTATCTCGTAGTCTAAATGAGCTAGAAGAATAAGCTTGGTCTTAAACTTGAGCTATTTACCTCTACTATAATTATTATGTCAAACTTTAGTGTAGGATTCACCATTTATTTGCTATCAAGCAATCATTGACCAAAAATCTGTAATTTTTACATGTTTGAGAAAAATTCTCAAAATTCAAAGAGGTCTATCTCGGGAAGTATTAGAGCTACAAATTTCATTTTTGTCTCAAATTGTAGACAATGTTCTCTAGTTTTATAAAAGTGCACACAAGTGTTTGTGTCAGACCAATACTTTAGGAGATATTTTGTAAAAACAGGGAAAAGTCCAAAAATTGAGCGGTTTTTTCAAGATGGCGGTGCCCGCGGTGGTGGGGGGAATTGGAAAACTTGGATTTTTCAACACTGTTCCAACCCATACAACATATCAAAAAATCGGAACTACCCTAATTAATGTAACCATTCGAGTTTTTTTGTTACAATTTGACTGGACTAAACAGTTATCTCGAGCGTCAAAGAAGCGCACATCGATCTACCAGTTTTTGAACAATGCTGGTTAGGTACAACCAGAACAGAGCCCATAATTTTCTTCTTCCGATTCAAATTCTACAACCATTCCTTAAACTTACCATACCTCTGGTAAGCATGCAGAATATATGCCAATTACTTAAAAAGGGAGAAAATAATGGAAAGAAAAATAAATAACATAAGAACATAATCTGAACAAATTGTATTATTAATGGAAGAAAAATAGAAAGCATTGCTTCTTCAGGAGAGGGAAATATTTTACATTTTGAAGTCTATCTTATACTTTATCTGAACTCGTGGTCACAATGATCCCTTCCACAAATAACCAGGAAAAGATGAAAAAAAAAATGTAGGAGAAGTAAAATAAAAATTCGGAAGTGTTCATTCTATCTTCCTTTCTTGCATACAACCATGTTGTATATAATGTTTGGTCAAAAATATTTGCGCTTACGTGGTATCCAATCCAATGTTATCGACTGAAATCAATAAAAATAATTCAAAAGTATAAAAAATTACCTTCTTCAATGAGAAGTTCTCAATTATATTTTTTGATTTCATAAGTTTAATTTTTCCTTTCCAAATTCATCAAAATCTGGAGAACGATTTTTTTTGACGGTTACAAAACTTTCTCCATGTAAACTTCGTGTATGAGAAAATATAAGAAAAGATTGAAGAGAAATCATAAGAAAAAACACAATAAATCACAAGAAAGCAAAACATGAATGGAGTATAAATGTAATGAAAAGCAAAACAAAATAAATCTTATATGTAACAACACCACTGTTTGCAAGTTGCACCTGTAACAGCACAGCTTCAGCAGAAGGCACACTTCCGGAGCCAGTTGAACACTCTTTTGTTTGCAGTTGGTAGGCTTCTCGTGGGAGTGGTGAATTGATGTGACAGGAGAATGGGGGGATCTTTAAACAAAAGCGATAGAAATATATTAAATATTAAAGAAAGCTAGAATAGTCGCCGTAGTGTTTTATTATATTTTAGGAGAAAATTTATAGGATATTCTTTTTATAATACAGAAGAATTCAAAACAATTGCATCGAATTACGAATGGTTATGACTTCTTTGTAAACAACAACGGGAAGAAAAATTTGAACACAATACAGAAGGAAGCTTAACCATTTATTTACCGAATTAACATACCAGCATCTTTTCAATTTTATTTTGGCATCATTAGATACATTTTAATACAGAACAACCCCAGGAAAGACGAAAAACTTTCTAATTAAATAAAAAGTTAATTAATTTGATAATAATTAAAAAATTAATTTTTGCCATCTACTACTAGCTGTCGGAAATACATTCCTCGTGTTTATGTGAATACTGTCAAGAAAAACGGTAAAATTAAGAAGATATAAGCGTGATTAAAGTAGTACTTTTAAGTACCGTCCGGAAATAAATGTCGGGAAATTAAAGTTTGTTTTGCGTATGTAATAATTATTGCCCTTTGGTCACACAGGCAACATCCATGCGGCAGTCCAATTCACGTCAGACGCTGTGAAGCATGTGCGCAGAAATTGATGCGCGTTCGACACCTATTTGAAGAAGATGAAACACGATCTTGGAAAAAAGTCATGAAAGAACGACTAAAGCAGTTCCGAGTTCATTAGGGGAATGATAGGCTGAAGAGGAGGCGAAGTTGAATATTGAGCTGGTGAAACAAGACCTTCCATCTCCAAAGAAAAGGATGGAGAGATGAAGAGGCAGGATGGACAGTTGAAGCTTGGTTGGTTTTAAATTCCCTTATCGCAGGAGGAAGAGGATGTTCGGTTACAAAAGTTGCTATTAGTGAAAATGTTGGCCAAGATTGTGGGAATGGGACGATAGCATTGGATTCAACTGAGAAGACTATTGAAGGAAAGAAAAAACAATTAATTGGGATCTGGACGGGAAAAGACTGGTTTCTGATGGTCAGATGCCATAACGAGGGCGGCACCTGAACTGGCACCACCTCTCAAAATTTCCGCACCACACTGACGGGAGGATGTTTGGCCTACGAGGTCAGAGTTAACGTGCACATGGTCCACATACATGGCGGATATTCTATGGAATCGGGTTATGAACCTTACCATTAGGCCACCGCGTAGAGAATGGTACGTTTAAAGAATGCCCAAGAATATTTCCATGGTGATGAAATGGACTACAGCATGAATGTTGCCCATGTGAACAAGGGAAGTCACACAGGGCAATTATTGCATCCGTAAACAAAATTTTAAGCTTCTTCCCGTATTTGTGCCTAAATATATTTTTCCTATCGTTGTTTACAAGAAAGTTATAGCCATTTCTAATCGGTGAGGTTGTTTTGAATAACCCTGAACATTGATCATTTATTTATTTAATCTTGACTAAATTTTGAGTGTCCATAAAGCTCTTTGCAAAAAATAACTGTAACAGTTTTAGTGCATGTAATAGAAAGGATTTGTAAAGAGGTTAAAAAAGCTTTATACATCTAGAGATCTATTGTTTTCAAAAATTTCATTTGTAGTTTAATGTAAAAATTACTTATTTTTCAGAGTCACTGTTCATCTATGATTTAACTAGACTAGAAAGTAAGATTCTCCTTTTGTGTATCGAAATAATTCCAGGTTACAGTATAAAAATTCTATGAAATTAAATAGCTTACACTTTAAAATACAGAGCTTTATTATACATTGCATAGCTTTGAAATTAAATTCTATTCAAATAAATTAACATTAGAATCATATTTTGGACTATTAAATTAAGCGTTATGATGGAACATATACTATACTGAAAATTTCAGTTGTAGCTGCTTATAATCTTTTTTCCGTATTTTTACATTAAAGTATTTGTAACTTTATTTAATTGTTTTAAACATATAAATAAAGTTACAAATACTTTAAATAGTGTTTGATCATCAACATGTGTAAATGTCGGAGGAAGTTTAAAAAATATTTAAAAAAAAATTAAACCTTGAATAAATGTTCTGTTGAAAGGAAATATAAAGTGTCCTGAGGGAATTTTTGAATTTGGTGGAAAATGTTTGAAGAAATATTGAAAATATTTGGTGGAAATAATAAAGTTTTTATTTAAACAGCAGATTACACTGTTTGACAAAAACTCAAAAGATACAATAAGAATGTTCTTCTAATAATAAACATTGAAAACTTCTAGAAATCTAATTTTAGCATGCTGATTTCTTTCAAAGGCTTTTCATTCGTGATGAACAAAGCGGGTCCTTCTGCTAACATAACATTCATATTTTTACTCAGAGTTTTTAAAGATATGGAAATAAAAGAAAAACAATATTATGATTCATTCATCGTAGAGTATGTGGCACTTGTGATATACTGTGGAGAAATAGAAAATAGGATTATGCAGCAATGGAAACAAATTTTATTCCTAACCATGTCCCATTAAGATGGTGTTATGGGTCGTTGCAGTTTCAAAAAAAATGCAACAAATACTAAACATCTGTAATATCTTCTAGCTGGTGCGGTCACGGAGTACCTGCTAAGTGGGCGTTGGAAAAAAATCTTGACCTCCGTTTTTTTCTTTCCTTAATGCAGTTAGATTGTTATTCATTTATATCGAGAATATGCTGAAAGAACTAGCTGGAGTGACCTCCCAAAAACTTCCTCGCATACGAATCACACGGGTGGGAGGGGGAAATACACCGCGCACCGGAAAACGTGTGGTATTCTCTAACGTGGGGAAAACACTCGCTCCAGCGTTCGCAGCTTTTTTTGCGTAGACTGGAGAAAAAAACCGAATAGGTAATTTCAACGTCTTTTTTCAACCGATTTAAACGAAAATTGGAGACAAATCTACAATTACGGTTTCAAGCCTGCATATGAAATTTCATTTATCTAAGTAATTTTTTAAAGAAGTTATGGGGTTCAAAAGTATATTATTGAACAGAACGACAGGCGGTCAACCCTTTGACGGATTTGGCCCAAATCTTTTACGGACCTACATTTCTGCTGAAAAAACTGCGTATCAAATTTTATCCATCTAGTTATTTAAGTTTTTGAGTCATAGTGTTCACATGAACGCGGACACACAGACAGACTTCCCGTTGATGCATTTTGTCCAAAATTTGATAGAAACCTACAAATGAAGTGTAAAGATCACATACTAAATTTCATCCCCGTAGCTCTAATAGTGTTTGAGTTATCGTGTTCACAAACAGATGGACATAATTCTAAAATTGTGTTTTTCGGACTCGGAGAGGTCTAAACGTGGAGATTCGTCAAAATCTCGAGTTCGAATTTTTTGACGATTATGATACTTTCTCTTTGTATACTTCGTATACGAGAAAGTAAAAACTGAAGCGCCTTGCAGATTTCTTTCAAAATATTGTTAAGCGCTTGTTCTCATGAGGCCTGCTGACGCCAATCGTTTTTCAGATTTATTTAATTGGAGATTTTAATGCCACAAGATTAACCAATTAACTATTTAGGCTTTCTGTGCTATCTAATTAGATGGCATCTTCATTTTCAGGAGTGTATGTTTTGATTTAACCAAGAGTCCATGGAACATTTAAGTTTTTTCCAGAATTCTACTTAATTTTCGTATCGAGATATATCGTCTATAATGGACTTAATTTTAGTATATAAATTTTAATTTTCGATAATGTAATGCAAGTGTAACGCGTGGACGCAACAGTTAAGTGGTTAATATTTCAAAACAATTAAATATGAAGCCTTTTAGAAATCCGTTTTACCCATCAGGCGTGTGGATTCAAATAAAAATTTATTTTTGAAATCCGGAAACACATGCATGTTCGGAAAAAAGAGAGCTTTTTGATGATGCTGAAACTGTCACACGCTACTTACACGAATGCGAATGCCTGATTAGTATTAAATGTGAAAAAGGATTTTGTTATTTTCAGACTGAACTTGAAATATTTATGTCATATTCAGTGAATCACCAAATCAAAACCTTGTCCAAGGGAGGGGAACCTGGGGCTTTTTGAGTTTCTTATGCGACCTTACCAGTTATTTACAATATGCATTGAAATAACATACTTGTCTGTAATATAGTAGAGGAAGGACGACAAATATGGAATAGGTCGGTTTATCCTCTATTAAGTGCTGCAACTTAGTAGAAACAATGCGAAACGTTTCCTATAGAACCGCCATTATGTTAGTGTTGTCTGTGCTTTTATAACTGTAACCACGTTTTTATTACGAGCATTTTTGTGTTTTTCGGAAAGTGTAAATTTCGGCAAGTCATCTTATCCTTACTATTTTCTCATTTAACTTTTATTTCTTGTTTTGTGATGCTTATGTGGGCTAATAGGGCGCATTTTGAGGTTTATTTTAGTCTATAATCCATCCAGGTTTCGTTTCCTGGATCCATATTTATAATCTCCCGAAACTAATGTCCAGTTGGCGATAAGTATGAAATACCAGTAGGGCGACAAATATGGAATAGTATTCCATATTTGTAAACTATTTGCTAAAATGCACTGAAGAATGGGTTCATACAGAATGTGTTGGCTACCCTAGTGGAAGTTACGTGTGCGATTTTTGTAAAAATTAGAAAATGTTTTGTAAAGATTATAAAATTTTTCGCAAAAATTAGAAGAATTTTCGTTTGTGTTTTATAGATTATCATTTGTAAGCGTATTTAATATTATGCCTGACGAAAGCATGACTGCAACATAATTATTGTATATCAGTGTATGATATCAGGTAAGTGGCAACAGTAAGATGTTGCGCTACTTTGAATTTGATTTTTTAGAAATAGTCTAGAGAGACGATTACGAGAAGTGATGAGTACGGTTGAACGATGTTACGTTGTATGCAGTTACGAAGTGTGATAGTTGTGTTTTAAAGTTCTAATAAATGTTTGTTTTGTCTTAAAAGAAGTCTTATGAATGTCAATCGAGAAGCCAACACATTTATAGGTAATATTTTTTTCATCTGAAATAATCCTTTACTTAAGCGCATTATATTATGAATTACATTTTTAATAATAACAAACACTGTAATAATAATTATTGAATAACAAAATAATACTGTATAAAATACAAAATAATACAAATTAATATTTCCCTTATTTTTTGCCCATTTCTATTAAAGATTTTTAGGTATTCAATAGTTGTCACCCATTTAGATATTTGAGAATTTTACACTAAACGGATAAATTTTTAAATATCGTTGTTTTCGCCCAAGTTAGAAAGAAAATATTTCGTGTACAGTTAGTAAAGAGTTCATTGATAAATTTTACCATGAAGTTTCCTTAAATCAACACTTCTAGCCACAAACATTTTGTCAAATGTAAATTGTTTTCCATATTTATGTCCCTTCCTCTATATTTTCAGTTTCTCTTGCAGCAAAATAAACACTACTGCAATCGCCAAAACATTAGACGTAGAAATTTTAACAAATCTTCATGCTTTCGACCTCTGGGTCAGGAATAACCATTTTTGGAATTATGTCTGTCTGTGAACACAATAATTTACAAACGGCGAGAGATAAACAATTGATATTTGTTTATGGTCTTTGCACCAAAATTGTAGATTTCTGTCAAATTTTGGCTGAAATCCATCTAAGGAACGCCTGTTCGCTTGTTCTAGAGGATATGGGAACACCGTCACTTAAAAACGAAAAAGCTAGTTGGATTAAATTTGGCAAATATTTTCATCACCAGAATTGTAGATGTGTATCAACTTTTGTACAAAATCCATTATCGTGTTGATTGTCTGTCAGTATGTCTATTCAAGTGTATGTGAAATCAATAAATCAATAAGTTAAATAAAAACAGTTTCTATAAATACGATTTTATTAGAATACTAAAATTGCTTTTTCATTTAGTACCTACTATCTATTATTTAATTTATAATTCATTATTATAAGTATTATGGAATTTTTAAATAAATTTTTTTATCAAATGCACTACCATATGGAGTCAGAAGTATAAAATCAAAATACATTTAAATTAATCGATTAACTGGAAATTAATTTCCAAGAATATGAAAAAATGTATTGTCATAGAGAATACACAAGTGTACAAGTTCAAAAGTCGCATCATCAGATGAGTGAGTGAAAAATCGATTAAAAATTTCCATGGTTACAAATATGAAACGAATAAAGGACAATAGAAATATGTAAAAAACGCAGCAAGTAAGATGCACGAATTGTGATTGTTATACAACGAGAAGATGTACCGTTACTAAATGTGCGACAATATGGAAGCATGCTAGTTTTAGTTATATATTAACGGCCTGTTTTGAAGCAATACGAGGGTAATTTTGGAACGGACCTAGTAATTTTGAACCGTAGTCAAATGGCGATCAGATGAGATACCCATTTAAAACCGAAGAGGTGACTCTAGTAGTCATAGGTATCGGGGGTTCAAGGCGTTAGGTCAGATGACGAGGACAGCACCTGAGTCGACAGCTCCCTCTCAAAGCTTTCACACCACATCAGGGGGAGGACATCTGACTAACGACTTCAGTTTTAATGTGCACCAGGCCCACAAGTACGGCGATTCTTTAGGGGAATCGGGTTTTGAACCAGAGACTCTCCAACCACGAACCTTAGACCTTATCAACAAGCTACTGCGGCTCCTGAAAGTAAGCCAGAAAGTTGAGGGGAGAAACGCCCAATAATTTTATACACTTTGTGAACAGGACTGCATTATAGTTGGACTGAAGGTTCACAGGAATGTTGTAGTTGGACCGAAAGTGCACAGACTAATGTTCTAGTTGGACTTGCGTTAGAATAGGTTTCTGTTAAGAAGAGTATGTATGGCAACAGGTGGAACACACGTACTTCTCCGGGTTCGTTCGGCTAGATGTGATGGAAAGGTGAAGAATGGGTTTGGAGTGATGTCGCCTTCCTTTTTTTTATTCCTGCTTTTACGAGTTGCTGCTTAGTGTACGATCCATGTTTTCGTAAGATCGATTGAAGCGATTTGCCAGTGCTTTTAAGGACATATTGTCCCAAAGAATTCTTCATCACAGGTGTTTATACTAAAGTGTAGCATTATGGAGATCTCGGTTTGAGTGAATAGTTTTTCAAGCTTCGTTTCCTCATCCTGATGTTAAGCATGCTTTGGTAAGACTTTTTCTCAACTGCAGTTGAAGCTTCCTTTTTCCCAATATGTTGCAACATTTTTATACTAGTTAAAATAATATTTTCTCTCAACGTATCACTATATTGAAACATTTTTATAGTAACTATTACAGTTAAAATAATATTTTCTTTCAACGTATCACTATACTGAAACATTTTTTATAGTAATTATACACATTTTGCATACACGTGTTTTAATGATTTTTATAGATCTTGATGTGTCGAATGTTTGTTCTACAGTAATGTCGTGGTTAAATGTTAATAAATAGTGTTTTTCTTGTCTAACTCAATTTTGTGCTCTTGCCTTTGGTGTACTAATCATTTATACGATCACAGTGCCATTTATCATGTATTTCTTTTCAGCTATAGGGTTAGGCCCAACTTAACATTTTTAGTCACACTATAACACACTTTTAATCCCAATTTGATTGACGAGAAAAAAGGCAATTAAAAAGTTGTTTGCTATATTATTCCGATATTATTTTTGCATTCTTCTTTCCTTTTTCCATGTTTGAAAATGTAATCAAGATTTGAAAGTAAACTGGCTAATCATATAAGTGATATGTTATTTTAAATATCAATGTTTTGCATACAGAAATCTAAGACAATTCGTTGTGTCGTTCTCTATTTTAGTTTAGCTACTTTTTGCCCAGAATATTTTAAAATTTCTTTTTTAACTATAACCACTCTATTATGCACAAAAATAAATCTATTTCAAATGTTCACTAATCGGTGTCGCAAAGCGAATGTAAATAAATGATATCATTGAAAATATATGTGATATTTTCATTAAACGTGAATGGCAAGACGCATACTAGAATTTTGTTCTTTTTATTACTAAATGAATAAAATCAAGCGTCGGAAAAATATTTCTTTTTGTTGACGAATTTTGTCAAAAATCTGATAAATATCTACAATTTTAGTGAAAAAGCTATGAGCCTAATTTCGCCAGTCTTGCTTGTTGGGTTTTTGAATTATTGTGTCCATAAACGCAACGGCAGGCGGATATAATTCCTAAATTGATTCTTTAGGAAACATGGAGATATAGAAAGATATAGAATTGACAAAGATCTCGAGGTTTAAATTTTACCGATTACAAAACTTTTTCTTATTCGAGAAAATAAAAAATAACATCATTAAGCCTTTAAATATCTAATGTCGCTGTAACAAAATACATATGCCTTGCTGTTCTTTTCGCTACCAAATTTACTGGTGGAAGGCATTATATGTGTTGTGCAGCTGCAAAACTGGACTTCTCCATTTTTCAAAAATACGTTTCTACAAAGATTTTAAGTCCATTTCACCCTCTTAATACTTAGCCACCATAAATTGCAAACTGAAATACACTGAAGTGCCACTGAATTAGAGATAGATATGCTATGCAAATTGTGTAGCGCTGCGTCTCATTTATGCGCACGTGAGGGAGCTATGGTAGCTGCATATATTGTTAATACTGTGGTTATTGTTAATCAGTCGTTTCAACTGCCAGTATGGGTAAAACTTCTGATTTAGACGTTTTCGATCGCGGGCAAATAGTAGGCTCTCGACGCATGGGCCATTCAATTTCCGAAATCGGCAGACAACTAGGATTTTCAAGGTTGACAGTGTCAAGAGTATACCCAGAATACACGGATGCACAGTAGTCCAGTTCGTTTTCTATTGAGACAAAAATCATAGCGACGAAACTAAAAACAGCAGAGACTTGAAATTTGCACAGTTTAAAGGAAATGGACTTCAGTTGTATCCCATGAAATTTCATAACAATCGGTTGGATATTTCTTGATTTGTATCAATTTATTTAATTCGTTCCCATTGTTCTCTATGGAGGGAACTATTGTAATCTGCGGTAAAGTTAATAATTAGTTGTATAAAACATAAAAAAATATGATAAATTTTACCAAATGAAGGAAATAGCTTTAAAATAAGATTTGTGAAATTTTAGTAAAGTCTGGTAGGTATTTTTTTTATTTTTAACATTCCAAATATTTGAAATGTTAAAATATATCTAACGAATAATTGTGTGATAAATTCAAATGCCTTTCAAAACGATTAAAAATTGAAAGAATTTCGTTAATATAATATAAATACCATTAAATCTTTAAAAAAATTACTTTTAAGAGTAAAATTGACCGCAGTTTTCACAAAAATAATATGAGAATTCAGGAAATATTCCAAAACATTTTAATAACTAACTTTTAAGCATAATAGATAAAGGTAACGCTTTTCATCATGTGAATTATGTCTTATATTATTTGTTATTTATGAAAAACTATATTTGGTTAAGTTTTCTATTTTATCGTCCTTTTAGCTGTTGCTGAAGACAGCGCTTGAGAGGTTGTCACTGAAGCAAACTAACTGTCTTGAAAATTTCAAATAGCGTTCTGAACTATGCCAAATTTTTGGCGTTTTCGGTGTGTTTATGTCAACTGCTAAATCAGAAATAAATATTGAAATCAATTTAAAATACTTTTGAAACCATCCAGTGTTTATTTCTTAAAAAGTTAAAATGTATTTTAGATTGAGTATCCGCCCCCTTAAATTCGAAAATTTTTTAATACAATTTTCGAATTAATGTCGATTGAATTTTTAGCAATTAACATCTAGGCTAGAACAAGTTAATTTTTCAACAGGTTTTTATTCACCCAGATATTTATTTTTGCGTCATTGAAGGAAAAAGTGAAAATTCTTCACTGACATAGGTGACATTAAAAAATAAAATAAATGAAAAAGTCGGGGTTTATCGGGGCTAATTTTTAGACATTTTATAGAAGATAGAGTGCAGAAATGATTTAAGGCAGTCTCAAGATATGCAAAGATTACAGAACGAAATCCGAAGGCTCGCTGAAACGCGACTCAAGTGTTCGAAAGACATTCTTCAACTTTAACCTCCGTAAAACCTCCTAAGACCACATGCTTATACAAAAAAATTTATGGCTTTCAGGGTTCCAAACGGTTCTCTACCTACCCCCAATAGTCCAGTCATTAGGTGCTAAAAAGGAATGATTTAAAGCAAATTCTGGTGGAGTCGTAATTTTTTGCTCCTATATGTTTTTTGGGGTGCTGATTACGAATCTGAGGTTTCCCACCAAAATTTTTTGTTGGAATTTTAGTTATAGGCAAAAAACATAAAACAAATGGACTTTCCCCCAGTTTTTTGCTTATAACTCATAAACTATCAACTTTTTATAGCATCATCATATATCAAAATAATCAGCACAAAATTTCCTACAATTTATGTCTTTACTATTTTTTCGTTACGCGTGCCGTTTAGGCGCTATAAATGGTTGAAGTTTGGCGAATGTTTGACTTGCCTGCTAGCGCGGCTTGAACAACAACGAACCATCCAATCTGTATGCGCGAAATTATCTATCTTACTAAATAAATTCCTACTCAATTAATATACTTTTTCTATCGTAAACCTTTTTGTGCAGATAAAGATTTTATCAGTTATATTATGAGTATACTTGCATAATCTGCACAAAATTCGTTCTAAGTCTTTCTACCCCTGATATTATCTGCTTTCACGGTTGTGAAGTAAACAACAGAGTAAATATCACGAATTTTTCAATAAGTCAGGAGGCTTAAACATAACCCTGTTATTGTCCCCTAAATATCCCCTCTTGGTATCAAAAGAATCAAAGGAAATAATTTTAATGCTGTGAAATTTAAAAGAAATGACAGAGTGCAACCACTAGCTCTAATACGTGATGCCATCAAGGTGCATGATGAAAGTGTATCTCTCAACCCTACAACACTTTTCCAAATAATTTATATTACAAAGCAATCGGATGAAGAACTAGAGGACGTCTTAACATATGAACTATGCCCCTTTCCATTACCTCTGTTTGATGAAGCTGTAATGCGAAAAGGCACGAAATCCGCTTTATACAAAGCTTTCAAGCCATGTACTCGGGATTTTAATGCTGAAAGCGGTGTGTATATTATTGATGGAGGATACTTGCTGCACAGAGTCATCTGGAAAAGGGAAACTTTTTCATCAGTTTGTGATAATTATGCGACATATGTTCGTACAAAGTACAAATCAACTGCTCTAGTCATTTTCGATGGGTATCCTGAAAATGAAACAGTAGGAGGCACTAAATGTGCAGAACGGGCCAGAAGAACACAGACACAAATGTCAAGTGAAGTAATGTTTAATGCAACGATGATACGAACTGTTTCCTAAGAAAAATTCATGGCCAATCCGAAGCACAAGGATAGACTAATTTCCATCCTGATGAACAAGTTCTCAGTAAACATGACATACAAGAAAGCAGACGAAGATGCTGATTGTTTAATTGTGAAAGCTATAGCTTTGGCCCCAACACATTCGTCTGTGGTTGTCATAAGTGAAGATATCGAACTTTTTGTCATCTTAATTGGCATTTGTACCTTTGACAACGTATATTTCCTAAAACTAGAAAAAGGAAAATCACTGAGAAGATATTTTCTCCTCACACAGTTTTAGAAAAAACAATCGCCGACAATATTTTATTCATGCAAGCCATGAGCGGATGTGACACCACATCAGCTCTTTTTAATTATGTTAAATTGAAGTTTGTGCAGACTTTGAAAAACAATAATGATCTCCTCAAAGTAATTGAAATTTTTAAGAACCCCGATATGAGCCCTGAAGCTGTTGTAGATGTAGGGAACTGCTTTCTTGTGGCATTGTATGGCTACCCAATAACTACCTCGGATACACCATCCTTGAATAATGCTTGCTACAAATGTTACATGAAATCTTCATTTAACAAGACTAGCAACATGGCTTCGCTTCGCAGCTGCCCACCAACATTCCTTAAAAGTTTACTATCAGATCCAGCACTGGCTTGGCAATAAAAAAAGACTTGAAAGAGACCCATTTGCCGACCTCGAAATTTCGATTTTTGTCGCGCTACAAACCGAAACTCGACCACTGTGGGATGGTGGTAAAAAAACAGCCATCGGGCAAACTGCAAAGGAAAATTAGCCTTGAACGAGCGTGGAATGAGACGCCTCAGCCGTATTGCACGTAGCCAGCGAAGCCAAACATTAGCTCAAATTTCTATCCAGCTGAATCAGGGCGACGGTCGTACAGTCTATGCCTCGTCGTGTGCAGCCGTTATCAAAGCCAGAGGAGGCCCAACTCGTTATTAACTTGCTATCCCTAATTCAGTGGCACTTTAGTCTATATTGATGAAACACTTTGAATTCCATACGAATATTTTTTTATAAATCTCATATTGGCCAAATTTGACTGAAATTCGACTTTTCCCCAAAATTTTCTTTTTTGGAGATATGCCTTTCTTTTCTATACTTTTCTATTTCTTTTTTGGAATTTTGCAGCTACACGACACAAATCATAAATGTCGTTTTCGGTTTATGTAATCGGAATGGCCAGTTTATGACACACAATCATAAAATGAATCATTTGCCTTATACAACTGATTTTGAGTGTTTTCATCCAAAATTAATAGTGATTTATTTTGTCTTATTAAGTCATGTAGTTTCTACGCATGCTTAATTTCTAAGAAACGTACATTCGCGATATAACTGAGTCAGAGATTAGATTTTCGTGTGAGGTTATACTTTATTAAAGTCATTTTATTGATGTCATTTACACTTTATTGATGCCATGCCATTTAATATCAAACTGCACTTCGTCTTGCGCTGTGCTGTAATATTACATCCTTTTTTCCTTCTGCAAGATGCTTAACCCTCTGACTACTTATCCCGCGATCTCCGCGGGTTGGAAGTAAATCTATTTTCTGCTGCATCCTGCTATTTTAGCAAGCTAATGGGTTTACTTAGTCTTTTTAAACGTTGAATCGTATTATACCAATAAAGCTTTGCATGTAAATGACAATTCGCTTTGTTCAATGTTATTTGAAGATGTTTGTAAACGTTGAATATAAATAGTAATTAAAAAATTCGGCAGTCAGAGGGTTAATGGAATCCACAATTAAGTGGTCGCGGCGCATTTGGCGTATATATCACGTGAGCGTTGATTGATTCTTTTAAAATGACGCAACGATATTTTAGGTCATAAAAAATTTTCACACGTAGAGTTGCAATTTGATTTTTTAAATATAATAATCAAACAATAACCAAGTATAAAATTTTCAACTTCTTTTTGGTTATATTAAAATTTGGTTTTGAAGCAATACGAGGTCTACTTTGGGATGGAACTCGTAATTTTGAACCGCAGTCAGATGAGGAAGCCACCTGAGCAGGACTTCCCTCTCCCAACTTCCATGACACTAGCGGGAAGTTGCTTGAATCCCGACGCCAGAATTTAATTAGCGCGATCTTTAAGGCATCAGGTTTCGAACATGCAACCTCATGGTCCTGATGCAGAGAGCTGATCTGAAAGCTCCGCGACCCATGAAATATTTAAGAAACACGTGTTGATTTATATTCTTTTACTTAAATCGCCAAATAACTGCATTCTATTATTTGCAAGTGTAATTTATTTATGTAACGTGAGTGAAAATTAAAGCTACAGTTATGAAAAACGTTTATATACAATTATTTAATTGTATTGAATTCATTATTTCATTACGAATGTACAATCTTGCTATCTCGAACAAATTTTTTTACCGCAAATGGCGTCGAAAAACATTTTTTGCGGAAATAAATGCAAAAAATTTAAAGATTCCTGATTCCTAAACGTTCCCTTCAGAACTCTTTTACATTTACTTACAATATGTCAAATATTTCACGTCGAAATTCTTTTAAAAATAAATACCTCTCTTCCAATTCTCTTCGAAGAATTCCTCCTCAATATTTTATGAAAAAGAACCCCAGGAGATTGCTTTCCTCTGATTTGATAACTTCTTCGTTTGGCACGTCTACTCCGCAGAAAACTTCACATAAAAACTCCGGCCAGACATATTTATTTTTCCACACATCTGTTTCAAATGCAATAAAATTTTGACATTCAACTCGCAACAGCAGAGATAAAGGAAATTTCACCCCTCCTCCGTCTATTGAGAATAATATTCTTTACTTTTTATCGCAACTAAAAACCTTATTGAAAAGTTCGATCTAGAACGATCTCGCACATCGTCAGAAATACATTGTGTTGGCGATCTTGGCGAAGTAGAACAGGAGCCGCTGGCGCAAAGGAAGAAAGATACTTATTGGTCCGCATTATCGTTTGCGCTTTCATAACAAGATCCAACAGTCTTTTCGGCGGGAATACGGAACTGTTGCTATTAATGAAAGATTCTCTTTTTGTTCTAAAAAGATGTTGGAATAAGCGGCTTTAAAAATATTTTGATTTTTCGAAGAAAATAATAATTTATTATTCTTTTTTGTTCCGAACTTTTATTTTCTTCGTTGTTTTGTCAGAATATATTTTCTTCTTAATTTTTCATGTGGAAAGAAGACAAAAGATAGTTTTCGAATATTTTGACGATGGAAGTTTACACGTGTTTGCACATTGTTTTATTCTTTATCAATGGACTTCAAATCACTTTGGGGCAAGGTAAGGAACTATATTTCTATTTTTTCCTCTAATCTTTGTTTGCGTTTTATAAAACACCGCATCGTGATTGTTTATAAGATTCGCCTTAGTAGAATATTTTTAACTTCAATTTTGAAAGTAGATTTCGATAGAAAACTGTGCTGTGTTTGAATCAGCTTTTCGTTGCTAAACTTTAAAATTTTGTTTCTTCTAAATTAAAAGAGCTCCTGAGTTTTATTTGATAGAATTCGCTTTCTTTTCAATGCAAATAAAATATCAACATAAAATAAAAATGCAAAGAAATGAGAGAAGAAATTTACTACCAAAGAAATGAAAGAAAAATTGCAATGCATGTCTTATTCCCTAGCGTTGCATTATTTCGAAAGTTCAAACTTTAAAAAATGTCATTGAGTTACAAATAATAATCTTTCTAATCATATTTATTCTATAAGCAGAAATATTTCATGTGTATTTTCAGCTCATACGAATATGTTGATGTTACAATTTCCTTTTGAAATAAGATATGATCTCACAGATATATTTTAATGTAATATCGGGAAAAATTGATAATTCATCGAAAAAAATCCTTTTTTAAACTTACCAATGCTTTAGTTTTAGGCTCATAAATATTAGCTAATTAAATGCAAACTTTTATTTTTTGCATTTTTGTAAGTTTAACTAATTTAAATTAGATTACGTAAAGAATACTTTCATTTCATATAATAGATGATATTTTATTTTTCTAGCTATATTTTCAAAACATTTCAGACTCCGAATAAAATATTGATTTATCTTAATATTTAATCTAAAATAAACTTCAGATTTAGTAACGATTTTTCTTAGGTGAATAAATCACGAACCTTCACTGAATTCAACTGAATTTAGTTGAATATTCTCTTGAAGATTACATAAAATATTAGTTGAACAATGAATCTATTCATTTGGTATTGAAATGAGTTTGAAAATTGGAATTCATAATAAACTCCAACCTGAACTGTTTAATGAAAATTTTATTATTTACTTCGAAGTTAAGCATTCTTATCATTTATTTAAATTCTTTTTTATTGTTCTTAATAAACATGCGAATAACTTTTGATTTAATAATTTTAAAATGAAAATAAATTTTAGAAAATTTCAAATCGTGATATTAAAAACTACAATTTTTTTCAAACTATTAGAATTTAAAATTTTAATTTTGTCATAATTTCGTGGGATATTTTCAAAAGTGACTTTTGTTTGGTACGACTGTTATACTCTTCTGGTTTCTAAGAAATTTGACTAGTGTTTAAAATGAATCATCGAGTTCTGCTCAGAAGCAATAATGGTTTCAGTCGTCTTTGCGCTATTAATTACCGTAATTAAATAGACATTTAATTTAACTGAATTGATATTTAATTTAACTGAAATGTACAAAGAAAAATTTCACAATTTCTTTAATTAATTTTAAAATATAGTGTTTAATAAAGTAATTCTAAGCATATATTGCATTCAGTATGTCAAGATTTAGGGGATATGTATACTTTCAGAAATTAAATGACTATATATATTGGTTTTCGAGATAAATCTGTTTCATTCTATAAAATGGAATTCATAAGAATGCATTTATTAAAAAGAGGCATTTGATTATTGTTTTGGAATTTTGAATACATCTGATATCTTTGAGTCTCAGACTTAACTTCGTTAAACCATCCATCTGCTAAAATATTCTTTTCTATTGCCAGTGTTTGAAGTTTTAAAGAATTAACAAGTCGTCTTCGCTTGTGAAGTCATAATTATTAAGTCAATCGAGGTGATTGCTTATTTTTACACGTGAGTTATCTTTAAGATTGTTTTTCTTGTAAATGAGCTATAGTTGCATCTCAATGATCTGTCTTCGTGCTGATGTTATTTTGAACCTTCGTAGTCCAAAATTATTTCTGTTTGCGTAATAAATAAGTACGAGAACAAAATTATTCATTATATGGCAAAGCATATACCGAAATTTTCTCTAGAGCGTGGCGTTGTCCTCTGAAACGACGTTTCGTTGCAATGCGGCAAACAACAATTCAAATACAAACGTTTTATTGCATTATATTACAAAATGTCTATTTATAATTATATTTAAAAGCATACGGATTTTACTTTCAATTTTCATTTATTTAAAATGTTTCTATCAAAATTTTCAATATCAATACTCTTCTGTATATAGTCTAAGGATACAAATAGTTGATAAACTGAGTTTCCACAGGCAACCGAAACATTATCGCATCGATGTTTGTTCAACGTTATCTTGAAACTTATTTTCAGATAAAACAGTGCATTCGCTTTACAATGACCCTTTCAATACAATGATCAACAAGCAATATTTCTTTTAATTTCTTGTCAAATTATACATGTTATTTTATAAAAAATAATATATATATATATATATATATATATATATATTATGAAATATTCTTTTCGTAGCTATTCGCTGTGATGCGTGTTCATTATAATTCGTTCGCTGTGATGCGAGTTCACTTTATTGCAGAGAAACGAGAGAATTTTCTTATTGCTAAGGCTGCTGATCATGAGATTTCCATCGAAGGCATGTGATAACGCGAAAATTTAATTTAATTTTTTTACTGTCTCGCATATGAAGTACACACAGAAAAGTTTTGTAGTTTAAAGCAAAAGTTGACCTCGAAATTGTACTGAAGCTCCTCGTTTTAGATCTCGTTCATAGATATTTTCTTGAACACTTACTGGATATTTTTCACTACTCTGAAACTTCACAATACATCACCGTATTTACAATTTTTTTGCAGTAAGTTTTGACAATATCCAATTTAAATCTATCTTTTTAGTTATAATAAATGCATTTCTATTGGTTATATGTATTTTATACATTTTTAGCTATTACATTTATTTGCCGTCGTGTTACCATTTACATCCAAGAAAAATACCATAAACATTTTTAGTTATTGCATTCATTTGCACGCTTTAAGTTACAGAAATTTAATTGAAAAATGAATATTAAATATGCTATGGAAATCATTAAAAAATTGGCAATGAAACTGGCATAAATTAATTGATAAGTTTTAAAATTTCAAGATGGTACAAAAATTATATAGTATGGATTATCATTTCCGAAGTTATCGCTGAAAAACATTAAATTTATGCAATCAGGAAACAAGGGTGACAAATCGTCAATGTAAAGGTTGTGTGCGAAAAAGTTAAGAGGAAAACACTGACGATTTTTTTTTCTGTATGCCTTTTATGCTGAGCACTGTTATTCGAATATCATTTTTATAGTATTTTTTGCGTGACACTGTATATCACAAAATGACCGTGAAGTATAGTCTGATTGTCTGTCACAGATAAGAGGTGCGCCACTAATTTTCGTGAGTAGATAGATGCCAGTCAGTCGTAGCTCAACTTTTCAATGACAATCTGCTTACTCGCCACAAATCCTTCCGAGATTTAATCCTTCAACATTTAATATAAATATATGCTTTCCTTTTTTAAATTTTCTTGTGTTTGTGATACGAAATTGTGAATGTTTAATGTTAAATGTAATAAATATAATTGAACCAACAGTCTGAAGAAGGGAACGAATCCCAAAACTATTCTCTGGCGGAAATAATAAAAATAATAATAAAACTTCCTAATTTTCTTATTCATTATTTTTCTGAACCAAACTTTTATATGAGCTTCTTTACATAAGTGGTTTACTTAGAGGTTTTCGTTTCTTTTTTTTTACATCTAAAAACGAGTGTCTATATGAAGGCGCCGTCTATATAATTTGTAACAGTTCTTTGGCGTAAAAAATGAATTTCGATTATTGTTTTTGGCGCTTGTTCTTCTTCAGACTGTTGGTTCAGTGGATCATAGATGGTGTCATAGATCTTTTTGTAGAGAAGGAGGGAATATTCAAGAAATTTTGTTGAGAGAAGAGATAGTTTAAGAATATTTGATTAAAAGACGATGTATACGGAGCACGTTGTGAGTATTTAACATAACTGCGGCGTAGGAGTTCGAAACGGCATATACTAATTAAAAATTCCTTCCGTTATTCTCTGTAGAGTTTTAATATTCAATCTAGCGTAGCTCGGCAAAGCTCTTATATTTGAAATGAAGATTCATCAGACTGTGAAATTGTTGCAATTTTTAAATTTTGATTGTAACATGATCATATTATTTTCTGCCATGTATGTAATTTAAATTAGTAATCAACCCATAAAAGTATCTTTGAAGCTAAATTTAATGTATTCCGTCAGGTAGATGTAGAGAAAGATTATTTTTTCTTGATTATATAATGATTCAAAAAGTGGACTTAATGCACTTATATTAAGCAATAAATAAAATATTTAATGATAATTCATAAAAACTTGACTAATAATAAAGGAGAATGTGTGTGTGTGGGGGGGGGGGGGGTGAGGCTCTACAGGTCAGACCGCTGGACCTAGAGCAACGAAATTTGGCACAAACATACTTTGGAGGATGGGTATATGCACCTCGAAGCCCTTTTTTTGAAATTTTAATTAATTAAAAATTATGCGAAATTTTGGCGTTTTTCCTTAAAAACTTCCGAAAATATTACAGCACAAAAATCATTTTTATACCATCTGAAAGCGCAAAAAAATACCTTTTCAATAATATCAATTAAGTTGACGTATATTTTTTCTCTAATTTTAATGAATTTTTAAAGATATAATTTAAAGATATTTTTGGCATAATTTACAACAATACTTTTCATTGCTGCAACGCAATTCAAACCGTTTTCATTATTTAAACAAATATTTATTTACGTGTTTCTCTTCCATTGTTGAAAGCTAAAGTAATATCTTAATGTTTAATGATACGTTTTAATCAGTATATTTTCATCCAGCTAGCATGCTGCTGGACGTAAAATGTGCAGCGTCACTTTAAAGTTAAAATCAAATGCATATTTTGCGTGAGGAACAAGAGAGTGAAATTGATGCCGACCACGGGCACTACATGACACAGACAGTTAACTCGATTCCATTAGGGATGTTCATACAGACAACGAACAGAATAGGTGCTAGGCTACTGAAAGAACACGAGTGAAAATGTCTATCAAAATATCTGCTTTGTTAAGGGAACCATGAATATCAATTTCTACGTAAGAGCTTCAGTTGGAATTATATTCTCGGCAAACAAGCTGGTCGCCGAAGGCGGCTAATATAAAATAAAACTAGTAAGCAAAAGAAATCGCATTAGTGTGCTTATAAAATATTATCCTCATCTGATTTAATACTCTTGCACGGCTGATTTTTTTGTTCCCGCATGACACGTTGATACTTTGGCAATAGAATTACGATGCTATTTACCAATTTTTCTAAATAGAAAAAATTCAATTATATTTATTGAGTAATAGTAAATAAAATATGTACATCTCGTATTTTATTTCAAAAATATGTCATTTAAGCACATTTTGAATAAAAAGAAATATATAGAACATTGAAGAAGTTTGAATAAAAGAATTAATTTCAACATTTTTCTTGAAAGAAAGAGGTTTTACCATCATCTGCTACTGTAAATAATAGAATAGTACCGAAAATGTAGAGAATAATCAAGAGTTGAACGTTTCATCACTAAAGCAAACATTGTTTTCGAAAAATTGTGAATTTTCTCGAACATTTTGTGTTTGACGAATTGTTCGAACGAAAGCATTAAGAGGATTAAGAGACGAAGTATTCGAAAACAAATATTAAAAATACTTGCTCTTCCTGTGATAATGTTTCTCACATTGTTTACGATATGAATTTATTCTGTTAGAAGTTCAAAAATGTGTATTATAATTTAATGTCACATAATGCTAAAAGAAAAAGAAAAAAAACTTATTTAATAGTTAGCGAAGCAAAACAAATTAATATTTTAATAAAGAATGAATATTATTTAAATGTTGTGAGCATTAAAGTATAACCCATAAAAAAGCTATTTATTCTGAAAGAGGTTAAATATTATTATAAAATATTAGCTAACTAAAAAGTTTTAAAGAGAAAGAGATCAAAGCTATAAACTAAACAAAAGTAGAAAATTTTAAAAAAATTTTAAAAAAATCAGTTTAACACCTAACAGTTAACAGTTTTTGATGCCTGTTATTTTTTAAACTTTTCATTCAAATTTAAATGAATTGAATGAAATTATTAAATAATACGAAAGTAGAAAAACCTAACATGCAAAAATGATACAAAATTATACGAGCTTTTATCTAAGGAGAGAAAAAATCTCTACCCGTACTGAATAAATTCATATAAAGCGAATTGTAAAAACTACGCGGATTCATCTTTCCTGTTTGGCTTAAACTCTTGAAGAAAACAGATATCGATTCTTGTACCACAAAGGGACTTTTATAAACAAATATATATTTTTAGAGTCTACCGTCTGTATAAAAACAACAGTTTTCGAGTGATATATCGTTTCAAATATAAAGCTACATATTTCGCTTTCAGTTGCCAGGAAAAGAAGCTTTAAACAAAGCTGAAAGAAAAACGACCAAAAATAGGTATTTAGAGAGATACACTAGTGTTATTTTTAATGGTATATTTAAATATATATATATATTCTGAATGTGCAGTTGTTGTTGATTTAAATTATTTTCTTACTTTTTAATTATTATTCTAAATATTATTTCATGTTTACAATTTAAAGCAAATAAAAATAAACCCTATTCCTGACTTTATATCAGAAAGAGATCTGGTAATTGGTCTGTCCAAATAAATGGAACTGGGAAAAATAAGCAATAAACATTTGCTCACAAATTACAATTTTTGGGGTGGGGTGGAAGGAGGAGGTCCTAGATACTTAGCCTATTGACATTTGGAGTAGCGGCTGCCTGGTGATAAGGTTTCGGCTTTGGTTCCAGGATCGAAAGCCGATAACGCCAAAAGATCAACGGTGTATGTGTGAGAGAGTCAAGTTCACATTGAATCTGAATTCGAAAATCAAACGTTCTCCCGTTTGTGCGGCGTGGAAGTTTGGACTGAGGCTTTGGTATCTTCCTCGGCATTTGTCCGTCCCAAAATAGCTCTCATGTAGTTTCAAAACTGGACGTTAATGTAAGTTAACTAATCTAAAGACCGATAGACATCACTTAGCGTAATAGACAAATCACTTAGCAATGCTACATTTAGATGTCATGACTTTTATTGACAGGTACATAAATGTAAAAAACCTGCCAAATCAAGGAAATAAGATGGTTGTGGAAGTACTGGGAGGTGATGTTTTCACAAGCAACTTGATACCAAAAAGGAAATGTGAGCCGATTCCTTATAGTGATGGAGCACCCACGACTTCGCCTTCCGCGTGACTGAATGTTTTGAATATCTGTAATCACGAGCTATATGCTTGCGCTCTACGTATTTGAACTGGTTGAAACCTGTTCTGACTAGTCAGTCACATGATACTCTTCCATTTTTCTGTGGGAAATGACATAATTCATTTACTTTTCGAAAATAGTTATAAAGTTCCGAAATGTTTTGAACGTTGGAGTATTTTCAGTGTTGCCAACAAATATCACAAATCAAATAATCAAGTTCAGAATTATCCTATGTGTCATTTTCAAGTCGAAAATTGAAGATTCCATCTCCAGAAAATGGTGTAGTATCTTCACAATGATTAAAATTTTAGATGTCACTTATAATTATTCAGAAAAGCTTAGCGAACACTAGCAGCAGTCTTGATTTAATCTAATTTTTTCAATTACCGCTAATTATCAAAGTAAAACGGGATTATTAAATCTGCATTGGTTTGGACAAATGCCAAACACTGAGTTCTCTACAAAATATAACTATTTCTTCTTAAGAGAAATTTTTCTAAACTAAGGAGATCTTAATTGAGAAATAAACTTTTGGAATAAACTTTTTTGTTCTTTTATTCGGCTGTTGCTGTTCGGTGTAATTTGTTACAGCTGAAGTGTATACTGGAGAGACGGTCTTAAAGGAAAACACCTTTCATCTGTCAGATATAATTTCAGGCACTTCAAAAAGCACTTTCTTTAGAGCACTTCTTGAAGGAGAGCTCTTTTATCTAGCCGATTACTGCTTATTGTTATTTTAAATACTTATTTTCAGACACTGTTGTAGGATCGTAAGCAAACAAAGCATGTTTTTCGCTCAGATCTCGTTAACTGTCGAGAACTTTGATCGTGTGGGTTTTATATTTTATCAGGCGTGTATCATAAAGCGTTGTTAGTAGTTTTAATTACTGTGTGTAAAGAAATTTAATAAAAACAGTATCAAAACGCACTTTTATTAGTATACTAAAAGGTATACATTTTTTATTTCAACTACTGTCTGCTTTTTAGTCTTTAATTTAATATTCGTTATTACAAATATGGGATCTTGAAATCGATGCTCTGAAATTCGCTATCAGATGGCGCTACCCGTATGAAATCAAAATTTAATTAAATTAATCGGTCAATTCATAATTAATTTCTGGAAATATTGAAATAGTGTATTGTTATCGAGAACACACAAATATACAAAATTTCAAATTTCTAGGGCAGAGGGGGTTATTCTTATCCCTGGGGGGAGAAGTTGTGTTCGTAAGGGCGATAAAAAAACTTTAGGAATTAAAAAGAAAAAAAAGTTATAGAATTTTTTCCCCCAAATTCGTGTGAAAAGTGAAAATTCTGCACGTCCAAAAGTCTACTGGGTACCGGAGAAAGAAAAGAATCAAGAATTCGAGGTTAAAGCAATGAAAAACTTAATAACCTTTAATAACACCTAACTTGTGGAAAGAACATACTGGACGTATGCGTATATTAATAACAAATAGCGCTTTACGCAGCTCCAGACATTAGATTATATATGAATCGAATGATGTTAAAAGGGGACTTCTGACATCTAGCAGCGAACTGCTATATTGATGTTAAAAGGGTTTTTCTGCAAAGACGTCTTCTTCTAACACCACATGAAAACTTTGGTGCTGTACCAAAACGTGGCTGTGAATGATAGAAACCCCGTTTTTACACCAAATATGCATTCGCATTAATCAAATTAAAAGCGAAAATAAAAATGTAATTTCCACCGAAAATGCAGAGGTCCCCTTTTAACCCTTTGGGGCGCAAGGCATTAAACTTTTTGAAATATGATGAAAAACATCATTAATGAGTTTAGTTTATTGTCTAGACATAGAATCTACAATTTTTTTAAAAACTTACTTCATTCCGAGGGGGGTCGTCCCCCTTTGATGTCACCCCTCCTCACATGAGAACCCCCTTAGATACATCGAATATGATACACTCAAAAAATATTGTTGAATCGTACAGAAAATCATAAATTAAAACTTCAAGAATTTTGGAGGAAAATTTTCAAGTTAATTTGCTAAAATTGTAAACGTCCAGAACTGAAAAAATTTCTTATATCTGAGTTAAGGAATTTTACCAAACTTTATGTCTAATGAATCCTATTCCGAAACGAAGTTTCATGAAACTGCTATATACATTCTAAAAGGAGTGATATTAGCCCTAACCTAAATCTATTATTTTCCATTTATAGTTGAATTTAACGATTGAGAAGCGAGTGAAATTAGGTGTGACATCAGCTGGCATACTGCGCCGCGAAGGGCTAACATCAATCGATTTATATGTCTGGATTCCGACTTAATTCTTTTAAACTCAGCTCCATGAAACAAGTTCAAGGATTGCAATAAAATTGTCTTCCATTTGAACACTTGATCATCACGATGAGTTATTTTTAGCTTTCATCGTGAGTTAATGCGAATGCTGTATGGTAGAGTCGTGGCTTTGGGATTGGAAGGTAACTGACTTGAGAAACAATTACACCGACGACCCGCCGTGTGGCGTAAGGTGATTTGATTGATGCCAAACGTTCTTTTACAGGAGAAGGTTGAAAAGTGGGGTGCCAGCACAAGCGGAAGGTGTTTACTCACACCAAACAAATTTACCTAGCTGTAGACTTGCATACACAGCGAATCTTTGACGGAATATGGTCATGAATCAAAGAACATTCGAAACTCAAAGAACATTCGAACATTCGAGCAGACTTACACGTCCCTATATGGTAGTTGGAAAGACATCCATTGCAACGTATTCATGGATACATCTACTAATTAATCCTTCCTTCATGCCAGTTGTATGTTCGAAAAATGTGCATACACGAGATTTTCCGGACGTTCATTAATTCACGTTTTACGCAAATAAATATCTTTACACATTGCAGAATTTTTTACTACATGAATAATATTATCTTGCTATGGTTCTTATTGGTTGTCTTGAAACTCCATGCACATAATCCAACCCTGATTCTTAAGCTTAGTTTGTGAAATCATAATTTTTAATGTTTTTTTTCTCTCATGAATGTGTAAAATTTAATCAGGATTTAATTCGCGAATTGTCTTATCTTTTTTGGAAAAACCGGGACATACCTTTGAAATTCGCGACTGTCCCGAAATTTCGAGACGTATATGGTAGCAATAAAAGAAGGGCATATTTTGTTTAATTATATTACTATAGAGCTATTTCGGGATGACTCTTGAAGTGCTAAACCGTGGTTAGATGCCGAGGACGACACCTGAGCCGGTACACCCCTCTCCACACCAGGGACAGGACGTCAGACTTAACGAGCACCAGACCCACAAGCACTACCGGTCTTTGGTGGAATCAAATTTTGAACTTTTAACCTTCTGGTGTCGACCACCAGACCACTGCACCGGCACATAGAGAGTATGCCAACGGAAATTTCAAGTAGATTTTATATATAAAATTTCCTATAATGTCATGATTGAGTAAACGAAACAACTGAAAAGACAGAATCTGAATATTTTTATCTGTCCTTTATCCGACATATCTATACAGTATATAAATCTGAAACGCCAGTTTTTTGTATGCTGTAGAAATCCAAATTACGGATTAGATTTTTTTTTCAATTTTGCTCACAAATGCTATGAAGCATAAGGAAGGTTTAGTAAAGTATTCGCCACAATAGTTATTTTTTTATTAATTAAAAACTATCTTTCTATTGCGCATACGCAGTTCATGCTCTTTTGCTGACGTAAGCAGAAGGCGAAGCAATCTATGTAGATAAAACTGAAACGCCTATTTTTTTATACTCTTCAGAAGTCCAAATTACTGAAATGATTTTGTTCACAAATACTACGGAGAATAAGGAAGTTTTATTGAAGGTTTCGTCACAATTAATTAGATAGTTAATTTTTTATTAATGAAAATGAATGCTTCCATGTATAGACACAACAATTGTAGTTTAAGTGTTGCTATTCCTATTGAATGAAAATGTTACAGATATTCTAAACCATTTTATTTATTTGCCCCCGAGTTGCCACTTGCAGTGTTTCATTAAAATTTATATTATATTATTCTTTAAAAAATATTAATAACTTATGGAGAAAAATAGATTTCGGTTGTTAATAAAAATCGTTTAGTTCTACTGGTATTCTCATTTTAATATAAAAAATAAGTTTCAGATGATAAGAGGATTTTGTGTATTATAATATTTTATAGAAAGATATTTTCAGATTTAAACTATTAGATGTGAAAGTGTTTTCATCCCGAGAAAAGGTGGGTATATAAGCTGGTATATAATATTTTTCGCATGGTATTCACTGTAACGCAACTTATTCCATATAAAGAGATCACTTCTAAAAAGAAAACTAAAAGAAATTCCCCCCTTATCTTCATCTAACCTAACACCGCAAAATGCACTTTTCAACCACTCCCAGTATTTCATGGATTTGGCAATTTTTTTCCTTCCTTAAACCAGTACTTTCAAATACTGAAGGAAAAAAAAAACAGGAATACATAAAAAAAAGTTACGGGTAAAAAATGAAAGAAAAAGTATCCAGATCGCAAGGAAAAGAAGGAAAAAACGTCGGTTCTGTCCAGGTTTAAATGGCAGCTTATATATCACGCGCAGCCATAAATTGTCCGATCATACGTATTAGCTGCCATTTTTCTATTCCTTCCTTTATGTGACAGAATATGGGACCTGCTTCTTTTATATTAAAGTCAGTCCACGCAGGTGCAGATGTTGTTTGACATTTCAAAAGTATGAGTAACAAATTCGATCTGTTGACGATATAGGTATATTCTAACTATTAATAGCAATTTCAAGGATGCATTCAAGGTAAATTTTTGAGACGAATATATAGCTTTTTATCTATAAAAGTTTGAAAGAATGCAAAGATTATTGTATCAAATGTATAAAAATAGTATATGGAAACATCATTAATTAATAGCAGAATGGAGTCAAATCACGCTTATGTGATATATGTGAAATGCGTTTCGCCAATTTAATTTTCAAATCCAGTGTTCGTCTTCCAGGGGGGAAAAAGGACATGACGTTGCATTATAGAGCAAGACAATGTGCAATTAGAAAACATACCGAGTTACTTTTATCGTGGTGTTGTGACTAGATAAATGACGTCAGCTTGCCGAGGATTTCGTATTGGCTGTCTTGAAAGGGCATGTGTGTCTTCATGTGAATTGATTCCATTGTTAATTAACCGTTTTTCTAATATATTTGATTGTTTGGTGTTAGAAATGGCATTTCAGCAACTAACTCCGAAAACTTCCACCCAGTCTATTTTTACCAACAACTAACCATATCAATTTTCAAAAATTAGCTTTTCGTATTTGTTGTTGGTACGTGGTTTAATTTCAAAGAGATACCCCTGAAAAATCTTACACATTAACTATTTGGTGTGAAAAGTATTATTAAATTTAGAAATTTTTATATCAGTGCTGATGCAATTCATACATGTAGCATGTGAAAATACAATGAAAACAAATATATGTTATTTAAGTTCAAAATGAGAGTTTACTGCTTTAATAAGTTTCCGAAACTGAAGTATCCACATCATTCACCAAAGTACTGAATTAAACGAAATCCATGGGATTAGCGGGTGAAAGAGATCAGTATTTTAGTATTAACCAAATTTTTTCGCGTGAAGCTTTGATCAATATACTGGATTTTAATTAATATTTTAATTTCTAAGATTTTATCAAAATGGATGATGATACTGAGGGATGATTATCTTCTGCCTCGAAGTAAGATGATTACGATTTCAAAACCTGATGGTATCAAGCGCCCCAAGTAAATTTAAAGTAGAAACTTACAGGGGTGGAAGAAGTTTCCTGTTTCGTTCTCGTTGTTGAAAGTGATTTAAAATAATTAAGACCATTCCGAAAAGTTCTTCGGAAGCTTCAAAACAATACGATAGTCAATTGCTTTTTGCTTAAATGAAATCTAATTTACATTTTATAATAATTTTTTTGAGTGATTATCGGGACAAGGCATTTTAGAAGTGGTCTGCATGGAAGCCAACTTTTTAATCCCCTCACATAGAACAACGCGGTCCGGGGCGGTCTAGAAATTTCGCCTTAACATCTCCGAACGTCGGTCTGAGGAGGTTGGCTTCTTTTGAGGGGAGGAGAGACTCTGAGACATCTTCGAAAATACGTGCAGTAGATAGTCCAACTATCCTTGCCCATCACAGCTTGTTTCCTTGCTCCTTAAGGGAAGGTTATAGCAGGGGGTGGGGTAAATTACCACCGAGATTGAGAGAGTCCAATTCATGTCGTATCCTCCCAAAACGTCCCGATGTTAAAGAGGCTAGAAGAAAAATGTCCCCTCGTGATAAAAGAGTTAACAGATTGTGGCTTTTAGATTTGGAGATTTTTCGTTTTATAATTACTTTTAATTGAGAAAATTTATACTGACGAAAATAATCCAAGAAGGCGACGAAAGATGCTCTTATTGAAATTGTTTCCAGTAGAAGAAATGAGTACCTTTAAAATAGAATCCTCTCTGTCAGGAATGACTATATAATGCATTAAGTCTGAAAATATTAACAATCTTACTTTTGTTAGATGCGATTGTATAGAGAGTATATAGAGAATTTCCATTTGCAGTTTATTGTCGAAGATAATACTATGAAAATGTAAACACGCATCGTTCTGTTCACTTGCGAACTACAGGAGCTCATAAGCAAAGTGAAAGGAGGATGGGACCTCTTAGTCTTACAAATCAACACTTCCATGTTTATTTCGATTAACGTCTAGATTTGAAACCTGACTGTTTTATGATGAATTTCGTATTTTGACTGTAATCAGATGGCAAAAACTAAAATTGGATCGACATCCCCTTTTCAAAATTCTACAACTCACCAACGAGCAATGAATAAAGCCCGACTTATCATAGATCAGTTTAACAACTCAGTCAAATTCTGGCCTTTATTTCTCTGACATTCATTATTACATTCTGTTAATAATGAATGACTCCCGAAGCCCCTTGATATAACCTTCATCATACAAGTGCACAGGCTTATCTTCGGTGGAATCGGGTCTTGAATTCGTGATTGCCCAATGCCAAAACCGAGGCTGCACCACCAGACCACTGCAGCTTCCCATTCCTTTCCTGCTTCCTGAGTTACGTAAGTTGAGTCTTAAGTTCCAGAATTTCCGAACGTCAGAGATACTTGGGCAAATATTTCGGAACGTCATATCGACTATCTCTTTCCATTCGGAACACTGTGCCTCTTCCATTCACGAATCAATCGCCTTATCAGAAAACCTATTAAATTTGGACATTAAGTGCAACAACAAACACGCTCAGCTTACAAAAATATTATCTATCGGCAAAAAAAACCTCATCCCGTCTATTTCGCGTCTCTTCCCACTCCTCATCCACGTCTTAACTCTCCTAATTTAACCCCAGGACTGCGAAAACGTTTTTCTACGGCCCCACGGCGGCAAAAACCCATTTCTGCTGCGCTATCCGCTTATCCCCATAGAAAGAAACTCGGAAAAGGAATAAAAGCGATAAGATAGATGTGATGAGGGCTAGCAATCAAATCTCTCAACGCCCTGTGATAAGATAGCTCCGGGAAAAAAAAAAGCCCACCCTTTTTTTCTTTCTTTTTTTATCTTTTTTGGAGGAAATTTGACAAGAGAAACGGTTCACTGTTTGAATTCCGCTCGTTCAATAATTTGATAGAACCTGTGGAATATATTTCGGATATTTTGGGTGATAGTGTAGAGGTTTCTTTTTTTTATTTTTGGTATTCATCGTCTGATGGGTTTTTGAATGGGCTGCTTCTAACTGAAATGTCTTGAGTGTTATCGAAATGAATTCATAAAGAGATCAAAATGAGGCGTTGAGCCAAACTGAAGTGCAATTTTTTAAACCTTCTTAAGTTACACTTGATTGTGCTTATCTGGGGTGTTATTATCGATGTTATTAAAATAGCTCAATGAATTAAGAGAGTTCTCGTCTTTTCAATGGAGGGTTGTAGATTTTGTTAGATTTCAGCATAGCAAAACTTCAGATAAGCTGTAAATATAATTTTAAGTTATTAACTTGTTAAAGATTTAATCGTTTACTTTCTCATCATTAATAATTTACTTTAAAAAGTTAATCATAGGCAAGGACAACTAAAGTTGACAGTTTGTTGAAAGCTAGGCGTTATATCAATACACTAAGTAAAGTTTTCCTTAATATGACCTTGAATTATTTATAAGTTATTTATATATTTAAACATTATTAATTAATTTATTTCAAAATTTCCAATTACTCATTATCAATGGCATTATTTAATTTATTTCAAAATTTTTCTTTAGGTTGCTAAATTGTTTTTCAAATTTTTTCTCGTATGTTTCCACTTCATGTCCATCTAAACCGATTACAAACAATCATAACGATTCTAGATACGCGGACATGAAGTGGTGTTATATATATATATTTAAACATAATTCAGTTTCAAACACCAGTAATCGGTATTCTGCGGGATAAAACTCTTTATTTGAAACGCATTTTTTTTTAATTTCAGGGAGTTCTTTCAATGGTAATAGATATCTTCGTATTGTCAACTTGACTTGTTAATTATATATAACAAAACAAATATAAACGGCCGATATTTCGCTCTCTCTAAATAATTTTTTCTGTTCTAATCAATTTAAAAATTCTTTGTAAATATTACCGCTATATATTTTTTAAAGAATGTAAATCGAATAAATGAAAGTCACTTTATTTTTCCTTGCAGTGTTTGAAAAAATATAAAATGTAATTAAATGTTTATATATTTGCTCCTGATCATGAATAATAAATAAAGATGTTTATGGCACCGAAGTTATTGAACATAAAACTACAAAGTTTGGGACAAAAACTACTTTGCATGGTATATGCTCGCCATGGGATAAGATCGCCACAAGACAAATCAAAATTTCTAATTCTTTTGTACTCTCTGAGAAAATTACAGCCCAGAAATAATTTCCGGTTCGTAGAAAAATTCAGTAAACTTACTTGACTTTTATGAAGAGCACAGGATACTTTTATTGATATTCATACATTTTTATTAGCGATTTCACCGGATTGAATAGTCACTTATAATAATTAATTCATTTGAATTTGATAATTTATGTTGAATATTTGTTCACAGGGAAGAAATACCAGCATCCGATAAAGTATTATCACGGCTTAGCAGGCACTCTGATGCGGCGATATTGTATAGCAACGGATTCGGAAAGCTTCCGCGCTTTTGCGCATGGGCCGGGCGGAGTTATTTTCATCGAAACAGGAGGAAAGTGAAGACTGGAAGGGTGATGTTTACATTTTATTGAGCGTGTTGAAACAAAGAACTCGGGAAATGCGCTCATATGGCTCATTGCCTGACACCCCTTTCCGGTGTAAAATCGTCCAAAAGAGGTACCCTCGGAATCCATGGTCAGACTATAGCTTGAAGACGTTTCAGTTTGTTATTTGTTGCCCATGCATTTTTAATGCTTCCAAAAGAACATCATGTGCACGCCTGCTAATGTTATTAACAACAAACTTTAGAAATCGTTCATAGACGAAAGCATTTTCCCTTTTAACTTTTCATGTTAGGAAAACAACTTCAATTACCAGGGCCATCTTAATAAATTCCAGCGCCCTCGGCTAGAGTAATTTGGCGCCCCATCAAAACTGTAACTAGCAGTTTGAGCGCCTATGGCACAACTAAATGTCTACCTAATAAATTAATTGAGGGCTGAAAAAAGTCGCCTGTTCTCTGGTTAATTAACGCCTTACAATTTTGCAAATCAGTGCCTTTTCAAGATTTTACAAGCCGACTTTCGTAATGTAGGTAACTTCTATAAGACGCAAAGTTTAGTATTTTCTCGTGGATTGTCTCTCCATCAATATTATTTTGAAATGATATATATTTTTATGTAAAAATACAAAATCGATGGTTCTCTAGTTACACGTCCTAATAGTATCTTTAATTTAACATATCTGAAATCATAATTAAATAAATTTTTTAGTTGAAAATTAAAATAAAATCAATATAGTATATTTTAGGCGCCTTTGGATCAAAGGCCCCTACAGCCAAATTAGCCCATTAAATAAGAAAGCCCTATCAGTTACGTTAACGAAGAAATTATTATAACCATCATCCTTTTTAGATGGAGATTTAACAAAGATTCTGAGAGAGTGATTTTGAAAACAGACAATTCCTACTATGATTCGCTTATTACTCGAATAATCACTGTGGGCTCTATGCGTACTTCGACTAAATCTCTATTTATAATAAAGGAGAATGTGTGTGTGTGTTTGCGCTCTAGAGGACTGACCACTAGACCTAGAGCAACGAAATTTAGCACATATTTTGGAGGGTGGGAATGTGCACTTCGGGGCCGGGTTTTTTTGAAATTTTAATTAGAATTTTGATTAATTAAAAATTAAGTTAAATTTTGGCGTTTTTCCTTAGTAACTTCCAAACATATTACAGCAAAAAATAATTTTTATACCATCTGAAAATTTAAAATATTATCTTTTCAATGATATCAATTAATTTGTCATACGATTTTTTTCAATTTTAATTAATTTTTTAAAAATATTTTCTCCATAATTTACAATAATAATTTTCATTGTTGCAACGCATTGCAAACCGTTTTCATTGTTTACACAAATATTTAATTGCGTGTTTCTCTTCTAATGTCGAAATCTAAGAAAATATCTAACTGCATTTTAATTTCTTCTTTTATTTGATAAATTTTTCTGTGAAATCTGTGAAGAAAGTCCTCAAGGTAGTAAATATATAATGAAATAATCCTGTAAACTAAAGGATTACCGTTACTATGTTTTAATTGTTTTTTATCAGCGTGTTTTAAGCCAATTAGCATGCTGCTGGATGTAAAATGTGCCTCTCAAATTTAATGTTGAAATCAAATGCGTAATTTGCGTTAATGTAGACAAGGAACAAAACAACTGCAAGGCTACGAAAAGAATAAGGGTAAATGTCTATAGTAATTTGAAGTTTAAAGCTACTTTGTTATGAGAACTATGAATATAAAATTATGCATAAGAGATTTAATTTAAATTTTATTTCCGGCGATCAAGCTGGTAGCCGAGGGTGGATAGTATAAAATAGAAAAAACTACTATATACGAAAATAAATGACAAAACTTTCGTTTTAAAACTAATATATAAAGGCAGAAAACTCAGTAATAAATACAGGAATATATTGTAAAACAAAAGACTCAAGAACATGGCACTTATATAAGTAAACAATGAAGATAAATACAGCGGATATTCTCCAGCATGATATACTGAATGGGGTAAAAATGGGCACAATGATGTAGCATCCATTATAATGGAAACATGAAATTTATTTTCCTGTAATAGCGATGAGTTTGAACTTAAAATATATTCCCGTGGGAGGAACAGTATTTTAGTAGACTCCATAAGAATTCTTGTTGTTCGGATAGAAAACGAAGATAAATTTCCAAGTTTTATTGCTTACTTACCACTTTTACTGTTGTATTTCAGAGGGCAATTTCAAACATGTTTTCAGGCAATATATTCAGCGAAAAGTTATGAAGGAATGGATTATTATTTGATGAAATATCAACATCTGTTTATTCTTCAAAATAATAGTTGGTAGATTGGAAACTCTCTGTTTATATGGCTTTGACTAAAGTTAAGCTTATTAAATTAAGGTAGATGGTACAGATTTTTGATTTAATTCTTTTAATATGTTAAATTCTATAATTATTCAATTTTATCCATAAATTTTCTTAAAATAAAATTCCTATAAAAAATCTTTAAAATTTTAGAAAATAAAAGTTTAAGCTGTTTTAGAAAGCTAATATTTCGCCTCAGAATGAAAGTTTTAATATAATCATTGTTTCCAGAGACATGTATAACAGATAAAAGTGATTATTAGATTTCTTAAATTTCCAACCCGGTTTAGATCTGCATGAGGGGTATTTTAGGATGAGCTTCGTGTCTTTGAACCGTCACTAGATGATGAAGAAGATACCCTATTCTTTAAAATTTCTCATCACTAAAACCTTGAGGAAATTTGTGCCCTGCGCATTTAACGAGCACCAAAGCCACTTACATAACGGTTATTAGATGGAATCGTGTTTGAAACCCACGATCCTCTGGCAATCTTCCAACAGGTCACCACGGCACCTTTTATGTAAAAGAAATATTTTTTTAAAAAACTGTACACTGTCCAGATTCGCGCAGAGCTATTAAGGTTTGTGTCAAACTTGTACATTGTTGTAAGCTTTTTCATGTTCGTCATCTTCATTCATCATTTTTCTTTCATTCACACCGTGATAATCAAGACATCGCATATATTCCTTAATTTTGTTGTAAGTTCTATGTGTAGACACCAGATATGTAATTTCTTCATTTGCCTTTCTTCTGTATGCATTTTTTTGCAACTCAATAAAGTCCAACAACATCTATACCAAACTGGATAGAAGCCACATGAGCTCTAGAGACGGCGGTGTGGTGTGGTGTTAAAATGTTAAAAGTTTAAGACAAGTATTTCAAATTTGTAGCGCTCGAGCCCGATGAGTCCAACTACATGTATATATCTTCAAGGTTTTATCAGTTTAACAACACGCAAATAATGTTTTGATAACAGTTTCATTTCTTGAAAGTTTTGTAAATTTCTACTCTAATCAATGTACGTGAAGTCACAGACACAGGACAAACGTAACTGATCATGCCATTTAAAATCTAACTTCACGTTATCTTACACTTTGCTGCAATATCATGTCCTTTCTCTATTACAAAATGTGCATTTGATTCAAAAACACTGAATTGGCGACTCGCATTTGGCGTGATGACACCATTTCACTGCTTTTTATAAAGTCAAATTTATTTATATTTTTAAAAAAATTAGACTGAATTTTATTAAAACGTTGAACTTAAATAATATTTTTATTAATTTTCTTTCAAAAATACTTTTTTAATAAATTTATTTTCATATTGCATTATTTAATGTTTAAGAAAAATGAATCGCAGTCTGATTTTCATGAATGAGAATCATGTCCTTTTACTTTTGCAATGTATGCGATGAATTCCATAATTTTTTATTTGTCGAATATTACATAAACATGAATTATCTCCTTTATTCATAATTCTTAACCAAATTCATGCAAAACCGCATCATATAACAAAGATATGGGAAAATTTTCTAAATGTTGAAACTACTTGTAACAAAGTATTGCGGATTTAACTTTTTAAGACTTTTTTCTTTTCTCGATAAATATTGAATCAGTGCTCAATTATATGCAAATAGAGGCAGTGGCGAATCCAGGATTCGGGTCGGGGAGGGGGGTGCTGAGGTCATAAAAATTTTGTATCATAGTGACGAATGTCAAACCTCATGGCTTATATAAACCAGAACACTTCAATTTTACAGGCTTTCCTCTCCTGACAATAAGAATAATAAAGAACACTACAATACTTTCGATAATGTAATAAAAAAACAATAAAATAGCTGGCCAAAAAGTGTTTTCGACCGCGCCAACGCTACAAATGCAAGTGGAATGACTAGAAAAGTAGGAAAATTTTCGAGCCTGTCAAGTCAGAAAGCAATATTGTCGCGATTTTATTACTATTCTTTTAAAATGAAAATTAAGATCAAACAGTTGTAGTGATTTTAAATTAAATCAAGAATTTTGGTTCGGCTCTGGGGGGGGGGCTGTAGCCCGATAGCCCCTCTCCTGGATTCGCCACTGAATAGAGGTAATTTGGATCCAGCACGTCCTCGATTTGAAGGAAAAATTCGGTGAAGTGGCGTGCATAAATTTCGCAAATATTTACCTCAGGAATGAGATAATTCGAAAATTTGCTTATGAAATCATTTTCGTGTTATTCAATACTTATCGGTGGGAGAAAATATATACATTTAAGAAAAAAGGCGTGTTTTATGCGAGATCCAAACATACAGACATTCACTATATTTCAGCTTTGAAAGAACTATTTTGGATATACAAAGGAGAAAAAAGGTAATAAGAGAAAAGATGGCAAGTCGCTAAAAGAGTGATACCAATGATGAGTGGAAATTTCTTTCGGAAAATTGAAGCTTGGAATGAATAAAATGTACTACTAATTATTTCATAACATTCGACTATTATTCTTTCACTTATGAATTTTTCAGTTCAAGTTTTGTGATTGTGCTCTAAGAATATAGCCTCCTAAAATTGATTTCATACTTTCAAGCAGTTAATGGAGCCAATTCATATGTCACAGTTAACTCCACATGTCATGTAAATATGTAACTATATGACACAATGCACTAAATGACACAATGCGCTATATGACACAATGCGCTATATGACACAATGCACATGAGTACAATTTCAATCCTGCTATGACACTTTTCGCATTTTGAAAATCATTCTAAATAGAAAATTTGTGTTATTATTTGTTTTCTGACTGTTATAACATGAAAGAGAAAGGCGATTGTCTTATGAAAACGTTTTTCAAGCTCCTGCTTAATTATCCTGATTTGTTAAAAATATGGAATGGGAAAATTCGAAAGAAAATTTTTATGCCTACATCATACTGTATCTTGTGTTCGTTTAGGCATAAAGGTTTTTCCATTATAGTGGTGTATACATTTATTAACTAACTTTAACAAGTTAAAAGTAATGTAAAAAATAATTTAAGCGAAATGAACAAAATATCATGTAAATTAAATTCACTTTAGATCAAACTTATTCTAAGAATTCTAACAAAAATATATGAACCTAATGTAAACTGAAAACGATATTAAATAAATTGCACAAATTTTGAGAACTAATAAAAAATTAACCCTAACAACAATTGAAATTCTAATGCAAGAACTAGAATTATGTTTCCATAAAAATAAAAAAAAATTATTTATAATTTTTTAAAATCTTTAACTAATTTTAGTATATTTCCCAAACGAACGTTATATATAAGGAAATTTTATTTCTTCATTTTCCACAAGATTTAATTTAATGGCTTTTTTTCTTTTAAATTCATATTGATCGTTGAAAACATTTCAAGAAACAGTAATTATGCCATACATGAGGCGAATAAATATATAATTGTTTTGCTGTAAACTAATTAATTTATTTTAGATGAGAGAATAAATAAACCATTTGCTATACTTACGCATTATAAAAATACGCGAAAATCATTTGTAGTGACATATTAGTTGATAGGAAATAAAATAACTATATAAATAGATAATGAATTCATTTGCAGTTAGCTTATTTCGATATTTTGAATACAAACTAATGAAGAGATGTATGAAATACATTTATATACGAATTTTCTTACAATAGAGAGGCGGCATTAAAAATGTATTTAGTGATTTCAAAAATCAACGGAAAATGGTATTAATATTATTTCAGATTGAAAAACAAACAGCTGATATGAAATGGTTAACTTTTTCGGAAATCGTAATGAGATTAATTCGAGAAAACTACTTTAGTTATTTTACGTTCTATTTTACTATCACCGGTAAAATACGAAACTTGCTTATTTTACTTGCATACACAGTTGCTACAAGGGAAATTCGATCTTTTCGCTTTCAAAGAAAATACTGAATAGTTAACGCTTTAGATATCGAGGATCAATAAATTTCTTACTTTGAAAACTCAAACAAAGCAAAGAAAATGTTTTATTTCTTATCATCTCGTTTTCATGAACAGTGCATTCTTTTGACAAAATCTTATTGTTCACTATTTTTCAAAGAAACGCTGTTTCGTGAAAGAATTCAGATCGATATTAAATGTGTGAGCATCGGTATCTGATTGGAATGATTGTTATGTGAATGTGTTTACTTTAAATGGAATTGCAAACATAGATCTGATAGGGGAAATATAAAATCTGTCTTAATAGAAAGATAGTAATCATTTAAGTGCACATATAGCAGTTTTAGAACCCAATAAAAACAGGTATGTGAATCGGGGCAGTTATAGGGGGAAAAATCGGGTGAATTATCATCCCTCGACTTTCTCGTATACTTCAACACAAGGATGTCATCTATATCGTCTAGACACATGACTGTGCCTGTAAGTTATACAATAGCATGTTCTTGGTTGGTATCAATAAAAATTCTTTAAAAGAATCCGAAATTACCTTTTCCTCTGATAGTTTGTTATTTTTTGATTTAGTAATAAGTTTTCTGCCTATAACTTTGGAACATATAGAAGAGTTTTCTGTTTTGTTTATAAGGGGTAATGTAGAATTTCGTGCCCAGGATCGACTTCCATTGTAATGTTCCGTCAAAGGTTAGTCGTAGTAGTATGGTGTGGTGTTTTGGCACAAGGTGTGTGACATGCTGCGCCAAACGCAATGTTGATGTTTCGTCAAAAGGAAAAACCGGAAGTGGATCCTCGCCACCAAATTTTTCTCAGTTGCAAACAATTTCCTAATTTTTTTTACATATTTAACATATACGAAAAAATTTATTTAATGTTTTTGCTGGAAAAATTGTCAAAGCGTATACAAAAAGGTGCAGTAATAATTAAATTGCATAATTTTACCTCCGAAGTGTATCGCAATGTGCAAATGCTAAATAATCGTGATAATTGAAAAGCATTAGATTTTCTTCCTTCGTGACTGGCACCACACGTGCTGAAAATTCTTTATAAATATGATTCTTTCTTGTGCACTTTCGCAACACAACAAAGAAAATGGAGTAAGTATTCAGAAAAAAATACTCCTTCCTGTTGACGGATATGGCTCAAAATTTAATAAAACCAAAGTTATGGATTTCATAAGACTACATGCGAAGTTGAATTTATCTAGTTCGTTGCCTTTTCGTATTACCGAGTTCACTTGCACATGGAAGACACACATACAGACAAAAATATTCTTTTTGAATTTTCGAAGGTCTACAATGTCGAAAATCATCAAAACCTCCTAGTGGAATTATTTCGCGGTTACAGTACTGTTGCGGTGCGTTGATTCTGCTGGCAGATCACGAATTTCAAATCCGCTCTAGAACACATTGTTGGAATGCGTAATTGTTCTGAATATAATATGGTCTTTGTTGTTGTTTTAAGTAAAGAATGATGAAAACAGCGTTTAAATATTAAAAAGTTCTATATTCACAATTATACAAGATATATACAGTTTCTTAGAAACACCTAGAAGTTGTAGGCTGCGGTTACAATTCATTGGGAAGTAAGAATTGATGCGAACTGCATGTTGCAGTAAAGAGCAAATGAGTCTCAAAGGCGGAGACAATGCGGAAAGTAAAATAATATAGGTGCGGCCCGTATGTGCGGTTTCTGACAGCAGAGTACATTGATGATACAACAGTAAGCAAATTAGTAGCACCACCTAGCGAAGGAGCTATACTAAGCATGCAGAGAAGCAAAGAATACAATGTGCACTAATTTCGCATTAAAATACAGTAAAATAATGGAATTTAAAAGTAATAGAATAAAGCATGCAGAATGCAAAAATACATTAATATTAAAAGAAAATAAGCAATTGGATGCGGAACAATGTATGATACGTTTTTTCATGTATGGACGAGAAAATAAAACAAACAACAAAAAAAACTCGTTCGAATTATCTGTTGAATACGTGCAGATACTACCATGCAACAGGAAAATTAAATCGGTTGAAGTAAAATTATCAAGATTCGGGTTGTTTATCGAACAACCAAAATCTTATCCTCTGAAACTACTGAGTTCGAAAAAAATATGGCAACCAATAAACAAAAGCATATGGGCAACATCACCGCTTGCCCGCAAATGCACCCGTGCCTCTCAAAAGCGACGACAGAATCACGATAATATTTAGGTTTAATGGCTCTGTTTAAAATCTATTATTACAACCATACATCATTAAATAAAACGAACGGAAAAAGGAGCAAGCTTTCCCTCAGTTCCAATATATCGTCTGCAGAGGCTGGACTGCCACTGGTGGCAACGCGTAATGTAAACAAATCTGCCACCACCCCGTGTTGCGGTTTATACGTCTTAACTGTGACGGGGTGCATCCGTATTCTTGCTTTCGGGAGAAGCGTTTAACCCTGTTATTTTCCTTTCGGCGAGGCATGTGCCCCTTCTGTCGTCTACCCCTGAGGAACGTTCCCACCCCTCTCCGCTTCTTTTCGTAAATAATCGCTGTAGAAAGTCTTTGCCCAGGACAGACGCGCTACAAACAAAGATATATTTTGGGGTTTTATCCTTGGAAATATATCACTTGCTAAGAAGAAGCTTTCGAAGAAATCTCTGTCTACCAGAGTAGGAAGTGAGAAACAAGGATTGGAGAGCATACAGCAGGGTTTTAGATGGTCCCTAAAGTCAAGATTTTAGACTTCGGACACAAAAGGGGTAGAAAAGAAAAACAAAATGTAAAAAGTAAGGTCGCGATTTTTTTAGGACAAAAGTTTCCGGTTTCTATATCAGTTATTTTCTCTCAATAAATGCATAACTAAAGTGAACAGATTTTCTGAACTTAAATCCAGGACGGAAATTACTTAGGGGGGAAGATAAAGATTGTGGAGCTTGACGAAGAAACTTAAGAAATAAACTATAGAAATTAACAGTAAGAGATGAAAAAATAACTTTAAAAATATGTTTCACTTGTGCATTAGAATTACTTTTCTTCGACTCTATATTGGTTAGATTAGGATATTCATATTTTATACGTATAGATTAGAAAAATCTTCAGAAGATAATTTTTAAAATTGAATTTCATTAAGTTTTTTGTACTACCTCTGTCCCATAATAATAGTAGCAAGTGAATATTTAAACGGGAGTTATTGCGAATGCAGCTGTAAGTTATGTAGTAGCGCAAACTTGTGAAGCCTTTAATCAAAATCAATGTATCATGATATCTGTCATTTGTATTGACACATCTTTCAATTTTTAGGTTAACCCAATTATTACGAATTGTAACTATTTTTCTAATCTCATCCGCTGAGCGAAATCAATTGTTTTATTTCAGTTGAATATTAACCCATTGTAAAAGTAAGATGAAAAAAAAAAGAGAGTTTTCAAGCGAAGATCGAGTTGCGATTGTCCAGTTCTTGATGCATCAAAAAAAAAATTAAAAATGAAAAGTTGCAGAAAGGTGCAATTACGTTAGCTGCAAAACAATTTAAGTGCAACAGAAGGACCTATGATGAATGAAACTATCTGAACACTCAAAATAAAAAATAGGAGTAGTATTTTTAATTTATCCGTTTACTTATTACTTTTTTTGATAATAAATGTTGTGTTCTATATATTTTTTTGGTTGAAATCTAGAAGTTGGTACACTCTCTTAAAATGGCGGCAAGTCGCCAAAGCTATTACAAGTATTACCTGCATTTAGCTTTGGCGACTTGGCGCTAATGAAATGCAGCTGTCAGCGTCTTGCTTTGGTGATTTGGCAGCGTTTTAAGAGTGCGTACCAACTTCTAGATTTCAACCATTTTTTTTACTACCATTATTATGGGACAAATTAAATTCATCAACTGCTACTATTATTAGAGGTAGTATAATCTTTTTGATAAGTTACTCTCTGTCAACCATGTTTACTTATATTTACTCCAAATCGTTTATCTGGTCACTTTTGTTTATTTTTTTTATTCTGTTCAATTTTTTAAATTTCTTTTTAGTTTTAAAGGATCATTTTATAGTATACAGTAAAGCACCGTTTATACGTTTTTGAAGGGATTGACGTAAAACGACGTATAATTGAAACTATGTACTTTATCATTACAATGAATATGAATGAATCGGGACTGTGATGAAATGACGTATAAATGTAAACGACGTATAAATGAAAAACGTATAAGCGATGCTTTTCTCTATATTTTAGTTTTTTTATTAGTAAACTTCTTCACTACTTCTTTGAGTAGATTGATTGCGTTTCAAAGATGGTTGCGCTTCCTTCTTTATTTTTCTTTAGACAAAACAAAGTAAGAACATTTGAAAGTGTGCATTTTGAACGAAATCTGCTTAATGTCATGGAGCGGCAGTCCTGAAACACATAATTATTCACCAACTATTGCGCTATTCACCAGTGGTGCGGTTGCTGGTGGCTTTCTGCATGCTAAAAGCTTGAGTTTTCAGTGACGATAGTAAGAAGTAGGCATGGAACTAGCATCCAGATATCTCATATGAAATCTGGATTTAGCAATTTTTCCAACATGCGAAATCAATACTCTTCACAGAACTCCTTTGAAATCTATACTTTATACCGTGTTCTCCGTGCAGTAAATTACTAAATAATGCATATCTTCCAGGATGAAATAAATGTGGTCCGTGAACAACACCAATTAACATTAAGTGACTCTATTTATAATTATTTACTAATTTTAGAAACAACCAAGTTTTCTGGTTCGAACTTTCAGCCGACTCTTAGCATGTCTTAGAACGAAGTTCTCTTTTTGTAAACAAGGGTGGAGGGGGGGGTAGAGCCATCTGATGGACATATTTATATCGAAATCATCCTGACCTGGCGCGAAGCTGTCCGATGCATCTGAGTAACAGCCGCTGCGACAGCTCGAGTGCTGAAGCTGGAGTCCTAATGCTCGTCATCAGCCACGGCCCCATCCCTCCCCTAGGAGGGATCGGGCCACTATCACCAGCAAGGGCAAGCTCCAACCATAATTGTACCCACCAAGAAAGCGAGATTACGCTTACTTATCCGGCGGTTTCTCATCCACGTACTCGTGGTGCCCCACAGTGAGATCATCTGGTGGATAATTGTATCTGTCACATACTTAACTATTTGTCATTCTTTTAAATATTCTGATGTTGATATTTCAAACTAAGTTGTGATCAAATAAATCAATAACTTTTTAAATGTATTTAGATCATGATCAGGATTATTTAATTGAGTTTAACCACATGCCTTGGATCTTTCCTTATGAATTTGAGTTCTCATTGACTATAGCTTTCCAAGAAGACGTTTTGACATTCCAGTTTATTAAACTTATGTTTTTCCTTTTCTCCCTATTTCTTATTTTAAGCAAAAGGTCCTGGTTGTGTTGTATATACCGAGTATTGCATTTTATTTTTCTGCAAACATGACATTACATAACAGGAAACATTCGTACGAAAAAATACAGATCAACTAGTATAAATACTATTCGGACAAATATTTAACGGAATTCCCCGAGAAAATGTGCAATATCGAACTCTCCATTTAATGTTTGCCTTTCGGAATTCAGAGAGTAGTTCAGTTAATGCCCGTACATCGAGTTAAATATTTGTCGAGACGGCGCCCCGTAATTTCTTTTACTCTACATTTCTTTCCATTTTCTTTTTCTCAAAATGTCAGATGGGTGCTTTGCAAGGAAGTTTATCTGGGCATATCAAATTAGGGCAGTTAAAACAGTCTGTTTGTATTGCTCCTTTAAGAATCCAGAAAGATAGTTTTTCTATCCATTCTCATTCGAAGACGAACGGTATATGCCATGTTTATATCAAGAATTCTTCTATTAAACTTTTACTTAATTTCTTGAAGATGGACGATAGATAGATATAAAAAGAAGTTTCGCAGAAACGCGAAGATCTTTAAAAACGCTTTGTATCCGAAATTTCTTTTCCCTGGAAAAATGGTTGAAAGACAAAGTGTTTAAATTTAGGAAGGAGGGAATATATAACTATGGATACAATTCGTGTCGCTCTTTTTTCACTGATTCTCTACTCATCATTTGCCGCGAGTGAAAATTATTCCTGAAATAGTGCATAGTTCGTCTGAGATTTAGTATGAGTTAGTGGCGAATCCAGGATTTGGGCCTGGGGGGGGGGGGGAGGGCATAATTTTGTATCGTCCTTATGGCTTATGTAAGTCAAAACACTTTAACTTTACTCACCTGACAATAAGAATCACTATAATACTTTCGATAATTTAATAAAAAACCCAATGAAATAACTAGCCAAAAATGCTTTCGACCACATTTACGCTGCAAGTACAAGTGGAATGACTAGAAAAGTGGGAAAATTTTCGAGCCTCTCAAGCCAGAAAGCAATGATGCCACTTTTTTATTCTTTTTAAAAAGAGATTTAAAACAAATAGGTGCAATGATTTGAAAAAAAATCAAGAATTTTGGTTTAGCTCGGGGGGAAGCCGGTAGCCCCACAGCAACCCCCCTGGATTCGCCACTAGTATGAGTACTGAAAATACTTGGTTAATTGATAACTACAGGGTTTACTAACGGAGCTTTCTAATAATAGAAGATTTAAAAATAAAATTTAGGTATTTTACTTACCAAGGTATGTTTGGCTAAAAGAATTTAAATATTGTGGCAAGATGTAACCATAAAGCTTAAAATCCTTTTTTTTTAATTTAAATATTTTAATTTTCGATTTATATCTCGAATATAACCCAAATTGTTAGACGTTTCTGTCTTGACTTGTTCCATGTTCGACTAAAACGTAATGTCCAAAGGTAAGATAAAGTAAGAAGAAAAAGAATAAAATGCTAGGTGAAAAGATTTATGAATGGTTTCTTTAACGTGCGATCCTCTAAAGAAATGGAGAACCATTAATTTCATTTCTAAACATTTAACCTGAATTTTTTCTTCTTCTGAATTATGTGATAAATATCTTTCAGAATAAGTGTCAAGCAAGTGATGCAAATCATTGGCCAGGAACACCTTATTTTCAATGAAAAATAGCCTTCATTCACATAAGCAACCATGCAGTGAATATTGATCTCCAAAATAGCTTCATCTTTCATTCATGATTGAAATGACAAAAGTAACGATGCTTTTCACTCATTCAAAACTATTCTGTAGATAATATCATAGGAAAGTTTTTGTGAGTTTTCGTCGAATTTCATGTTTAAATTTTTGATTTAGTTCAATAAACATTACAACTAATACAAAACATATAAAAACATTTTATTTCGGTATGTTAAATTCTGGGATCATCATCTTTTTAACCTGTCTTGCTTTCGCTGCAATGGACTCAATCGCGACATGCCGCAGTCACGTGACAAACATAATTGCTCATGTCATTTAACATCCAAATGCACGTTATCTTACGCTGTAATACGACGTTTTCTCCTTTTTTCCCGCAAGATGCGCATGTGATGTCTTTCAAACCATCGAGCTAAAACTGGTATCTGCGAGCTATATCTCTTAGCATGTGTTTAGCGCAACATGTCTTGCCTGGCTCTTGCTCCATTAAATTGCATCGTTTTATGAAATAAAAGTATTCCGCTTATCCTTGTATTTTAATACGAACTGTACTAAATAGTTAAAAAGTAATGAAAGTTACTGAAATAGCATTAATTGCTCTTAAAATTTTTTAAAATCATAATTTTCACTGTCCTCCTTAGGAAGTATCATTCATCTCATTCACAATTTCTCCATTTTTTTTTACCTAACTCACACTTTTTTTAAATTTTACAGGACTTTAAAAATTCATCGATCAAACTATAATTTAGTAACTTTTAAATAATTTTATCTTTCTCTGTTAAAAAGGTACTTACTTAGGTAAATTACTTGTATTACATTTTTTGTTTATAATATATATATAAAATATAAGATTTTATCTATTTTCGTCTGTTGCAGAACCCCCTCGTCTGTTTTATCTTCCATACCCTATTTTGATATTACTATAGCAACAGTTTTAAAAATAATGGATTAAAAATAATGCTGTAATTCTGATTTATTTTTGTAGCTACTGTAAATCAACTAATTTATCGAAGTTCCTTGTATCTGACAAAAATAATTCACTGTAGTGCTTAAATATAATAGTTATTTTATATCCCATTAAATAGTCTATTAATACAGGGTGTCCCAAAAGTCCTTGACACATTTCAAAATTTAATAAAATTTTTTTTAAAAAATGTGATATCAGTGTGCAGTTTTCTCTAAATTGCATTACGCGGTATAAAGCCTTTTTTCGACAAAAAAATAAACCAATCTTGGTTCAATTGTCTGCACATAGATAGAGTTAGTGGCACATCATCAGCTTAATAATGTTAGCTTCTAATCCGTCATTGTAAGTATGACGACTCCAACGGAAAGAGTAAATTGTGTCGGTTGGTACTTGGAAACTAAGTCGATTTTTCAAGTTCATAGAAAGTTTCGTACTATGTTTCATAAAGTTGCTGCTTGTCGAAACAGCATTTTATCATGGCACCGAAGATTTTTAGAGGCTGTAAGCGTGCTGGACAGACCAAGATGTGGTAGGCCACGCACGTCAGATGATGTTGCCGAACGAATCCGCGAAATGTTTATTCACAGTCCTATATAGTCAATATGAAGAGCTTCACGGGAAATATGAATTGCACGAACAATAGAACGTCGATACTGTTTTGCAATACAGTCATTTATTAAAATTAATGTTCTGATTTATTAACAATTTCTTTATGGGAAAAACTTTATGGAGAGTAATTCAATTTAGTGAAACACCGCGCACTGTTGTCACAATTTTTTCATTGTGTGTGTGCCTCTTGTTTTGTCTCCGTCAATGCATAAGCATTTGTTGAAACAATGAGTGGTATTTTTTCACAAACTGATGTTTCTCCTCTGTTATGTAAGATTCATAAACCAAACTTTTATATAGATTATTCCCGCCTGCTATTATCTCTCACATATTCCATAAACAAAGCCCTGAAAAACGTAGTATATTGTACCGAGGACATTTTTTGTTAGACTTTAAAACACTAGTTAACAGAATTGAGAAGAGTTAATGATGTATCCAAATCATAAACATTACATTACCTCGTAAAATGAAAAACAGAATGATATAAATCGTTGCCCAACCAGAATGAGAAATACTTTTATAATAAATTTAAAAAGTCTATTTTTAATAAATAATACGCACTCTGATTGTTCAAGCTCTTGATGCATTCGTACATGTCTTATTTTATGTGTGAATATGAGAGGAGGAAATTGAAATCATTTGTAATATTTATGCGCAGGATCCCTCTTAATGCTTTATTTCTTCGTAGAGTGACCCCATTACTTTCAAATAAGGACGCATATGTGTAATGTGCATCGAGCAATGCCAAAGCAATAAATTCTCTTGTTCGCTATACCATTTACATAATACAATTCTTCTAAGTACTGTAACGACTGGGAGTCATTTTTCATCCTCCCTGCTTTGCCACGGAGCAAAACGAAAAAGAAACACACCACCATAAAATAGCGGAGGAAATAATAGCTGCCGATCGAGCAGATTCGGAAACAGTTTAACTTATCTCGATCGGCCGGCGCCATAAGTATCTGATTTCTGATTTGGTCGAGACTCCTGACCGTAACTGACCCCAGCATTAATCGCCCGATCCTTTCTTATGAGGTCAACCAATTTTCGTCACTCATTACAAGCCGCGATAACGGCAGCAGGGCCTCGAACAACAGATATTGTTTCGTTTCTTTACTTTCTTCCCCTGCGTGGCTATAAACCACATGCTGTTGATATTAAATCTGTCAGCGGGGGCACGGAGCGGATTTGTTGGCGAAAATTCCAAGAATGGGGGAGAAAAGTCCTAGGAGCTAATTTCTGATTTTGGTTGATAAGGGCTGGCATTGCTGGCATTCATTGTCTTTCAGTGGAACTGTTGTTCAGAATATTTTGGGTGAAAAATCTGGTCTATATTAAAAAAAAGAGCGGTGATTATTTGCACTTTAGTTTGGATTATATTCACTTTGATGAAAAGAATTTGCGCTCATTACAACTAGATTGCACGAAAAAGAAATTATTCCACTATAATTAAATTTCAATATTGAACACATTTCAACCATTGAACAAATATGATGCTCAGAAAAGAATAATATCACTTGCAATAAATACTTTCCACTATAAAAGAATAATATCACTTGCAATAAATACTTTCTACTATAAAAGAATAATATCACTTGCATTAAATACTTTCCACTATAAAAAGAATAATATCACTTGCGTTAAATACTTCCCACTATAAAATGAATACTCTCCACTTTACGTGCATCGTTGAGTCTATAACATCTTTTTCAAATTGAACTTCACAATTTTTGTTCTATTACCATGATTATCTGATAGAATTAGTGATCTGTTGAGTTAATTTATCTAAATAATGGAAAAGTAAGTCAAATTTTTAAGTACATTTTTTAGAACTGAAGTTATAAAAGATGATCGATTTTCGAATTACAGTACCATGAACCAAGTAGAAAGTATCAATTTTTAAAAAAAGTTTTTGAATTATGATTCTATGAACCAAGTGTGAAGTATCATATTTATAGTGCAAAGTACTCGAATAATAATTCCGTGTACTAAGTGTATACTGAAGTGAAATTATATATTTCCCTTTTAAAAAACCACTTAAAGAAGGCATAAAGTAATTTTCTTTATTATAACTGATAAATATTCATACTTCCATTCCAAAAATAGTTGCCAAAATAAAAAACAAGAAATAAACAGTTTAATAAAAGAGTTCCAAATTGATTAAAAATCAATATTTTCCATCCCGAAGAAAGTAATTTTTAATACTAAACAAAGTTCAAAAGTAATTACTTTTAACAAAGTTTTAATTTTTTTCGAAGCATGTCAAAAAACATCTCAGACGATAGAAATCTGTTTATTAATACGTTTTGGATTAAACATTTTCATCTTCTCTAAAAATTGTTCGATTCTTTATGAAAAAAACAGCTTGATTCGAATCGTTAAAATTTCGGATAATCGCATCACCGTTCGTTAAAACGCTTTGAAGAAAGCGTAAGATTCTGTTTAATTAGATTACTTCTTTGGTGTTTCGAAGCTGATAAAAAAGGGAAAATGAATAAAAATATAAGAAGTTAGAAGTTCCTTTTTTCTTTGAGAGTTAAGTATTTTTTTCATCTCATACAGTTTCTAAGTAATGTATATCAAGCTTGCTAAATGTTTTCCTCTTTTATCTTCATGTCGCTGTTAAAAATTCTTGTTAATTAGAAAGTACCAATTACGCTTCTTCTGTGTGGCAACGCGGTTTTTTTCCCTCCAAGATCGTCTGCTGTTTTTCCTTGTCCTTTATTAAGACTAACCAACAGAGAAGAACAAAATGGCTTTGTAGCACCATTAAAATAATGTTAATGAATTCGCGATTTTTTTTGCTGGCTGCCACACTCTTTCATGATTATGAAGTATTTAAGTCGAAATGATGAGCATAAAAAGGAGAAAAAATTGAAATGTCTCGGTTTTTTTTTATTTTACCATTGTGGGTTTTTGAACCAGCTGTTTTTTTAATACAGTTCGTTTTTTTCTCATTTTGTTTTGGAATTCTTTACTTCATTCATTTTTTTCTTCGTCTGACTTGATCGTTATCTAGTATTTAATTACCTAAACATCACTTGGAATTTTTGTTTTCTAAAAAGAATCTTTATTGCAAAAACATACGTTTTTCTCAGGGAAACATCATTTTATAGAGAATTCAACATGCACTGGAAAAAAGTATTTACCAGAAAGAATGTGATAAAAACTATTTCTCTTGTACAACTTAAACTCTGATCATTAATCTGCATTTTTTTAAATCATGAGACATGCATAGATAATTTGGCATCTTCAAGAAGTAATGACACACTTTGAGTGATTAAAATTTCAATCAAGTTTATCTGGGAAAAGATATCTATTCAAATATTTGACAATTTACTTTTTTTGTTCATTTTCAGGGTATCAAAATTTTTATCTCTGAAAATCAACGAGAATTTTTTGTCCAAATATTTTAAGACTGAAGACATAAAACTCGTTAACTCTTTTCCATTCTTCATTTTAATCATGGAGTCAATTTACATGCTATCACAATCACATGATAAACGAAACTGCCCTCTTCATCGAATATCTAACTGCATGTTGACTTACGTTGTGCTCTGACATCACATCTTTTTTTTCCATATGTAGGATATATATCTGTGCAGTATGTAGAGAAAAGATGACATCACAACATAGTAAACATCAGCGCCATCTCTTGGGAAAAGGCATTTTTAAAATTCTACGAGACAAGTCTTAATGGGCCTCCACAAACATGGGAATGAGAACATGCTGTATAAGTAAGCAGAGTCTCGTTTCCCGGTTGGATACAATAACGATGTTTGGTGGCTACCTCCTGCCGATGAAGGGTCGTAGGGCTATAATGCGTCGGCCATATTAATTGTTGCGGCTGTCGGATCATTTAGATTTTCCGCAAGCCAAGACTGGGTGGGAGTAGCTCTTTATGGTTACATCAAAATGCTGTATGTGAAATTTTCCAATAGATTTTATTAATGCAAAACACCAGTATAGGTTAGCCTACCCATCCATCCGACAGGATGCCGTTCTGGCTGCGAGTTCGGGGTTATGCTGTGGTGTTAATGTATTGGTTCGCCGCATCTGCTATCAAACTGTGGTAAGTGGCTGTTAGTTGTTGTCACAAAATGCCGCATCAATTTAACAGGAACTGGCTCCATTTCAGACAGATAACTCAGGATTAGAATGTCTGAATGAAACAAAGATTTTTTTAGTTTCATTTAAAAATATTAAATTTTCTTTAAAGATTACATTCCTGTCTTTGTTTTTATATGGAGCTGAAGTTGTAAAAACACTGATTTACTATTGCCCAGTACTATCTATCTATATTTGCAAGTGAACAACATTAGGAACGATGCGTAATGCTGGTTAATGTACGATCATAAGCTATACGAGGGCTATTTCAGGACGGACCTCGTAATATTGAACCTTGGTTAGATAATGAGGGGCGGCACATGAACTGATATACCCTTTTTCAAATCTTCACACTATACTAGATAGCAGTGATTCAGACTCCTGGAAAAATAAGACCAACTCGGACGGATTTTTCTGAAAAAGTTCTTCATACTGAGATATTTACAAGAACGTAAAGGAAAATTATACACCGAGTAATAATATAATGAGAAGCAAGGATAGCTCTATAAAAGGAAATGTAACAAATACATATTAGTATTATTTTTTAGAATTAAATTACAACTTGCAATTTTTCGTTCAAAACTAATTCCGTTAATTTACATTCATATTAAGCTATTTGAGTAGCATTATTATATTTACAAGCGAGCTTAGGCTAATTTTCTTTTTATGTTTATCGTATTATTTTAGTGATAAAAATGCATATATTTATGTAAATGAATGAAGGTAAATAATTAAGCAAAAATGTGCGGTTGAATAATGATGCCCCGTTATGTTAATGTGAATTTTATTAATAATTTTTTTACGAATGACATTTATCCAGTGATTGTAGGTGAATAAATGAGGCATTGTTGAAATTTTTATGAAGTTTCATATAAATTGTGTGAAGTGAGAGTCTATATTTTATTTATTGATTTATATTACGGATTTTATTAATGAACAATAAGAAAATGATATGAATAGTGAATCATTAAAAAAAACTTTAAAAATACAACATCTGTTTCAGAGATTCTTTATCTTTCTGTAAAATTTGGCGGCACTTCTAAAGGCTCTCAATTAAACAAGCAAAAGGGACAAATTCTTTCTGCACTTACGATAAATGCTGTTCAATAAATAATTTGACCATAAGTAATTATCTTCTTCAGCTATGAACAAATGCGAAATGCTGCTCGAATTTAAGATTTCAAGAAAGTTTCAACGGGCGATGGATCGGAGTCGACACAAGACGCACACTGTACGGTAATTCAACATACTCTATCTGATCAAAAGTATCCGGACACTTACGTATTTTCACATCTGTTAGAATTTCTCCGTAAAATCTAAACTGACTGCCCTTGAACTTTGACCACGTAAAGAATAGACTTTAACTCACATTTTACAGTGAAGATTCGGCCCTAAGGGCAATTAGAGGACTGTCTACAAATTGGTGAAGACGAAAATTATTTTCGCGCTCCCCGCTTCAAGGAAAGCTTATATTGAGATGAAACTTTTAGCAATTGTTTTGTTTCATGTGCATAATATTTATATGAATTTTCGTAAACGCAGCTCAAATATTCGGGACGATATAAAGGTTTTCTTAAAAACTCCCAAATTTTCCCGCCTGTCTTTTGCTTATAACATGCAGAGTTTTCTGTTATATTATACGAAACTTATAGAAACAAATGAAAATATGTTAGAAAATGTGGAAAAAAAATTTGAATATTAGAGAAAATATGAGTAGTTGTATTAAATAATATTTTACTGTGCATGCGCGAGACATGGAGTAATTTTTCTTTCACTAAGTCAAAGACAGATGTGTAGGACAACTTTCATAAAAATTCGAGTCGAATACCTTAAAGATTTAGAAAGATATCAGCATTTCAGACAGCAGAATTACTGCTTCCCTCTAGGAGAAACAAAACGATGAGGATTTTTCCACCAAATGATATTTTTTAAACTTGAATCTTCGGATAGTAATCGTCGAACTGCAATTTAAATTATGAATTTTATTTATAAGTATGCCTGGGTATTCAGCATATTCAAGCTATATTAAATTCTATAAAATTATTCGAAAATTCAAGTTTGAAAAATATGAATGGTGGAAAAAAACCTCATCATTTTGTTTCTCCTAGAAAGAAGCAGTAATTCTTTTCACTGGAATGCTGATATATTTTTAAATCTTAAACGTATTCGACTGAAATTTTTATATAAGTTGTCCTACATATCTGGCTTTGAAGTTGTGAAAGAAAAATTCCATTATATCTCGGACATGCGCAGTAAAATATTATTTTCTACAACTGCTCATATTTTCTCTAATATTCAAATTTTTTTCCAAATTTAAGCACAATGCTTCTGAAACATGTTGTCATTTTTTTCTATATGTTTCGTATAATATAACAGAAAACTCTGCATGTTATAAGCAGAAAACATACGGGAAAATTTGGGATTTTTTAAGAATATCTTCCCGAATATTTGTGTTGCGTTTGCGAAAATTTATGTAAATATTATGTACATCAAGCATAACCATTGCTGAATGTTCCATCTAGTTATAAGCCTTCTTTGAAGCGGGATGGGCCAAAATAATTTTCGTCTTCATCAATTTATAAACGGTTCCCTAATTGCCCTCAGGGCCGAATCTTCAATGTAAAATGTGAGTTAGAGTCTATTTTTTATATGAGCGAAGTTCAAGGACAGTCGGTTTAGCCTTTCCGGAGAAATTCTAAAAAATGCGAAAATTCGAAAGTGTCCGGATACTTTTGATCAGATAGTGTACAACTATCGGATTTTTCGACGAGTTCTACGGTTTCAACTGAAGAAAGCGCCGGATTCTAGTTGAAACCTCATATTTCATAAAATATCCCCTAGAAATAAATGGGTAGCGGTGCCTTGTCTCTGTGACCAGAGGGTCGCAGGTTAGAGATCCGATACCACGGGTTGTGTATATAGGTCTGTTGCTTGTTAAATTCGTCGAGGGTTATATGCCGTACCGCTGGTGTGAACCGAAAGTTTGTAGAGGTGCTACCGGCTCAGGTGTCGTCGTCGCTATCTGACTCCGGTATAAAATTAGGAGGTCATTCTCAAAATAGCCTTATTGCAGCCTATGTTGCCTTTAGTTTAGTTATACTTACGTAGGTAAGTATAACTAAACTAAATTAACCTAGGTTTAAACTCGCTCACCTAGATTTGTTTCTCTCAGGCCAAGGCCTAGGGCGCAACAATTGGAGAGAGAAAACATAAAAGAGATTACAATAAAATATTTGCAAATTTCAGTATTATTTTGAAACGATCATATAATATATTGTTTTTAAGCACATCTATGCACATTAAAATATAGCGGCACATTTACATTGCCTATCTCTATAGCTGCGGTGAATACACCGGGGGGGGGACGCTGAATTAGATGCTTTGGCCTAGGGTGTAGAAATGTATAAATCTGGCCCTGGTTTCTCTATATATACTCTTACAAAGATTCAATCGTACAATTGTGTGTGTGATTACAAAGACAATAAAGAAAACGAACCAAACATGGAAAATGGAAAATAATACCGTACAACCCACAACAGAACCATAAAAAACAATCATAGTTTAAACTATTTAAGATAAAGGTTAGTTATTATACGCTCAGATTGCATAAAATAAACATCCAGTTTTGACAATTTTTTAGCATTTTGCTGAAACCAAAAATGTCAACTTGCAATGAAATAGTGCCTTAGGATTGAAATCACGTAACCCACAAATAATTACTTCAAACAAAAACAATTAGCTCAACGCAAGTGAAGAATTTAAAATCGGAACTGCTCCGGAAAATTTAATTGCCAACGTCCCTTAGCCATTTTTTAGCGTAAGAATTAAGCGGGAAAGCTGAAAAAGTTAATTAGTTTACGGTTTCGGATTAATTTTACAAATTAATTTGGTCTTAATCTTATGAAAAAGGCATTTCGAATATTTGACAATAGTTTCTTGGGGCAGCTTTAAATTAAATTCCCTTACGCTGATAATTACTTTCCAATTTTTTCCCGCCAAGATTAAAGGCAGAAAAAGAAAGATTTGCCCGTCCGTCAAAATAGAATTAAATGTTCTCCAACTTATGTCCTGTTGATGCTTAAAACTGATGCTTTCCCTGGACAGTTCCTTGAAATTTTCAAGACTTCTTTTCTGTTCCTTGATTGGCTTATTTCCAAATGATAAATAATCTGAACAAAAGCTTTTATTTAAAAAAAACTGAATAGCAACAAGAAAGAACTTATAATGTTAAATTACATTATGATAAGTCGCAATTCGATCAACTCGCGTCTGGTTTTTATAATCCCACAGTGTGTTTTGTTGTCAAGGCAACCACAACAAACTGTCCATCATAGATGAATCTTCGAGTTGATCAGAATGATACTCAACGGAACTTCAGCTAGTTAAACAGTCATATATTTGGCTTTAAAATAATACAGCTGAGCAAAATCTTACTTTTCTCCTGGTCTCTCCACAAATTTTTATGATTTTCATAAAATGCTCTTTAATACGAAAATAAGTACTTCTCTTTTTAGGCATTTTCACACTTTCAGAAAGGATTGAAATTTATTTATTTTCTACTAACTCCGGAAGAAAAAATGGAATTCTAAAATGAGTAAATTGGTTTATGAAGTAAACGTTTTTTCCTCGATGTGAAATTAAGTAATTTTGTTCATTGAATTTGAAGTCAGAAATAGTTTGTATCCTGTTAGACCCAGCTTCCATACAATAATCTATATATTTAAAATAATTGGCAAAACCAGACGACCAGTCGCGCAGACCCAACCACTGGACCGATTTCGATAACTTTTGCTTCATATGGAAGCTTATGATTCCTAGATATGCCAAAAATGGTCGCAAGGCCCCCATCAGTCTCCATTTTCGAGAGAAATCGAAGAAATATTTCTCTTCTGTACATTGTGATTGAGGAAAATCTTCAGACAGTCCCCCAGTCCCAACCACTGGGCTGATTTCGACAATTTTTATTTCATATAAAGGCTTATGACGTTTAGATATGTCATCAATGGTCGCCTGCCATTCACCACCCTCTATTTTCAACATATATATAAAAATAAAACTTTGGCAGAGTCTCGCAGCTTCTACAACCGCCAATTCGCCAATTTATTTCGCCAAGTTGTAAGCATAGCTACAGGCTATAAATATCACGGGCGAGCAGCTGGTCGCCGAAGGTGGTTATTATTATATGAAGATAAACAAAAGCTATTAGAAAGGTAAACTAAACTATCGATAAATTGCATAATTAGTGCCTAATATGAGAAAAGAGACAAGATACATGCAGTGCAGTCTGTGCTTTTTTTATGAAAAGAAAGATATTTAGTATTACATTTGCTTTTATGAAAACAAATTAAAAAGTATATTATAAATGTGATTCTAATTTAGTGAAAGCATTTCTATCACTGCCTCACGCTTTTGCTATTTTGCCTGAACCACCATAATTTTTATAAAAAAAACTATTTTCAACTTTTTTGTTCACTAGTAATAGAGCGTGTTCTTTAAAGCTTTTTTTATATTTATTGTTTGTTATGTAAAGCAATCCAAAGAAACATTTTCATTGTGAATTTCGGAGAATCGATCAATAAAAGGCTATTCATATATATATATATATATATATATATATAAAAGAAAATTTACAGGCTTATGAGTAATAAACAGACCTGTGCAATGCACAGTGTGCATGTTTAAAATTATTATGTTGTTTTGAAGAAAGCAGTTTTCAAAATTTAAACACACCAAAAAATTCAGTGTATATCTCAAACTTACAATCCCAGCCTTAAAGCTATGCCATTACTTTGATCTTTATTATCCTTAAGCAGATTCCGAGTAATGGCTCTTTAATTCCACGGATTCTTCATCCATTTAGATTGAAATATCATATACCCTTTTTCATTCTTTTCTATATAACCCTATTTCTAGTTCTTCGTGCGTTATGTAAATGTATTCAGCGAAATCTTGATGCCACAGCACTCTTTTTCCTCTAGTAAATCGGGTAGACTTTTGTTCTCAAAGAGTCCCGTTCTCATATTCAGAACACCCCCTCCAAACAGATGGGTAAGAAAACCATTTTTCTCTATCTTCGAATTTCAAATTTTCTCCGCTGCTGCCACCTCGATGTAAATAAACCTCGTTTTGTTTTATTCCGTGACACGTTGTCATACCGATGGTGTCAAACCTGTCCCTTTCGATGCTTGTGCAACGTCAAATTTCCTGAAATTCTCATGTAAAAGTCATTTCGTGTGGTTCCTTTTAGTTCTTGACTGGAACTTCGTGATATCTTTTGTTTTTGAGCAGCTTTCACGTTGCCTGTCTCTCTGTCTTTTTTTTTTCATCCCCACTCTTCAACTTTGGATCTTTCTTATCTAAAATGGGATCCACATAAGCAAAAGGTAAGAGGTTTTTTTTCTCTTTTTGGCGTAAGTTGCTTTCGTCGCCAAAGTGCAGTCAGTCTTCTGGCTCTTCTTTTGAATATTAAATAAGGTGTGGCAGTTGAAAAGACAGTTTCATTTCAGAAATGAGATGCAGTCATGCCTCTTGTTGAAACGCATTAGGGGGATTTCAGTAATCATGAAATCTTGACATATCCCTTCGTGCTATTTTTTTTCTTGGAAAAAGGTGGGGAAGGAATGCAATAAGCATTTATTTGCTTTAAACTGGATGGTTTTGATAAACCAGTGCTGTTGAGACGGTTTCTGAACGAAAAAAAAGTGCTTTGGGTTGTCGTAAAAATTTTATAGCTTTCACAAGAAATTCTTTTTACTTTCTTTTAGTATGTAATTGCTTTTTCTTCTTTTTGGTTTAAATTATTTATTAAAAAAACTGCAATAATTGGTGTAACAGAGTGACACGCAAGTTATTCATGCCTATATGCATCTTTAATAACAAAATGATTTAAAAAAATAGTTATACTTCAAGACCGATTACAGATCCTCAAAACACCAGATCACCACATTGACTCCAGAACTCTCCAACCATATGCATCCCTCTTCCAGCATTACTGTTTGGTAGCGTTACTCGGAGACATGATTGGAAGTTTGATCCGTTACATGTATGAATCAAATTGATTGAAATTGCGAAGTTTCTTTTTCAATACTTTTTTTTGCTGTTTTTAAGAGAAAAAGGTCGAACTCTCAATATGTAAAAGAATAAACTTAGAGAGGATGGTTTTCTGATTTCGATTAGTATAAATTTACGATCAAAATTTCCAAGGCAACAGTGAAAGTACAGTGATTCGCCAGATATTTTGGTTGTTCTTTTGAGTTGGTTGTATAGCTGAAATGGATCTCAGTGTTGCGTTGAGCAGCTTGATAGTATCCCATCCTTCCTGTATTTGTATCCATAAAAAATAAAATTAGTTTCGTCTATCCAATCTGGAAAAGATTTGGCTTCAGAAACGGAGTAACATAAATGGGGTAGATGATATAGGTTCTTTTAATTAAACAATTGCAATAAGTGTATCGTCTCAGAGCCCAAAATACTAATTGGATATCTAAAAGATTACATAAGTTAGAACAGGAATAGAGTACCAAGTATTCTAGGCTACTGTAAATCTGGCATTTTATTCTGCTTTTTACAAATGTTTTGTGAATATTGAATAATGAAAATATAAAAACACGCAAATAAACATATATGAAAATTCACCAAATAATTAAAGTGACATATTTTTGTGCTGATTTCAAGTAAATGGAAATTTTAATAAATTACAGTTTCTAATAGGTTAACACCTCCACGGTATAGCATAAATAACATAACTTTTTTTCACTTTCAATACTTACTACTGTTTCAGTTGACCTCAGGCGTCTATAGTATTCGTACAAATTATTTAGAAAGGTACCCTACATTTGTACAATAACGCTTCCCATAGTCTTCTGCATGTTTTCATGAATCTATAAACTTTATTTTTACACATTACTGTCAGGCAACTTTACACAGAGGCTGTCTCATGTCACCGACTATTATTTCGTAATTGAATGTGGAAATAAAACAATCTAAATAAACTTCAATACTCCACAACTAAACAGTGCAAACACGAATTAGCTCGTTATCGGTCAACAACGTTTGGGTATGAAAACACGAGTTAACTCGCCACAGTCAACAAGGTGTTAAAATAAAGATGGCAGCCGGTGGGAAGCTGGCAGGTTCGAGACTTGATTCCAGCATTATTCCCGCCGTATTCTCTGGCCTTTTGCATTTTAAATACTTCTAAGTCAAACTTCGTCCCCCTGATACAGTATTGAAGTTTAAAGAGGGGGCAACTAGCTCATCATCAGATTACAGTTCAAAGAGACGAAAGTCCGTCTCGAAATCGACTTCGTGTAGCTTCAAAGTGGGAAGTAAATATGTCTCAATTATACTTCAAAATAAATTCACTTTTTGATTTGATGGATGACAGAAATTTCATTTTAAAATTGCCGTGAGAGCCACATGAAAAGCTAACCTTTTTTCCAATCTTTAAGGAAATTTTAATTCTTATAATTCAAATTCAAAATTCAGATATCAGCGACTTCTGCTAATATTTCAATACCGTTAACATTATATGAAAAGAAAGATTATGTGCGATACAGAACTTGATTTTGCACGCAAACTCACACCGATAGATGCTCTTTGTTTTCCTTGATTCACACGATAAATTGTAGCCATAAATACTACTCTAGTCTTTGTTTGCGCGGCAAACACGTAATAGGAAGCTTTGTGGGCAAATACAACCACCCTCTTCGCCACACCCTCCCGGCAGCAACAGAGGCTCTCGCCAAACACCGTCCCCGGAAAAAAATCTGCTGCGCAGGCGAATAATAAAAAACAAATTAACAATCCCCATCTCTGGCGGGGCGAATAAATACCCCGGATAAATCTCCAGGCAGATATTTCTCCACACATAATCACCGACCAAATCCTGTTCCAATAGGGCACACACCAACAACGAGACGCGCCACCCCAAATCCAATATAATGAAAATTTATTATATAACAGGATACAGTTCGGCCCTCTCAAGGGTCTAATCCTTGCAAAGGTACCGAAGGCCGGATTGCATTTCTTAAGTCCGGCTCGTGTCTGTCCGGCGGTCTCGGGAGGATAGGGGGTTGCAGGAAATCCCGCTGGAACACCAGTGCACGCGATTTCTTTTCCTTTTCTCTGTTCTATCAAAAGAAATGGACCTTGCAGAATTTTTTTTCGTCTGTTCGTGTTGTGCGATGACTTTGTGTTGAGGAGGATGGAAAAAGTAAGGGTGTTTTTTTTTCTTTGTATTTTTCGGGGAAAATTCGAATCTTTCGGTTGTTTATTGGGTAAAGGGAAGATGGATGCACTTATTGGGGGTGTGGATTTCCGGAAAGATTTTAGGGATGAGCAGGGAAAAAAGTGGGAAGAAACGAATGTTTTTCCGGAGTGGCTTCTGTGGATAACCGATGGTGGATGGACCAGGATCTTGTTTTTTTTGTTGGAAAGGAGAACTGTTTTAAGAAAATTGCACTTCAAGGGAAATTGTTGTACGACAACAAATCAGATTTCTCAAAATAGGATAATTCAAGACGGTTTTAAATTCCTGACTTTTAGTTTGTTGATTATATTAATGCTTCCAGAATCGTCGCTTTTTCCTCAAAATTTCTTATTATTAATTATCCATTTTGCATAATTTTTCCATGCTTTTTGTTTTTCATTTTTCCCGTCCTTTGCATGATTTAATTCCAAGGCTCCCGCAAGTCTTCCAATCCAATTAATTCTGAGCCTAAATTTTAAAAACACTATGCACTTTATAATTGGATTTGCGAAGAAATTTGTGGAAAATTCAAAGAATCAATTTTCAGACATTTAGATTTAAAGATTCAGCTATATTCATATTACGATATTGATGGGTTACGTAGAATTCATTCCTAAAATTAGCCATCATGTTACTTTTTTTTACTAAGTATGTTGACTACAAACTGAACATCTTATGTACAAATAAGGAGGAAGTTTAAATTTAGTTTCAAGAAATATTAGCCAGCTGAATTTAGCTATCATTTAGACCTAAAAAAAAAGTTCGTTTAGCCAAAAGGAAAAGCCCCTCCTTCGGGTTCGGAGATTTCCTGTCACGAACTCGACTCCACCACAAATTCGCCGTGTATATGCTCTTGGTGCGCGTTGAATCGGATGTCGAGGGTGAAACTTCTTCCTGGTGTGACGAGGAAGTTCTAAGAAGGGAGAGCCGATTAAGGTGTCGTCATCGTTAGCTGATCTTGGTTCAAAAGAACCCGATCCGTCCTAAAATAGCCCTCGCGATGCTTCAAACAGAACTCTAATATAATTAAAGGATAGCTTATTTGCAGGTACTGTACCAAAGAATAATTCGCTATTTGCAGGTATTGTACCTGCGGATAAAACGCTATTTGCAAATACTGTGCCTACAAATAAAACGTTCTTTGCAGGTACAATAACTACGAATGACACGTTCTTTGTAAGTACTGTAGCAATAAATAAAACGTTATTTACAGGTATTTTCCATTCTGTTTTTTGCACATTTATAAATCCTAGATGAGAGTGCACTATTTTAATAATTTTAGGGCTTAATTCTCAGTTAATCGCTAAATTCAATTAAACATTCCATACGGGTGGCTCCACCTGTTCGTGAATTTGAGAAAAATTCAGCACATTTTTTCTACTTTAAAGTCTTTAATATGTAACGCATTTTGTTTATAATAATGAATTATAAATTAATGACTAAAATGCAGAAAAAATTCTACTTTTTAATAAACTAATAAAAGTGTTTTTTTAAAAACTGCTTTTAATCTTTTTAATTTAGAACATTTGTAATTATTAGAAGGAAATTAGAATAAAAGTTATTTTAAATTTGTCTGAAAAAACTGTCTTCGAAAAAAAAGTAAAATTAAAGAAAATACTGAATTTCACAGGCAAAGCTTTAAGAAAATTATCCGAAAAGCAAATTGCCGCAAAAGTTGCCAAAACTTCTGCGATAACAATATCCGACTCGATCCGAACCCGCATTCTTCTAAACGTGAAGTCGGTGCTCTAACAACCGTACAACCGGACTTCTGCTTTGCGTCGTAGTTACCTTCATATTTTTAGCTTTGCTATTCATTAAAACTTTAAATGGCAGTTGATTCAGCCGCTTTTTCAAAGAAAATTTACATTTTTGTTAAAGTTTTAAAACAATTTACATTGGTGTTAAAGAAGATTTATACTATTGACTTTGGATCTCCTTTAACTGCAAGGGAGTTTTTAGAATTCCTTGATGATGAATAACACATGTTTTAGGATATACAGCTATTCATAACTAGAAATTTGATTTTTGATTAAATATATGAGGTGCAATTTCTTCAAGAAAAGCTTCAAAAATATTTTGTTTACCTATAACACAAACTCCAAGCATCTCCGGTTTTTCCGCTGAAATACTAAAAAATATCGCAAAATAACTTTATGTTTCATAATCTCAAGCATAAAAAGAGCAATCTTGTAGAAAATAAGGAAAATAAACTCCCCCAAAAGGTCCTATAGAATGATTTTGAAATTAACCGTACCTGCAAATAACGTTTTATTCGTAGGTAGAGTACCTGCAAATAACGTTTTATCCGCAGGTACAGGACCTGCAAATAACGTTTTATCCGCAGGTGCAGTACCTGCAAAAAATCACTTCCATAATTAAAATAAACCCGAAAAAAAGTAGCGAGTGGTTGATTGAAAACTATCATTTCGTCCAATATTTGCAGCTTTCTTTTTAAATGTTTTGAAACTCTATCCCAAGGATTGCAGGTCTCTGTTTTCTGAAGAAATAATTAAAAAATTAAAATAGAATGCTAATTAGCATGATTGCTTTTGAGCAAATAATTGCTCTTACTGATATGGAAGGAAAGTACTTAAAATAAGAATACTCTTCTCAACATTTTCCTCATTTTACCGTAAGGACAAGGTTATGATGGCAACAGAGCAAGTTTTCCAGTGGTGACCACGGGATCATCTATAAAGCATATTCCGTGCCAGGGATAATTTTTCCAAATGAAGAAAATACTAATTTTTTGCATTTTTCTCTTTTTGTGCATTTCATAATTTTAACTATAACAGAAGGAGAAAAAAAACAAATTCTCTTCTAAACATTAAAAAACGAAATAATATGAAACGAAATTTTATTACCTAGTTACTATTCAACGTACAAGAACTACAACTCATATGATCCATTTGGGTTGCTTTTGTTTTACCATTAGGCAGAAAGGTGATAATATCTCTTTTTTACATTTTTTAGTCTTATCAAAAATGCCTCGAGCGGTGATACACATCTCCAAAGACAGACTGTGAAAAACATAATTCGGAAAAAGGTGATTAAAAATACATTTTATCCCCTCTAATTAATCTTTGTTGTATCGGAATATGTTTCTAATTGGAGGCTTTAGAAGAAACTTGTTCCAACAAACACCAGAGAATAGAGACTTGCAGTTTTTTCTCTTTCTCGTGATTAAAAATTCATACTAATTAGAGCATTTTGTGCGACTTTAAAAATTAGTACTTTTTTCTCCTGTTGCCATTCGTTGAAACGTATTGTTGCTCATTATTAATCGGCAATTATTAATTATGAAAGTCTGGAGTTCTTTTGCTTGTGCCATAACACAGAATGATTCCTAATCAAAATTTTTAAGCTGCCTAATTAGAAATCTAGCATTTTTTTCTTGTTGGTTGAAATCCGTCTTTATTTTATTTCATAGTATTTTGATGTTATATAAAAGATTTGGAGTGATTTAGATCCCATCTGATATGAAAAGTAAATTGCCGATGTTATGTTTAAAATAGAGATAAAAAAATTCTAAATTTATATTTCGATGTGGTTTGTTCACAACCTGATTAAATTCTAAATCGATACTTTTTTCTTTCGTAGAAGCATTTGGTTTCAATATTTCGGCATGTGATGTTTAATTTAAGATAAAAATTCGGCTATTAAATAATTATTTCTCTTATGCATCATTCGAAATTCCTTACATTAATTTTCGCTTGGAATTGGTAACCTTTATTAGTAACTGAAATGCTTATTCCCTAGAAACTTAACCCTTCAAATAAATTTTAAAATTATCAGAAAGGAAAAACTTCAAGATCAAAGAAAATGCTTTGAGGGAAAAGATTCAAAGGCCGAGTATAGTTCCTGGAATGATGTACATTACTCTGAACACATCACATGAAGGCATCAACAGTTCCTGAAGGATTTAAAAAGTATCAATTTTACGTGTAGAAACACATAGTAGATACCGCTTCTCTTTTTGTGCGCTTCAGGAAATAATAAAGATAAGCTGGAAGAAAGGAAGGGAAAGAATTGCATCATCCACACAACAGTGACGGAATTCCATCAAGAGTATCCATTTTGTTTTCGAAACGATATAAAAACTCAGTCTTTTGTGCCTCAAATAAAATAAAGGGCTCTGAAAAATAAACAATTCCTATAAGAGTAAAGGATCATCAAAGATGATGGGGGGGGGGGAGAGAATCCGTATTAAAATTTAACTATCTCTTGCTCTAATAAGAGTGTCCAGGAAGCTTGGTTAAGGTGTAAAAGGGTCATCAGATTATGTTCAACCAAAATCGGACACTAAAAGTTATTGCTTTAATGATTAATGATCTTTTCACCAACAAGCTCTTAATACCGCAACTCTTTCTACAAGCTTAACAAGCTCTTTTTACAATAACTACGGCGATTTGTTAAACGCAAGCTTTGTTCTTAACTGTGCAATTGTTCCATTTGCCTTTTTTCGAGAAAAACTCTCGTTCTTTCTTGGAACATTTATAACTCTACAAGTTATATTGTGGGAACAACATATTGAATGCTTATCTAGGGATTTTTAAAATATAATTGGCGAATTTCTTTATCTAGAATATTATGTCGGGGCTTCAAACTAACACATACACTTTATACACTATATGCCCAAAAGTATCCGGACACTTGCAGATTTTCACATTTTTTAGAATTTCTCCGGAATGGTTTAACCGACTACCATTAAACTTTGGACATGTAAAGAATAGACAATAACTCACATTTTACATTGAAGATTCGGTCCTGAGAGCAATTAGGGGACCGTCTACAAACTGATGAAGACAAAAAGGTGTTTGGCCCACCCCGCTTCACAGAATACTGATAATAAGATGAAACTTTCAGAAATGGTAATGTTTAATGTGCATAATATTTACAGGAATTTTCGTAAACTCAGCTCAAATATTTGGGAAGATATAAAGGTTTTCTTAAAAAATCTCAAATTTTTCCACCTGTTTTTTGCTTATAACATGCAGAGTTTTCTGTTATATCATACAAAACTTACAGAAAAGATGACAATATGTTAGAGAAGCATTTGCGTAAAACTTTGGAAAAGAATTGTTGAATATTACAGGAATTAAGAGCATTTTTAGTAAATAATGTTTTACTGCGCATGCGCGAAACATAGCGTAATTTTTCTTTCACAACTTTAAAGCCAGATATATAGGGCAACTTATATAAAAATATTCAGTTCAATATGATTAGTATTGAGAAAGATATCGGCATTACAACGAGCAGAATTTTAGCTCCTGTCGAAGAGAAGCTAAAAGATGAGGGGTTGTACACAAATTAATATTTTTTAAACTTATATCTTTAAATAGTTATATTGAGTTGTATAGTGGAGAGCATTTGTTGAATACCCATGAACACATCTAACATTCGTAAAGAATAAAAAAATATATATGTAGAATTATTAAAATCTTTTAAGAAAAGAAATTAATTAGATAAAAAATCGTTTCGCCATAAAATAAATATATTTAAAAATATCGTTTGGCCCTAAAATTGTAATATGCAATTTGTTAATAATCCTGTAAATAATATAATTAAAGTAATAAAATTTTTGTTATTTATAGTGCCTAATTAGCTGGAATTTAAGTTATGCACGCAAATGATAAGTCTTCATGGATATTCATCAAATTCTAACCACTATACAATTCAATATATCTATTTAAAGATATAAGTTTAAAAAATATCAATTTGTGTACAACCCCTCAACTTTTAGCTTCTCTTCGACAGGAGCTAAAATTCTGCTCGTTGTAATGCCGATATCTTTCTCAATACTAATCATATTGAACTGAATATTTTTATATAAGTTGCCCTATATATCTGGCTTTAAAGTTGTGAAAGAAAAATTACGCTATGTTTCGCGCATGCGCAGTAAAACATGATTTACTAAAACTGCTCATAATTCCTGTAATATTCAACCATTTGTTCCAAAGTTTTACTCAAATGCTTTTCTAACACATTGTCATCTTTTCTGTAAGTTTCGTATAATATAACAGAAAACTCTGCATGTTATAAGCAAAAAACAGGTGGAAAAATTTGAGATTTTTTAAGAAAATCTTTATATCTTCCCAAATATTTGAGCTGAGTTTACGAAAATTCCTGTAAATATTATGCACATTAAACATTACCATTTCTGAAAGTTTCATCTTATTATCAGTATTCTGTGAAGCGGGGTGGGCCAAACACCTTTTTGTCTTAATCAGTTTGTAGACGGTCCCCTAATTGTCCTCAGGACCGAATCTTCAATGTAAAATGTGAGTTATTGTCTATTATTTACATGTCCGAAGTTTAATGGTAGTCGGTTAAACCATTCCGGAGAAATTCTAAAAAATGTGAAAATCTGCAAGTGTCCGGATACTTTTGGGCATATAGTGTAATAGGTATATGAATATTTCACATCTAATCAGTTGAGGCTAGTACATTGGAGTTGCAGATCTTGAGAATTCTCTGCAGATTTTCCGGAGGTTTTTAATTTATAATACTTTCAGATTGAAACATCTGATACCTCTATACGTAAAGTTATTTCTTAACCAGATCTCATAACTTCACTTCAAATAAGTAAAATGAACTTCGTTCCGCAGAATCTAGGAGAAAGCAAAGAAGAAGCATTATCTATGTAGAAAAGTTTTCAATGCAAAATTTCTTTCTTTCAAAATCAGTTATCACGTTTACTGGGCATAAAAAATTAATTGGGCATCTCTTTTTCCTATCTTTAGATGATGAAGATTGTTCTGGTCTATTCCAGGCAGATCTTTGTCTATTTTTCTTTTCTCTTTCAAATTATTTGCTTAACCATTTTCCTCTTTTTTAGCATTTCGCTTCAATATTTGCGTGAAGAAAACATCGTCTATGACTCGCACAATACTATACTTAATAGACTTAAACCAGATGTTTCCATTTAATTCACTATGGAACAAATGCATACACATCTATTCATCGGCTCTGTTATGACTAAAAATTACTATCATGTAAGCTTACCTGCGAAAGTATTCTTTTTGTGATACATGAAATCAATTCACGTGAAATCAAATCACTTGACAAACGTAACTGCACATGCTCTTACAGCACATTGTCTTAGCTGCACTATGATGCAGTATTCAGAGCAGAGAGTATAATATTGCATGTGCGGTGTATTTGATATTTATGAGATGAGCATAAATATACCACATTATGCTGCTAAAATGATTCATTTTGGAAATAAATTTCGAATCTATCTTTAAGTAATAATAGTCAGAATACCACAAATGAAAGTGTAAGGAATGAAACATTAAATAATTACACCTAACAAAATGATTTGAGGAGTACATACAACAAAAAGAGGGAATGCAACATTAGGAATACTTTTTTATTTATACCCTTTTATTTACACTTTATCTAAAATTGATTGCGAGTGAAAATAATTTTGGAAATAACGCACTCTTGACTATATTATTTATTGAAGCTTTGATATTGAGCAAAGTACTTGATCAAACAAAAAACTACTGGATCTAACGTGTTAGGAAAAGAGGAGGCGAAGTGCCCATTCATTTTAAAGTAAATAGTTACTATATGGTGACTTTTTTTCTCATTTGTATTTAGCGAAAATCATGCATTCAAGAATTAGATGCTTAAATGGAAATTCAAGTACTTTCCTTGAAATATATCATATCTGAATTGAGAATCTTATAATGGAGGTAGCTCATGATATGAACATGTATTTACTCTATTCAGGGTGTCCCGGAACTATCCGTAGAAACTTGAAAGGGAGATAGAGAACATCGATAGGAATTATAATCACAGAGGAAAGCCTGGTCGTAAAAGGATAGTTGGTGCTTTCGGCACTTGATGATGGTTCTTGCTGGTTCCTTATTACAAACGTTGACTGAGTACAGTCAACATGAATTGTTTCACGAACACCGAGTTGGCGTAACTAACGGAAAAGGACGTGCTGCTGTACGATTGTATCGGGAATGAAGGCCATTGTGTGCGAAACTCCAGTATATTCTGATTTGAACCTGGTGGCACAAATCTCCATCACTGCTGCTCCGATCCACGAAAAGTCGGCTATCTTTGAGAATGTTCGGCAATTTATGCGGTTTAGATGTCATGCGTCCATTAATGCCAATAGGCTAAATTTTTAACGCCTCCTGTGATTCTTGTACCTACGATTGTACTCTTCTATTGGGGAAATTAGTCTAGCAAATCTCGAATACACTTAAACTTAATACCACTACAAGATACCATCTTTTTTTTGTTATTTTTCTATAAATTTTTATGCAGTATTGATAGACATACTCACAAGAAAAGCTTCTATTTTTCGAGAACAAAAGCAATCCGATTCTTACACTGACGCACTTAAAAACTTGAAAAGAAGGCAGGCGAAAAAGTATCGTCTGCAGAAAACGGATGTTGCCATCCGCCAGAGAGGAAATAAATGGAAGCGATGTAACTTTCACTTTATTTTTTGGTCCTGTGGCTGATCGCTCGGCTAGCTCTTTCAATTGCCGCTGACAGGTAACCTGGATTTGGGTTTGGAGCGTTGCTTTTGCATCGCAAATGGCCTCCGAGCAACTCATAACTCTGGATTTTCTTTATATTTCCTTCCAAAAAGAGGAACCCAGGGAGCGTTCTGACTGAAATATCCGGAGCAATGGATCTTAAGAAGTTTATTACGATAGCGAGGTGGCTTATGACAAGAGAATCAATAAGGATTCCAAGCCATTCCCGTTTTTTTTTTTATTTAGTGATGTTGGGTGACTCTGTGCGGTATATTCGTATTTTCATAGAGAAATTTATATCTAGCTATCGCGTTTGTAATGTAAATCCAGATACTTTCAATTTTTTAGAAATATTTATCTTGTGGAATGTTCTTTCTTCTTAAAATATAGACATTAGATGATGGGATTTATCTCGCATATTTCAAGCCGCCAAGTGACAGAATAAATGAATGTTTCAAATATATTTTAAAATAAAACCGACTACAAAACATAGAATAAACTTCATGCTTTCATAGAATAGTCAATTCGTGCTGTTCTCATCTACGTCAAATGTGCCTCGCCATTTTAGTTCTGGACTCCAATGAGCATCCTATAAAGGAAAAAAAAAGACCGTACGTTACCGTTCAGCCTAATGCACCTGAAGTAAAATGCTACATAGCATGCACATTCGTGTTTGTGATGTGATTGTGATGCCCCACTTGAATTGGCTCCATTATATCTTGAACAGCTTATTAGAAGATGAGAGCTTTTGCTTTAAAAATTCTTCTTCCAATTCTCTTTAACATGAAAACTTACTATGAAGATGCGAGATTTTTATCCCGATTCATCGAGCTTTTGTAATGGTATGGTAAATAAATTTATGTAATAAGTTAATCACTCCATTCGTTTCTCTTTTAGAAACTAACCGATATTTCTGAATCGGAAGTCACATGCTTAAAATATGGAAATTTCAGACTTAAGTTTAATCAGTTTGGCCCGAGAATAGCAAGAATTCTTATCTTTTGGCATATAAGCAACATAAAGTTTATAAAAGCCAAAGTTGTTATTTGTTTGAGAAAATAAGATTCGAAGAGGAAGAGGAAAAGAAAATATAAATTGGATAGAATATTTGTTAAGCAGCAGAAAGTTAAAGATTAAAAAAAGACTAATTACCTTTACGCAATAAACAATTTCATCACTCTCTTGACCTGAAAAATTTGCATCACAAACTCAGTTTCATTTTATTTTGATGTTACTTAAGTATTCTGTACATTGATAATCAACCTTCTCATTCATATTACGGTTACGGGATGTGACTGAGAAATGGCACGAAGAAAAGCAAAGTGACTTTGACATACTTGCAGGAGATACTGCATATCTAAACTTCAGACATCCCACTGGCTGTTAGTGAAATATTCATATATACTGTGTAAGACGAACGTTGTTATGGTTTAGTTTCAAATCCTCAAATCAGTTTCTGGATCAAGATATAATCCGTTGCATTTTAATTGTCTAGCAGCCCTGAGCTAGCATCCAGTTTTAACTTACAAGACGAGTCGTAAATGTATAATTAAAAACCACTTGTTATTTTCTCCGCAAAATTGCTTTTGAAGCAATAAATGTTCCAAGAAAGAACGCGGTTTGCCTGTAAGAAAAGCAAAAGGAACAATCACAAAGTTAAGAACAAAGCCCACGTTTAATAGATTGCCGTTATTTACGACGGTATTAAGAACTTGTTGGTGAAAAGAGCATTAATCATTAAAGCAGTGGCCCTTAGAGACCGATTTCGGTCGAACAACAGCCTGATGATTACCTTTTTACACCTTAACCAACCCTCATGCACCCCCTCTCTAGAAGAAGCAGAGGTCGTTAAATTTTACCACGGATTCTCTCTCTCTCACCCCTTCTGTGATGCTCTTTTGCCTTCTTTCACTCCCTCTTAAAGGAATTGTTTATTTTTGAAAGCCTTTTCTTTTATTTGAGGTAGAAAAGATTGAACTTTTATATCGTTTGGCAAATAAAATGGAAGGCTTTGTTGGAATTCCGTCACTGTTCTGTGGATGATGCCATTCCTTTGGCTTGTCTTTCTGCCTTTGTTATTTGGTGGAGTCCACCCCCCTCCTCTGAAAAAAGAGAAGCGTGTTCTACTACGCGTTTCTACACGTAGTAACTGTAAAATTGATACGTGTTAAAACCTTCAGGAGCTGTTGATGTCGCGACGTGATGCGTTCAGTGTAATGGCCGTCATTCTGGGGACTATTTTCGACGCTAGATTTTCTCCGTGAGACAGTTCTTTTAATCTTGATGTTTTCTCTTTCTGATAGTTTTAAATCTGAGTTGCAGGAAGAATGCTTTTAGTGGATTGTATCAGACGTGATATTTGTTTCGATTCTTCTTAGATACTGTAAAGATTTTTTTTTATCAAACTGCTCAGGAACACATGTTGCTATAAAGACAGTCGATAGATTTCCAATAATTGATATTATTATTTTCAAACAGTTTCATTAACTTACTTTAACATACTCTGAAAGAGTTGAAAATATCAGTTGTTAACAGTTGAAACCTTTTCCTGATTAATATGTATCTCGCTTAAAATAAAATTCAGTAAGTCTTGTTATCACTGATTATTCAATCAGCCATCAAATAAATTCTCAAACTGAAGCATTCTCATGAAATATATTAACTCATGTGTAACAATCAGAACAGTAATCATCAAAAGTCTTTCTTGGCTGAGATAAAACAACATTAATCTGACCTCCAATTTAAAATGCGACTTAAGCGTTAAGAGATATTTAATAAACATTCTGAAAGATAAAAAGCCTAGTTTAAAACTATAAATGAAAAACGATTATCTGTCATAGGACGCAATTTTAAATTTAGTATTTATCAAAATGAGAAGCATACAGAGATTTTTTAGATGCTGATTTGGAATGCAGTATTAGAAAACTTTGAGAGATATAGTAGTTTAGTTACCGATTCTCATGTAAACCTTGTTACAGTTATCAGGGATGTAACTTTAATAAATGATGTTGCTATTGTTAAAGTTCTAATACAAATTATGTTACAGTTAAAAGTGTATTTTATATAAAAATATGAAATAAAGCACTAATTCTCTTAGTAATTTAAATTATATCCAAGTAGAATCCAAATGTGGAACCTACAATTCTCTTTTTTAAAATGTTCGTACAAATGGCCTATTTTTAGTATTCTAATGGTTAAGAAAACTTCAGCATTTGAATATTATAATATTATATAAGTTTCAAAATTTTTCTATTGAACATGATCATTTTTCATGCACAGATTCATTAAATAATATCAAAAAGGGAGTCAGCAAATGCTCCCACGGTACACGTAAATTACACCGCGCCAACTTAATTTTGGAATCTATTGCGCATCTTGCAGGAGTTAAATGAGTAAGACAACCTGGAATAATATTCTAAATGGTCTAGTTACTTTTCCCTTGTGACTGTGACATCTAGATGACCTCTTTAATCGATTTCATAATAAAGTATCTTCATTTAATAAATGTTTGTTTCAAGACTATTGAGTAAATAAGATAGAAATAGATTTTGATTTCATCAGTTATGAAAACATCGTACAGATTTTTATTATGTTTTCTATCATGCCTTTCATCATATTTTTCTGATATAAAGTACTAAGAAAGGAACATTTATGCTGGATAAAAAGTAAGAATCTTAAACGAAAGTTAATGCAGTAAATTTAAAATGAAGTATAACAGACACAAATATTCGTTAACTGAATTATTTCCTAAAATGAATATCCATCATTGAAAAGAAGACTTTACTTCGAATTTATCAGGATATGAATTAAATTGCAGTCGCGTTAATAGCATCATACTATTTATTTATAATTATTTTTACTTCCATTACCGCCAATGTTTCGTTACTTGCTTTTAATATTTGTTAGAAACTATACATCATTCTAAATCTTTTCTTTATCTTAAAAATATCACGAAATAAAATAAAAACTGTTCAGTAGGTAAGGGAAAAAAATTTTAGATTTCTAATTAGACAGCTTAAAAATTCCGATTAGAAATCATTCTGCGTCTCATAGTGCGAGCAAAGAAAACTCCAGACCTTCATAATTAATAATTACCGATTAATGATGAGCAACACTATGTTTCGGCGACTGGGAAAAGAAGGAAAAAACGCTAATTTTCAAAGCCGCACAGAATGCTCTAATTAGTATGAATTTTTAATCACGAAAGAGAGAAAAAACTGCAAGGTCTCTATTCTCTGGTGTTTGTTGAAACAAGTTGCTGCTAAAGACTCCAATTAGAAAGATATTCTGATACAACAAAGAATAATTAGAGGGGATAAAATGTATTTTTAATCACCTTTCTCTGAATTATGTTTTTCACAGTCTGGCTTTGGACATGTGTTTCACCGTTCTGTAGCCCCGGGCATTTTTGATAAAAGATTAAAGAAATAGGGGAGAGGTAATATCGTTCTCTTGTCTTTCGGAAAAACAAGTGCAATCGATACGGATAACAAACTTGCTATTCTCGTGCTTTAAATGATATCTAGATATTAAAATTGTTTTCTTTTAATAATATTTTATAAGAATGTGTTTATTTCTCGGGTTCTATCCTCATTGAAAGTTTGTACTAATTCTGTATATGCATCGTTTCTGAGCCACGTTTTTCAGGTTAATATATTTTTTATAGATGGTCTAAAATTAGCCAATGGAAAACTATCGCATGGCTGATATGAGTATTTTATGTTCCCTGAAAGGATGAACATTTCCAAGAAAATTGTCTTCTTTTCGAGTACTTGAAAGTTACAGTGAAAGTATTTTCTAATTGTTTTAGCCATTAGTATACGAAAACTCAACTAGAATCAGTATCATAAAGTTTGTTGTCCTTTAATGGTAAAACACCTAATGTTCAATTAAGTATTTGAGTTTTCAGTCAACTACTCTTTACTTTATTTAGAGAGTAAATTATTTGTGGTATCGTACTACATTGGAGAAATAAATTGCCATCCCCATTTACTTCTTTTATTAAAGCACTGCATTATTTACACTACTTAGAAACATTGAAATCTGTTCTGGTTCATCTTGAAATAATAATAATTAAAAAGACTAAAATCGAAAATATTTTACGTTTTCAGTCTTCACTTTAGAGTGGGAGTTGTTTTGCTTTCTGAAGCTGTAATTTGCAACATTTTTACTTCGCCAATGATGCCTCACTAAGGGAAAAGGGATTATACGCCTTTTCTCATATAAACACCATTATTACAATCGCAGATTTGCTTCTTACGTTTGTGTATTAGAAAGTTCCTAAAATAAAATAATTCAATTACCTACGTTTTATTATCTCCTATTTCGAAAGGTACACCTTAGGTGTGAATTCATCTCTCCCAGCGATTCTATCACTACTATAGTGCGACCTCACAATAATTTTATGTTAGTAAGTCCATATTTATTCGCACTGAATCTCCACAAATGCTGAGGGCCGTGGTGGCCTAGTGGTAAGCTCTCGGCTTCGAGGGCAGATTCTTCCAGGTTCGAAACCCGATTCCACTGAAGATCCGCCGGGTATGGGGCCTGTTACACGCTAAATCATACGTAGTGGCCAAACATCATCCCACTGGTGTGAGAAATCTGGAGAAGGGTGGTGCCAGCTCAAGCGTTGTCCTCATCATCTGACTGTGATTCAAAATTACGAGGTCCGTCCCAAAATAGTCCTCATGTTGCTTCAGAACGGGACGTTAAAATCACTAAACTTATCCACCTTTCAGTTGCATTTTCAGCTCTTTGTGAAAGAAGTTCTATAGGAGCTACATCTAGCGTGTAGGGCACGTGCGGAAGCGATAATATTGTTGGCAACCTATCTCACAAAGAAACTCTCATCATTGCTCATGGTCTAGTTTCTGTAAATTTGCTAAAGAATGTTCAGTGATTTCACGGTCAGTTTGTTCCGTTTAACGCAAAATTTCAAGTTCACTCACATTTCTCACTCTTTTAAGTTTATACTGCAATCGCAGACTACCTCTCACAGAACAGAACATCCTTGTGTCTAGAAACATTCAGAACCCAGATAAGTTTTATGTGCATGTATTGAGTGAATGAAACATGTAAAAGGCATGAGTTGAATAGATATATGAATGCGAATGGACAAACTTTAAATATAAAACATAATCACAAATAAAAACGAAAAGAATTCATGCACAATACACACAAAAAATGTAAAAACATGAAAAGAATATAGAAAACAACACAGAAGGATTAAATGACATATCCCTATTATCACAAGATATTTTGCGATATCTCCACGATGTTGTAACGATATTCTGAATGCCGTACAACATCGTAAAGATATTGTGTCGATACTGTAGAATATCTTGTGCTCATAGGGATAGTTCACTTGAGAAAGCCAAGACTAGCACGTTTGGACGATTTTACTACGGAAAGGGGTGACAGGCAATGAATAAGATGAGCGCAGTTCCAGGGTTCTTTGTTAGGTCGTGCTAAGTCAAATGTAAATATCCATTTTTTTCTTCACCCTTATTGTGGTGAAATCAACTCCACCTGACAATGCGCAAAAGCGCGTATGGTTTCCGTATCTGAGAATGATCAGTACCAACATGTAAAAAAGGTTACAAAAAATAACAAACAACCAACGAAAAAAAAATATGCTTATTAAATAATAATGACTTTTGAAAAATTGGTCAATTGGTGGGCTTTCTAATCAAGATTGAAAAGCTGGCTATTCGCATGTATGCGGCGAATAATTTTATATATTTGACCCTTGGGTGAGGAGTGTCTGTGGCCCATGGAATCAGGCTAACTGGAATTGCAAATCTGATTTCCTCATGCGCCAAAGTAAAAAAACACTCTGTTGCATGGTGAACTTTGGAGTTTCTCCATAGCTACAATTTGATATGATGGCCTAATTGAATCTGTGGAGATATTTGGAAATGGGTTCGTGGCCAGAAAAGAAAATTATGTCTCCCGTTTTCCCAATCGGTCATATTTTAGGAAATATGTTATAGATGAGTCAACCTGTGTGGCCGTTTCCTCACTGGAACTTCCAGTCATGGCTATTTCATGTTGGTCACACAAATGCCTCTAAAATGTTAACTATTGATGATAACACAGCAATATCATGTGGCAGCATTGCCTTATCAAGTTGCAGGCTCTTATCGATGCAAGCGCATCCCTATTAGCAATGATGCTCTAGAATATTGCTACGATATTCTCATGATATTTTACGGCATAATACATAAGATCTAAGTTTATGTGGGGCGCGAAACATAAATAGATAAAATAAAAACCACCTTCAATTTTTATAGAAACTAGGTTCATTTCGAAGATTCAGTATAAAAACAAGGAATAGAAGAACAATAACAACGGTAAAGTTAATTTTCTGCTTTTTAACTTTGCCATCTCTTCTCTGCTACCATCTTACCTATTTCGGGGGATATCTTGTCCGCAGTGAGTTATTTCAAAATTGATCCAAACTGAACGTCGAATCTGAATCTGACCAGGAAAGTTATATTTTCTTAAGTGAAAATAATTATTAGGCACAGATAAGTGCTTTCAAACATGGAAATAATTTCACGTGCAAACTCTCGAGTGTTTTCAAACGTGGCTAGAAAATATTTGTAAAATTCAGGCATTCCAAGTTCATTGAATTTTGCGTTCAAATCTCAACAGCACTAGAAATAGAATACGCGATTATTCGAAATGGTTAAGTACTGATTCTATATCTGTGGAGAATCTATTCTACATCTATGGATTCGTTACTAATAATTATGTATAATTAGGAATTTTAAGAATTAAGTTATGAAATTTTTATCAACCTTCGCTCGGGCGCAGTACAAATGTTAACACGATCGGGCTCCTCTCAGCTTCAAAGATAACTTTAAACTCATCTGTGAGTTTAAAAATTATACTTTTGCTTAGGCTTAAGGAAATGCTTATCAAACTGAACTGTTCGGTCATACAAAGCTATATTTGCGTTTTTAAATAATTTTTTGTATTTCCTTGCAATTTCGACTAACAAAAGGTCCAGGAATTCGGGAGGGAGTCGACGTTTGTTTTCCCGTAAGGTTCCTCAGCAATGGCAACTGTTGTCATTGAGAGCCTGAAAAAATTTGACAGTTTTGAAACAATATATTATAAGTAAGGATCAATATCATTGAATTAGGGGCTGAGACACATGTATATGAACTTTCGCAGGTATATAAAAAGAAATATTGAGAAAAATTTGGGAAACCAAAAATAGAAACGTAAACGGGTGCATCTCATCTACCAAATTAACGTGCCCGTCACGCACATCAAAAGAGCACTAGAGACAAAAACCACGACACCCTAGTGTGAGTGGAGGCAGCCAGGAAGCTACGAGATGTCCTACAAATTTCTCGACAAAACCCGCACTTAGGCACAAAAAAAATGTATATATATGTGTGCTTCATCTCACCGATTAAATGCTTCCGGCGGAAGGTTAAAAATTTTGTTACATACTGTTTTATCTGCTGGCAGCGAGTTTGACACCTTGTTGTATGGGATTCAAAATATCGGAACAATATCGTAATCTGTCTTGTGATACAAACCTGCAGAACTAGTCCCGGGCTTTCGCCATGCGTCTTGGTGTACTACAAAGCTGTACCACTTATCGCGAATAAAATATAGCTATTCAATTATTTCGCACAATAAATCTTTCATCAATTCGTTCATGTCACCTCAGAGCAGTGGCTTATCAATCTGAATGCCTGAAGAAGAGTCATTTTAAAACTTCCCCTTCCTTAAATTGTTAGCAAACTATTTAAAAAAAATAATCGATTTTTTTTTCTTAAATGGTCCCCGCACTGACGTTATCGCGAGAGATCATTAAACATTCATGTCACTTCCGAAGATCGTTTTCTATTTATAATTAGGAAAATTCCTGATCGAAAAAATTTTCCAACGTTCCCTGTCACATCACATCAAATGAGGGTGGAAAAAGGGGTAGGAAGTAAAAAGAAAAGAAAAAAATAACAAAAAAGAATTACCTTCTCTTAAAATAAATTAAAGAACGTCGTGGGTTCGAGATTATAAAAAAAAGTGGAGGCTATGAGACAGTTTCGCAATCACCGATAAAGTTCCCAATTTGAATAGCACGGTAAATATTTAACGAAGTGTTATTCGAAATGTGAAATTCTTTCCGCCGTTTTTTTTTTTTTTTTTTTTTTTTTTTTTTTGTGGCAGACGATAATGTATTCAAAGAGCGTCACTTCCCCTCCCCCCTCTCCGAAGCTTCGACGAAACTTTTTTTTTCCTGCGTGGCAACTGCAAGAATTCTGACTTGGCAAAAAGTGCAGCGCCAAAAAAGTAAAAGTTGCAGTTGGGGGAAGTGAATTATACCCACATGAAAAGCGCACTTCCCTTGAAATACGAAGTCTTTTAGTAAAACTTTTTTCAGTCTTTTTTCCCCCTTAAAAAATTTAAGTAGACTTAGAGACTTCTTTTTTTCTCCTATCGTATTGAAAAGAAAGGAGGAGAACGCAAAATTCCGGCATTCCATTTGAGCGTGTGTGTGTATTAAAGTTCGTTTTTTTCTAGCTGCTATCGTTTCGTGTAGCAGCTTTAGTGATTGGAGCTGCACTGCATGATTTTTAGATCCAATTTACCTCTCTAATGAGGTATCAACAAAGTAGCTTATGGTATTTATTTTTTATGCTATGAGCCGGAATTTAAAAAAAGAAAAAAACGGGCCGTTACGGATGAAGATATTTTTATGTGGTTCTCTCTGAAAAAAAGGAGGATTATGAGGGATAGAAGTTGAGTAGAAGAACCTCGTTTTTTTCTCTATCGTTGAATTTATAAAGCAGTGCGTACATCTAATTGAAGCGTGGTTTTCGAAATGTAGCAAGTCGGAAGTTCCGAAGATGGGCTTAGAATAGTTAATTTCCCTTGTTACTGAAGTTTAACAACCGAAGAAACTTTTGAATTTTTTGTGAAATTCACCGCAAAAGCTTTTTTTCGTGCGTCACTGTTGTGAAAAATTTAAAAATGACGCATTTAAAGGGAAAAGGACGGGGAAGACTTCACTGTTCTGTATGAAGATTGCTGTTTATTCTGCATTTTAAGCTAACTGTCAAGAATATACGCATTGTTTCAAAAAGTTTTGTTTTTTTATCTTCGGTAACCAAATAATAAAAGTGATACTACCCGAAACATATTGCAGCAGGTTATTGAAGAATTATTTTCCTCATCCAACATAAAACATTTTATTAAGCAAAATATTTTATTTGACTCGTACAGTGGAGGCAATTCATGCATACGTGACTTACATCAACTATGCTGCGTCGATTTAATTTTGAAATCCATTCCCCATCTTACAAGGAAAAGAAGACCTGAAATGAAAACGGGGCATAAGACAACATGCAAGTAAACGCTATATGACATGCGTCATGTGACTATGACGTCACGTAATTCCTTTGAATGGCTTAATTTTTCAGGACTATCTGTATTAAAATACTCTAAGCCCCAGGGGTGTAGTGGAACCGGAACGCCGTACCGGCACTGCTTTTTATTATCAGAGATAAATAAGAAAAATTGTAAAAAACCTCCTCAAAACAGCTCAATTTTTGTCTCCCAGGTTAGAGTGTTCCAGAACTGCTTGTTTTGCGACTACACAATTCACACAGTTAGCAATTTGATTCAATTGCACAATTGGCATTCAGTAATATCTAACAAATCAATGTTTTTTTTCTAAGATTAAAAGTTGTATTCTGAGAGAATGAGTCTCCTTGGGAAACTTTATCTTGTTTAGAGTCGGATTTCATAACCATTTATTCAACCATACGGATGCAAATAGGTTGAACGTTTTTCCAATTACGACTCCTATCTGGATATAAATAGTTTTACTAACTTCATTACCGTCAAAAAAATTTTCCCAACCCGAAAGTGGAAAAAATAAATCATATAATCTGGCCTTGAAATGGTTTTTAAAAATACCCCTTTTTTCAGGTTACACATCTAATTAAATATATAACTTTATTTTGCACATGGTTACATATATCTGACATTTCTTCCAATATCTTCTTGCAATCTATACTTCATCATAGCATGTCACAAAACGCTAAACACTAAAAAAAGGCCACTCCACTGCATTGCATCTCATAGATACGAAATGGAGTGCGAACTTCGCACACTCTAGTAATTCCGATAGAAAGAATAGAACTTGAAATGCAGAAGAGAAGTAGGCTCCCTCAACTGCCCATAAATCTCCGCAAGTGACATTCGGGCAGCCAAATCTGAGTCCGTTAAAAGAGTGGTTTGTCAGGAAGGAGCTGTCCACAGTGATGAATTGCCTCCGGTACTATCCTTTCTATTATTGCGTTTTGCTCCTCTTTTTGCTGCCCCTCTTCTTCTTTCTTTTAATTCTTTTATGCTCTTGTATGGAATAAAATGAGCCTTCAATTGGAAAAGTTAACTTGCTTAGGATTGTATTAGCCTGTGTAATACTGCTAGTAAACAAGATGGTAGCTTCGGTTTTTGCTATAATTGTTAAGTGCTGCTCAGTCTGCAAACCAATGGGGAAGTTCAGCATTTTTGTTTTTATTTTTCTAATCGATTGAAAATGCTTCAAAATGAGCAACAATAAAAAAATTTCTAGGCATGTTATATATATGCAATCAAAGTTCGCCTCTCAGATGACGCGGGGAAAACGATCCATTCTGGCGTGAAGCGAGTCTGACGTCACATATGCCCAAACGGGGAGAGTTCCCGTTCGCTCGCTATAGAGATTTTGATTTTTTTATAATTTCCGACTAACGCATCAGATAAAATAATGTCGGAAATATACAAGTATTGTATTGTTCCTAAATGTGTTAATACAACTATAAAGGCACCCGATGAGTAATTTATCTATGTTATATCTATTAAAATTGTATATCACGAAGCACAATAAAAAACAGCCTTGAACTCGATAACCGCTTTGTTTTGAATATAAGTATAAGGCGAAATTTTAATTACCAATTTTAAAGTAAATAGTTAAATTTAATTAGTTTTTTTCCTTCTATTTGGGGAAAAGGGGATTTACTATTTATATCTACAAGGGGAATTTATATTTTAACTCTTTGAGGGGCGGTGGCACAGAGGCTGTCCCAACTTCTTTAAGATTTAAAAAAAAAAAACATGCTCTTGTTATTTTACTGCTTATATTATTTTCATAGATATTCAAAAGTTTCTTATATATTTTTTTACATTACAGTACTATTAAAAATTAATTAGAATATCTTAAATATAAGTTTAAATTCATGACTTTTTTTATGATGAAAATCATTTTCATTTGTAGTGCAAGAAAATATTTCACGGAATTTTTGATGCAAAATAAATAATTTAGATTCAATGAGTCTATTCAAATCAAAATCAGTCTTGAAAAAGTCAATTTACTTATCAATTATTACAATTGAAAAATGGTTGATAAATTTATCTCACCGCACATCTAGGGTTTGTCGTTTACCTGGTAGCCATTAAATTCCTAGATTAGTCACATTCGGTCGTGTTTGAATATTATTATAAATGTATAGGTTTCTTTATATAAATAATAGAAAAATATAAATTTGAATTAAAGAGAAAATAAATAAAAGAAACAGAAAAGTAAACAATAATAATTATAAAAACAAAATATGTTTTTGCGCGCAAACGCAGCAGCAAAAAGTAATTGCTTCAACAAAAAATTTTTTAAAGATAACATAAAAAAACTATAGTATAAAATAGCAAAGATTCTCCAATAATTGAAACACTTAACAAAAATTAGAAATTACTCAAAATGGAAACGAACTAGAATGGCGCACTCATCGGAGACCACACGCCATTAGTAGTTCTAAATGGACAAATTTTCTGTAGAAAGGAATGATAAAAGTCTAAATTTAATCCTTTCTGTGGTCTGAATTTGTCCGGCCACCAAATAAAGAAAATTTTTTTCAGCAAATTCCCTAATCCAAAATCAATAGAGAGAAAAATGTAAATATTCACCCTCTTTCGAAATCAAGCCAAGCAGAAATGGACGCTATAAGATGAACAAAGCAATCGACAATCTAGAAGCAAGCCACTAGCTCCATCTATGAAGAAAAATTCGAACTATTTCGCAGGAAAACAAAAACTTTTTTGATTAAGTAATTAACTTTTAGGAACCTAAAAGGGTATCAGTTGTCTTTTAAGTTATTATTTAAATTACCTAAGGCTTTAACAAAAGTAGAGTGGTTATTATAAATGTATTTAATCCTATTAATTTGAGAAAAAATAGAGTTTTTTATAACTTTAAATTGAAGATTTGTCTGAAAATTACAAAGTGAAATAGCCTTGAAATTAAATTCTTTCCTCTTGTCGTAGACTCCAATAGAAATATCTGAATTCAAAATTTCAATTTCCAGATCCAAAAAACTACATTTGTTTGATTCATTATTAGTTTTATTTAATTTAAGCTCTTCTGGATAGCAGCTATAAATGGAGTTAATATTATTATGATTAAAGACTAAAAGGTCATCAATGAAACGAAAACCGTAAGCAAGTTCATTATTAATTAAATCTCTCTCAAATGAGTGAAGAAACAAATTTGCCAGTGCACTAGAAAAACAACAACCGATAGGAATTCCAAGAACCTGCTTATAGTAGTTAATTCCATTAAAAAGATAATTTTCACAAATATTAACCCTGCAAATTTCTAACCATTTATTTTTGTCAATTAAATCAGTATTAAGGTATAAATCATATATATTAGAGCACATATCAATTAATTTATTTTGTGGGAGGCTAGTAAAAAGATTTTCAAAATCAAATGTATAAATGTTATAATTTTATTTTCTTTGAGAAAGTCCAAAATTTTAGTGAATAATGAAGCTCTCTTCCTCTTTGATTTTTTTAAGAATAATTTTTAGAAATTTAAAGAAGAATTTGCCAAAATAATAATTATAACTGCCAGTGCTACAAGTAACAAATCTAAATTTTAAGGGATTTTTATGAAATTCTATAGTGGGGAAAAGGTAAGGATAATTTAAATTACTGGTTTTAATTTTAGTTTTTTTAGCAAGTGCTAACATTCTTTTATCGAGTTCTTTTTTGCCAAATCTGATTAATTGATACGTATTATTTGAATTATATTCATTAAGAATAATTTCCTTGAAGTGAAGTTTACACATTATGCAAAAATTATTTCCTGCCTTATCAACTGTGGTAATATGTGGTTTCTTTATATAAGTTATTTTTACCGGGTTTTTTATATTAATTATTATTAGCTAATATCTGAAAATTAATACTTGAACGAAGGAAATAATTTATATTCTTCGTAGCAGAGTAATATAAAACTATATAAAATAAAATTAATTTTTCAAAGGCACACGTGTATTTAAAAATAAATGCCGTACCTGAATTTATTTTCAGCGGAACTTCTGAAATAAATATATTCCTGTTTGTTTGCTTTGTTTTGATTTGGTGGGGGTTTTGGGGGGTTGAAGGCATATACAAAATTTCACTGATCATGCAAAAAAAAAAAAATCAGGTTCTTAACTTTTCATTCTTTCTTGTGCGACAGAAATCGCATCGTCTTCTCGGAATGTCCGAGGGCGGCCTCTCTTCAATTTATTGCTGCCTGATGCTTTTGAAAATCTAACCGTTTTTCCTAAGGCTAAATCTATTGTGGTATAATATAGAGCTTTGTTCCGGTTACTGAATGCATTCAAGGGAAGGTACGAACTGCTTTTCTTATGAGATAATTTACGAGCCGGCGTTTTATATCCCGTTTCTTTGCCATCATTGTAGAATCAATCCTTGGCAAATTATCCGATTTGCCTTGTACACAACTAATATCCATTATTAAATTAAACGCTGAATAGCAAAAAAGCCAAAAACTTCATTTCTAAAATGTAAGCTGGTACAAACACCTTGAATCAAACCATGGTACAAAAGTAGCGAAAGAGAAGTATGCGAAGGAAGGCATACATAACGTCAAAATCTACTCGGCCAATGAGAGTACGCGTCAGATAGCATCATCATTTCTGCTATTTCAGTGCATCTTTCGCCCTCAATATTTAAATAAATAAATTTTTATGTAAAATTTCACTTTTGAAATCAGTTCTTTATTTGAAATCAGAATGAGTTTTCTATAAATACTGATTGCTTTCACGCGTTTTTTAAAAAGAAATGCTGAACTTCCCCATAATTCATAAATTATGAGTCCAGTCATGAAGGCGGGGTAATATTTTAAGGGCACATAAATTTTGGGGTTGCGGAAATATTGACAGCAAATACTTTGTTCAGGATACTTCAATATTAGGAAATAAAAATAATTGGATAAAACCCTTCTGATTCAAAACGTTTCAAATAATACTTACAAACCAATATATTTAATGAAAATTACTTCTTGTATCTTTATTGAAGTCAATTCATTCGCACTTAAGACATATCCATGCTTTATAGATTGCGATAATTATAACTAATAATTCTATGAGCAGTAGACCTCGCGTCCAAAGGAAAATAAAACAAAATTAAGGTATGTTCTTCCTTACAGTCTTTAAAGATGCACTAATAACACTACAGATTGCAAGTCACTATCATTTATTGACCCTCTGATACACCTATATAAATGAATAAATATTGGTAGTTCCGTGAACCGCGGACTTTTCAAAGAATAAGAACCCTAAAATCTGCTCTTCATCACAGTCTTTAAATGTTTAAAAACATTTGGTTTCGAATGCGAGTTATTTACACGTCTCTGCTTTTATCAGTGTTTATAAAATTACAATTAAATGTCTGCTTTTATCAGTATTAACAACATTGCAATTCAATGTCATTTACTATTCTCTATTTTTGGAGTCATTATGAGTGCAAGTCACTTTCGTTAGAATCGTTAAAAGAAGTTGAACATTACATGAAAGGAACCCATTAAAACGGCCATCATCTTGAAACAGAATCCAAAATAAAACTCCTTCGTCATAAGTTTTTTAAATTACCTCAAGCCAAAATCGAAGAAAATCGAACAGTGCGTTTCGTCGTGGCAGCGTAATGAAAAAAATTACTGACAAACAGATGCAATGCCGGACTGTCGAATTAAAGCAGGACCTCGCTTCTCTAGGTCAGTAGATTTAATTTTGCATGCAAACGTTTGAATCTTGCTTTTCGGACGACTCTGTACATCTTGAAACTGTAACACACTAAAATCAAGTATCCTATTATCAATATATGCTCATATCATTCACGTTAAATCCAAGAAACATATCCAGTGAAGTTTTTGGTGCCGCTCGGAGAAAGGCACACGCAGCCAAAATGAAGAAAAAATATATCTTAACCGTGATCACAAATCAGAATTAAATTAAACATATACTTTGTTTTTTCAATAAAATTAAACATATAACGTTATGAAAGAAAATTTACGCTATGTTTCGCGTGAGTGCACACACAGTTCGAAAGTATTTACTACAAATACTCGTATTTCCTCAAATATTGAAGGTATTTACTTAACATTTTTATAAAATGTTTTTCTAACATATTGTCCAGTATTCTGAAAGTTTCGCAAAATTTAGCGTAAAACTCTGCATGTTATAAGCAAAACACATGCAAAAAATTTGGGATGTTTTAAAGAAACCTTTATATCTTCTCGAATATTCATGCAATTTTTACGAAAATGCAATGTAAGCAATGTGAATAAGAAGCAAAACGATTGATGAAAGTTTCAAAACATTATCAGCTTCCTGTGAAACGGGGTGAGCCCAAATCATTTTCTTCTTCATCAATTTGTTGACGGTCCCGTAAATGTCCTCGCGAAGAAGTCTTCACTGTAAAATGTGAGTACCCACAATTCTACGTCCCACGATTCTCCACAACTAATTGTGAACCAGCGTACTCAAATTAACCCCAAAAGTTTCTCATTTTACCAATCTTGCAATACTTCTGGCCAGTAGTGTACAAGTTGAAGTATTCAGCAGTCAGGGTTAAGCAAATTAACCAGTATGGCACCAAAAGGTGATTAAATAGCAAAGCATTAGTTATCTCTTCTATTTATAACATAATTCTATTTACGTCATGCTATAACACCACGTTCTTTTTTACTTCTCCAAGATGTTCAGTGGATTACAAAAGTATTATTTATTTCTTAATCATGTATGCAATTGCGCATGTTCTTGAAAATAACCAGAAATAATGTTCTTCAATATTTTTTTTTATATTTTAATTTTCATTAATAAAATTAGTCTCCTTATGAGTTTTCTGTATTTGTGACTTATTTCATGCCAATTTAGCACCCTTAAGGAATGGCCTGGATATACTATGAGTTATTATAGAACAAACTTTCTAGAGTTACTGCCATGTTTTAGTATTAATTAGTAAACTTTGGCTAGTTATTGCTTACTAAATAATTTTGTTTTTTATAATATATAAGTGGTAATTAAAGTACTTAATTAACAACACTACAGAGCTTCTATTATAATTTAAAAACGGAGCATCAGTTCAACTGATCAAATTGAGGCTTGCGAGAGATATTTCATCATTCGCTAAAAATGCATCAAACTCCGCGTGTTTTCTTAATCAAAGTGAGCCCTCAACATTTCAAAAAGACAGAACGAAAAAGATAAACAATGAGCCAGCCGTCTTTAATCTCTGAGATAACGATGGCATGACAATCAATTAGCCGACGATTAAACTTTAAAAAATTGAATTCCTTATGTTCTTGACAGTTTAATTTTTTCCATTGCCTGTGGCATTCAAAAATAAGATGACTCGACTCAAAACTTTAACTATAATTAAGACTCTTCTTTTCTTAAACCGTTTGATTTCTCTATCATTTTAAATCCATTAATCTATTTTTACTGCTATCAGTTCGATTAAGATTGGGTTATTTGTGATATCGATACAATTTTTTCTCTTGCTCCGCTATATTCCTTAATGATCCGCTAACGATGACAGAGAAAAAAGTAAATAAGTCAGATTTTTGATTAAATAAACATTTAGACACATTATATGTTGATAAAAGTAACATGAAACCTTGACGGATTAATGATCCTTGTATGTTTATATACAAACCTCCATGCATTTGTTTTTATCATAAACGATAAATTAATCCAGTAATAAACATTTTCGAAGCTACTTTCAGTTATATAAAAGCTCCGTTAATATGATTTAAACACAATTTTAAAGACTCATCAGTATAAGTTTTACAGTAAAATTTTGATTAACCACCAGTTTTTGTTATCCGCCATCGTCTGTAAAAACATCAGCAAACAAACAGACATCTTTAAAATTGTCCACGGATTACTTTTGCACCCTACTGTATGTAGCTGGAAGTAACTCTATTGTATGATGTCGGAAGTGAATAATCGTCTGTAGCAGAGAAGCAGTGGCGTAACTGTAACTTTTGCCCCTCAAGGAGAACTTACAATATGCCGCCCTTCATTTACAAGAATGCATAGGGCACATAAATCTCAAAATAAAAAATATACTCCTGGGAAAAATAACTTCTTATTGGTAACGTAATTCGTCGTTTGAAGCCCTCGATCTCTGAGGATAGGATGCGAAATTATGCTCCACCACCAATCTTTCTTTCACATATCGACAATTTACCAATAAAAAGTGAAAAATACAGATTAATCACACTATTTTTAATGTGCAAAATGACTGAGCTAGTGCCGCTGCTCTTCTTAGTCATAAAACTTTTTTCTTGCATGAGTGATTTTGCCGCCCCTTTTTCACTGTTTCTGGGGCGGAGCGCCCCCTCCACCCCTTTCAGGTACGCTACTACAGAGAAATTGACCTTGATATGGTGCGCTAAACCCATCACTAACCGGTCGCTACAGTATTATAGTAATAAAATACAATTATAAACAATACTACACATTTATTAATTGTTTTGTAAAATTAAATACAATATGTATGTATTATTCACTTTTAAATTATCTTATTTTCATTTTCGTCCGAAGCCAGCAGTAAAATCACATGCTGCTGTACATATGTGATATGAGATTTCTGTTATCCATCTATTCGGTTAGCTACCACAGCCCTAGTCCGGACGGTGACGGTTAATTGAAGTTTTACCGCACTTTTGTTTGGTTGGTTTTCTGCTTTACTAACAACTCCCTTTCATATCGCCTTTATTTCTTTCTTGAAAGACCTCGTGGTAGAGTTTTGGTTTGGTGACCGGAGGAAAAGGAAAGGAACCCACACCGACACGGCCTACCCGAAAGGTTGAAAGGCCCTTAGCGGGACGGTAGGGAATAATAATACTTAAACAGAGACAGAAAAAGAGAGAGACTGCCGTTAGCACGAAAGGGAACAGCCCCCTCCCAGTCTCCAAGGACAAGAAGAGCTGCGTGGATTTAGGAAACATAAAAATATTAACCCGTATTATACAATAACTTACACAGCAATACACTAAACTATTGCACATACTACACCCAAAAACAGGGATGGAATTTAAATGCATCTCAGAATAGTCCTGAGCAATTACATTATTACAAAATATCAATTTATAATGTGAGCCCAGCCAAAATAAAAACAAGCAACACCACCTATCTGAATTTTTTGAAATTTCAAAAAGGAAGCAAATGCTGAATTTCTCGGAACCAATCTATATATATATACAAGTAATATAAAAAAAATTTAAAATCAATTCCTACTTAGGTCAGCTATTTATACGCTTCGTCACTGACAAAAATACATGAAAAAATGACGCCTTCGTGAACCTACAAGAAAACAAAGAATATTAGGTCTAGAAGCTGGCAAACCTAGCTCCATCTATTGAGAAAAAATCGAACCAAACGACTCAAGGCGACATATGCTTTCTCCCATATAAAACTAAAATTAATTAATTAAATTTAATTAATGAATTAATATTTGAAAAAACTGTATTAACATCAAGTGTCATCCACTACAAGTTTTAAAAAATGTATTTGAACTTGAGTGGATGAATAAAAAGTATTTTATTAACGATTGAAAATTTGAACAAGATATATAAATTAATATATATAGGGAGAGTGTGAAATAATAGTAGGAATTGAAAAAATCTCAATACCATGCTGCTGGGGAAAAATAAAGAAAACAAGGTAAGGAAAAAAAACAGATAATAATTACTTAGGAATGAGAACCCAGGGCTTGTGATGCAGGAGAAACACATGCCTAATTTGGCACCCGTGTTAATTCCATTTTTTTGTCAGAGAGGAAAATATAAAATTAGCTAGAGATAAAAATCTTGTGGCAACAGCTTCGTCCTGCGTGCGCTGTCTACCTTGCTCATGCGTAGTGGAGAGTTGAGTACTATAAAGGCTCAAGCATTATCTGTCGTCTCTCTCTTCTTGCACTTGCTATGATTTATGTTCCTGTTGTCGACATGTTAATTTAATTATCATTTACCTTACTTTTATCTTGTTAAGTTTATTAAAGTTATAATTGTTATTATGAGTTAGCTTCTTCAGCGTTTCGTAATGTTTCCTCACACCTGCACGAGCCCTGCATGCATACCTGTAAACGGTGGTTTGTACCTTCCAAATTACCTTGCCTAAATAGATGCAGTAGCTACTCTTTTCGGGGTAAATTAAAGTTAATTCTGGCCCTGGTGCTATAGCCATGTTAGCCTATTGACCACCGCATCAATCCAAAGTAGTGACCTTTACATTTGGTTTGCTAAAAGCTTGACCTAACCAAGAAAATAGATTCCTAATGGCTCGTCCTTGATCCACTGGTCGCACAAATGTCTGTTAATTTCACAAATTTTTCTCAATTTCCAAAGACACTCCCTGTTTTCTTGCAAATTTTTGAACCACGCCTGCCGATGTGCCGCTATTGGTTCCTTCAGATGGAAATCTTTGGTGTATTGGCACCTAAACACATATTGGTCAACATCCCCAATGGAACCACAGGGGCAAAAGGAGGAATTTAGTTTTTTAAACCTATTTAGATAATAAGGAAATGGTCCGTGTCCCGACTAGAAGAAAAACAGGTACTTGCTAAAAACTAAAAGTTCTATTCACCTTAGGCAGAAAATCTCTGGTCCTCCTACCTGATTCAGAGTCATAGCCGTTTCAGTCTCTTGCCAATCGTTTATCAAATTCTTTTCAATTTCAAACTTTACATAGGAATATGGGGTTAGGATTTCCAGTTTCTCGCCTTCAGCAGTTGCCAATTTCTCATGGTGATCAGCGAGTTCATTCCCTGGATCGCCAAAATGTGCTTTGACCCAGGTGAGCCCCACAGACCTCTCACCAAATAAAAAATTTTCTTAATTTTGTTTATTGTCGCAGACCTCGACCTGGCGCTCCGCAGAGCCTTAATGGAAGATTGGCTGTCTGTATGGATATTTTTCCGAACCCCGTTTTCCAAAACCCAGCAGACCGCAAAAACAACTGCAGCCAGCTCAGTCTGAAAAACGGTATTATTCTTATTTAGTTTGAATTGAAAAATCTTAAATGGTTCTCCATTTTTTAAGATGCACACGGAGAACCTAGTATCGTCTTCAATCCTGGATCCATCCGTGTACACCTCATACTGGTTGTTCGAAACTTTTGGAATAATATCTAAAGTCCTAAGCTCTATGGGAACATCTGTCAATTTAATATGATAGTCCAAATTATTAATATACAGTACCGAGCTCCGCCGACCGATGGGTCCAAGCCTCAAACGTTTGAAACTCTGCCTTGGCTGTCAGACGCAATGAGGGCATTCCGGCCAGAACATTAAGCACCTGTGTGAAAGTAGTTCAATAGGCCCTGGAGAATTTCAATGAAAAGACTCTTCGCACAGAATATAACCATCTCACCTGTTCTGTTGTAAGAGCTCCACTCCAGACGCCAGCGCCATAGAGTAGAGAGTTTTCAATAACGACATGATAATGGAGTTTTAAAATGTTTTTGTCTGCATTAAAATTGGTCTGGACAATACGATTCAAATTGCTTGTCAATTTAAAAATCTTCGAATGCAGTGTTAAAATATATGCGGATCACGTCAGCCTATCATGTATGTACAAGCCTAAGTATTTTAAATTGTTAGTTATTTTAATGCTCCTGTCTTAATTTTAAAACAGGGAGCTCTGATGAAAGTTCAACTTCTGTCTGTTGTTAGTTTGCTTTGATCTTATTGCTATTGCTTGGCATTTGTCAACTCATAAATGTAATTTGAGCTCTTCCAATTTATCAGTTATCAATGCGAGCAGCCTGTTTGTGCTGCTCTCAAGCTCTCTCCTTGTTCTTCCGATCGTAACAAGTGCCAGGTCATCTGCAAAGGCCTGGAAGAAAAACTATTCGTTATTAAGTTCTAATATTTTATTAATGTAAATATTCCAAATTCCTGGCTCGAACACTTATCCCTGCGGACAATCCATAGAGCTGTTTTAAAAGGTTTTTATAACTTTTTCTTATTTATTTCTTGTAGAACAAAAGCAGTGCCAGAATTGCCGACGTTCTGTTGTTCCGTCTCCACTACACCACTGGTGCCTGTTTACAAAAGCATTCATTGAGGCTGTTTGCATACACTTCGCATTAACGTCCGATTCTGAAACTACATGAGGGATGTTTGAGGTCAGACCTCGTAATTTTGAGCCGTTGTTCAAATGACTAGGACGACACTTGAGCCGGCACCCCACAGTTTACACTTCAAGCAAATTCAAAGTATGGACGATTGACCTTTGAAAGCAGATTTACGCACACCAGGACCACCACAAGGGGGATTCTTACGGGTATAGGGGTCTCCAATCTACGTTGTTTCAATCCTAAAAGCAAAATCATTCCACTAGACTATTACTGCCCTAACTGATTAAGGAAAGAAAGTTTGTTAAAATATCCAGTTACAGAATAAAAACAAATAAGAATTTGGAAACAGCGGGGAAATGTTAGAAGAACGGATTTTATTTTTGAAACTAGTCTTAAAATTTTAATCGACCTTCTTGATACTGAAAGAGAATGCACCGGGAAATATTACGGAATCCGGTTACAGTTTTCTAAACCTGCGAAATTCTGAAAATTGACTTCTAGAGTTCTAACTCGGAGTGAAATTACGTACCTATAATGTTCTCTAAGGGAGATAATTATTAGTTAAAATTCGCTGTCAACTAAGCAAGAGTTTATAATCATTTCTAAGTTTAAGAGAAACATGTTATTTCTTCAGATGCTCTCTTTAAATAAAACTGGATTATTTCTGATGATTTATTTATTTTTTTCCCGCCGTCATGTCAAACATTTTTGTTGTTGTTGTTCATAAGCTTGAAATAAAAATCATACCATATATTGTAATTTTTAAATTGAATTCTTTGTTTCTCTAAAATATAGTTAGTACATTATATGCTAACATAAGCCATTTTCTGTAAAATTATAAAGCTCATAAATTATCTCTGAATTTGTATCTAATTTGCAATATAGTAATATATATCAATTTGCAATATATATCAATTTCTTTTAATTAGTTCATTTGCATGAATGCTAAAGCATATTAAAATATACTAATACTGTTTTAACGTTTTCACTTACTCGTAAAAAAGTTCAATCTTGATATTTGGATTAATCTTCATATTTTAAACCTTTCTCTGAGTCCGAAAACCACATTCTTGGAGCTATTTCTGTCTGTCTGGGAATACAATAACTCAAAAACAGAAGGAACTACACAAATGAAATTTGGTAATAAGTCTTATCACTAAAATTGTAAAATTGTAGCAAATTTTAATGAAATCCATCGACTGGATGTCTTTCTGAGTATCCATTTGTCTGATTGTGGACAAGAAAAAAATATGCTACGAACTAGGTGGATGAAAATTGGCATATCGTTTGGTAGAGGACGAATACATGAATGGATTGATCGTCTATTGGTCTGTCCACCTGTCATTACTAGAACGCGGTAACTCGCAAACACAGCAGACTGAATGAATGAATTTTAGTATAGAATGAATTCAGAAAGAATCCTTTCATCCAACTATTTGATCTCTCTGTGTCTGTGCTGATTTTGGACTAGTAGAGCAAGTGGTAGACGGTTTGCCTTCCATGTATATGTGACACATACTGACTCAAAAACGTAAGGACATAGATAATTGAAATTCGGTTTGTGTTCTTGACACCAAAATTGGAGATGTGTGTCGAATTTTGGATCCAATCAACCAATGGCAAGAGGCCCAAAATGCATTCTGTATTCTCTTCACTAAACTAGTAATCTAATTACAAAACGCGCCATATTGTGTAAGTATAGCAAGTATAAAAAATAATAACGTTGTTTTAAAAATTAACTTATTTCTGTTAATTTAATTACAATCTTTGTATACTCTTCTTGTTTATGCAACAAATATTTTTTTCTCTTTCAGAAACACAGCTTCTCCAGTCAAATAATAAACACACATCACCAAACAATAAGGACAGCCCGGCTTTTGAAATAATTATGTCCCGTTTACTCCTATACATTGTTTCAAATTTTTCTCCTTCTGGAGCTACACATAACAAAACCAGATTAATATTGTCTCCAAAATGAATGAAAACATTGGGTGAGTCTTTAAACACTTATAAAAAGGAGATTTTAGTTTTTTGGGGGGAGGGGATGCAAAGTCTACTTTTGTAGACTGCTAGTATAACTAAACTAAATTAAATATAACGCGCTCCGTATTGTATACGAGAAAGTTGAAGACAGAACACTCTCTTTGGTTTGAAAATTATTTTACTTTTAGTTACTGCTACTTTATTTACAACCCTTGTATAATCTTCTTGTTTAAGAAACAAATAAGATCTTTTTGTTTGAAAAGCGAAGCTTCTCCAACCAAATAATAAACAAACATCACCAAACAATAAGGATAGCCCAGCTTTTGAGATAATTATATCCCGTTTACTCCCACACATTGTTACAAATTTTTACCCTCCAGGAGCTAGCTACACATAACAAAACCAGATCACGTGACAGCGCTTTTTTCCGTTTAAAAAAATTGCTCTTCGACGTAAATGGAATCATTGCTTCCAAAGCCGCGACATGCAGTTTAAAGTAAAAAAGATAAGTGGCCCCGTACAGTGAAAAAACGTGTTCCGCAGTCTTAAACATTAAATATACTACTGCACCAAAGAACGAAGGGAGGGAAAAAAAGTTTTAATCCAACAACCCGTAACTTTTGCTTTAATGTTTCTCCCTGAATTACATCTCATGCGTAAAGGAAAGGACACAATAAAAATTAAGGTGTGTGGCGCAAAAACTTTTCGTCCATTCGCTAAATTAAGTGTAATAATTTAATCTGTGTCATTACTTTAATGAATTGTTAGCGACTCAAGTGTGCAGTTCCTTTATTTTGGTATGTATAATTACTAGGTTTTAGTTCCGATTAATGTTAAATCTTGCAACAGGTCATAAAATTGTAATCAATTGTCTTTTCATCTCTATTACAATGGAAACAATTACAGAAAAAGCCTTGTAAAGTATAAAATGTTTTACGAATGAAGATAGTTCTAATTCTACATGGTCTCGCGTTTCTAGAAAAATCCATGAATCAAATACTCATGATAAAAGGGCAGTGTGGCATCATATGTCGATCAGAGTGACACTAGAGCACGTGAGTGGCAACTGGGATAGAAGTCTGACTAAGCTTCAGGAAATTGGGGTAGGTTGCTTTTCTGAAGGACTTTCAGAGGAAACTGGCCTACATTTATGTATATCTCGGAGAAAACTAGGAGCACTCCAGGAACAAGCCAGACCCACCGCAGAAAGAAATTCTTTCCATAAAAGCACGTCAGTCAACCAGTTTTTGAATAATGCTGTTTAAGAGCTCCCTCAGCCATACCATGCTCTGACCCACCCACTAGGTAATCAGTAGAACCACGAATGAGTCAACTAATTGAAAATGATACTTAAAAGTGCGATAAATTTAATCTCTAGTTCTCAGATTGACAAAATTTCAAAAATAGCTCCTCAACGGGAAATTTTAACGAAAAGACAGGAAACTGCTTTTTCTTTTTTCTTGCCATTGCAAGAAAAGATCTATGGCTCTTTCTTCATTAGCAATAAATCTAGCCATTTAGCATGTGAAATGATCAATATGGAGATTTAGATGTAAGTCACTACATGCATCAATGAATGCTTTGCAATAATTGTTTTTCTGACTATCCCGTAAGGCCATCGTGGCTTTGTGTTCATTAAATCCTTCGGGTTCAAATATTCTCCCATTGCTGTAATATGAATATTTAGATAAGGAAGAGCGGTTCAACTGTCATCCTCGTCATCTGACCACAGCTCAATATCCGTTCCCAGTTCGCCCATGGATAGTTTTAAATACGGACTCGAATCAATCAGTCAACTCGTATGCTGCCCCAAAGTTGAGCTCGAAAATTATGGTGACCATATTTATTGAATAGTCTTATACTTACTCTCATTTGCTGTGAAGGTCAATCAACGGTCAGCGGTAATCAGAATGAACATAATTTTATTCTCTTCGAATCTTGTTACTTTCGGATAAGAGTGTGAAGTGACGTGTGATAAATTTGCATAAACAAACCATCTATCTCTCTCATTTGTGCACATTTCTCACACTTTGTGAGCAAATTTCCGACTTCGTGTAATAGATATGGATCTTTTATATGGATAATACTTTTTGTATGCTCTCACTTTGTTAATGATAAATCAACTAAAATTTTCACTTTCATTTTAACCTTCCGTCGGGCGCATCTAATCTGTGAGATGAAACACACATATTTTATTGTGCCTAAATGCGGATTTTACATAGAAATTTGTAGGATCTCTAGTAGCTTCCTGGCTCTCTACCACTCACACTAAGGTGTCGTGGTTTTTGTCTCTAGTGCTCTTTTGATGTACGTGACCGGCCCGTTAATGTGGTAGATGAGTTGCACCCGATTACGTTTCTATTTTTGACTTCCCAATTTTTTCTCAATATTTCTTTTTATATTCCTGCGAAAGTTCGTATACATGTGTCTCAGCCCCTAATTCAATGATATTCTTCGTTATTTCCGACATATTGTTTCAAAAATGTCTAATTTTTCCAGGCTCTCTACGACAACAGTGGTTATTGTTAAGGAACTTTAAGGGAAAACAAACGTCAACTCCCTCCTGAATGCCTGGACATTTTTTAAAATTGAAATTGCATGGAAATACAAAAAAGTTATTTACAAACGCAAAAATAGCTTTGTATGACCGAACAGTTGAGTCTGATAAGCATTTCCTTAGGCCTAAGCAAAAATTTAGTTTTAATCTCACAGATGAGTCGCGCCCAAATGTCTTAGTATTTTTATTGAGCCCGACCGAAGGTTAATCAATTATTCCAGGAAGTAAAACTTATAAAAGTTTCGTTTTTTATCTCGATAAATCATTAATGTTTCATCTTCATTTGAATAAACGTAGACCAGATTATATGAACAGTAATTTAGGAAGCTCTGGACTATGGGAGGGGGAGTTGCCAAGCAGAGACAATCATACGGCAACTGGGACGTATAGTGACAAGGGTTTCTTTCCCGGGTTCCCGGGAAATCGTAAAATTTTCATATTTTTGCGTTCCCCGGAATTATACTTGATTCCCGAGAACAAAAAATTGTAAAATTATTCAGAAAAGAGTTTCTTTTTAAAAAGATGGTTTGATTAGACACCGAAACAGGCTAGAATAGTTTGTTGGCAATGCTTGAAAGATTTTTAGAAATAAAATCATCAATTTCAAAAGCATTAATTTATATTAAAGAACAAAAATATTCTAATATAGAATTTGAAACTCTGACTGCAATTGTAGCAGGTTTGAAGACAGTAAAAATTGAACTAGAAAAACTATGCACTGGAAACGCGACTTTGCTAACTGCCGAAGGAGTATTTGCTTTCATTATTAGAGAATTGAACCAACAAAACTCAGAATTTGTTTTAAGGGGACATACGACTCTTAAACCTCGAAAAAATGGCGGAAAACTGTGAAATTCGATACATTATATCTCTGAGACAATGCAATCCACAAACTCACTTTTTTCCTAGAAAATATCTATTCTTTCTCTTATAGTACACACATTTTCAACCCTCATATTGGTACGTATTTATTTGAGAGAGTAATAAATATGGGCTTAATTTTTGGAGAAAAAATGAGATAGTCACCTTGCGCGCATGATTACGTATAAAATATTTATATAAACTTAATATTTTGGGTATCTAATTAATCCAAACAGTCCGTTTAAGAAGCTGAACCACAATTTATTAACATTTAAATTTTGTTTCTATTTTATATACCAATTTAAAATAAAAATGTTGAAATAGTTAAAATTTCAACTTTTCTAACTCTTCCAAAAAATTTTCTCTGGAGAGATATGTACAAAAATGTGGTTCAATTTGGAGAACATAGCAAAATACATATTCGATAAACATTTTATTTAAAAATATTCAATATTTCTTGAGATATCGTGCGCGCAATATCAAAAAAACACATTTTGAGTTATAGAGCTTTAAAGATATGGCCATATTCAACGTTTACGCTTAAGAGCCGATACATTTTCCTTCGTAACTTTCATCATTATGGGAATTTTTTAACGGGGATTGTTTTAAATTGTTCAGAAAGGACAGGGAAACAATATATATTTTTTTCATACAATTGAAAATGTTCGAAGTTTAACAGTCGTATGTCCCCTTAAAAAATATGAATATTTCTGGTCCAAAGAATTAGTGAGAGATCCAATGTTAGTTTAGTTGAATTAATGTACATTATCTAAATTTAGGGAGAAAGTGTGATGCTGCTGCAGTTACTGTTGATCTGTCATGTTTGCCAAATAAAAATTCTTTGATTCAACCATCTAAAATAATTATGACAAGCCTTTTTTGAAAGGAACAAGAATCACTGTCCAAATCTTCGCACTCAGAAGAAGAGAGCCCTGAAACTTTGAATGCGAAATCTTTATAGTTGCACGAAAAATTAGAAAAAGCGATCCACTAGATAAAGGTCCTACGTTGTTCAACTCGCAACAGTTCTAGCTTGAACAAGATAGTGAAGCAAGAATTTCAGTTATTTGACCCAACAGAAAAATCGATCATCAAATATTATTTAAACTGGGCGAGGCTTTGAAAACAATTCCTCCAACATCAGCTGGAGCTGAGAGGGCATTTTCTGCTGCCGTGTTGTTCATAACAAAGCTAAGAACTAGGCTGAATGATAAAAGAATAGATTTCTTATGTTTTCTTAAATCATACTTTAAAAATTAATAATTAATAAATTTTATTTGTATTTTTAGCTCAATGTATAAAGGAGTATAAATTTTTGTTTATATATATATATCCTTATTTTGTGTAAATATTATTGATATCAATTAAAAATAACTAATTTTTAATTTTCGTGAAATTTTTATGCATTTCCGGGAATGACTGTTATGTTCCCGGAAATTCCCAGGAAGGAAAAAAGGCCGGGAAATCATATAAGTATACCCTAATGGCGACTTTACCATTTTCACTAATGATAGCATGAGCGTTAATGATAGAATGATTTAATAATATTCGGAAGATTAGGAATGGAATTACGATATGGACTTAATGTTATTAAAAATATTTTTTTAATATTCCACGCATTGTAAAAAATGTAAAAGGGAATTCTTCAGATTCTTAATTTATAAAAATTAAATTTAATAAAAGTTTTTATAAACTATTTAAACTATTTACTTAAAAAGGAAATATGAAACAATTCGGGCACCTTATTCAAAATCGGAATAAATCCAGGACTTTTTTTTCAATACGGGACCAACAGTGAAAAATGGGACTGGCCCATATAATCTGGGGCATCTTGTAGTTTAACAAATCATATCTGATAATTATTCCTTGACAGAAATTCAATCTAAAGACTTCTACAAAATATTATGTTTTAAATTTGCATAAAAGATATAATATTTATATTGTCAGTGTTTTCTCTGTGTAAATTTATTGAAATGTGAATTGATTTCTAATGTACGTGATAGAATTTATAAATTGATTCTTTTACTACGCGTTTCTGTAATTCCATTCCAGGAATAGATAAAGAGTATTAAACTAATTACTCGAGGAACGCTTTATATACGAGAATGTTTATTTTCGAGCTGGTATTTTTTGTCTTAATAAATTTTGACGATCACATCATATTCTCAATGGAAATTTATGAATTTTTTGGGAAAGCAGGAAATTAAAAATGCTTCAAACAAAATGACCAAAACAAAGTTCAAACAAGTGTATTTAAATCAAGCACCGCAATTAACTTTAAAAAATCATTTCCTTCAAACAAATCTCAAACGTTCCGTAATCTCCATCCAACTATTCTTTTAAAAGAGAAACTTTATTTTTGAGAGATTGCTTTTTAAATAAAGCGCAGGAGAATGTTTTGACGAGCGCTCACAAAAGGCCATTGATAAAAGAGAAAGGAATCGACTTTTTCTTAGATTTCTACCTTATTAAGTATCCAATGAGTACAAATGGGATATATATTCCATAAAAAAATAACCTTTAAGTGGATGACCCTTATGTTTAATAAAAAGAAAAGACCTCTCGACACAGAAGTTCAAATAATGAAGAATGGAATAAAGAAAGAACAAAAAAATGGTGAATGCTTGTTCGAAAGAAACATCTGCAAAAGTTTCCATGGAGGAGATGAGTTAAAAAATAACAAGTAAAATAGAAAATCTCCGCGTCATTTATTTTTAAAGATGTTCCGGCTTCGGAATTTGTTTTACTGGCGTTCCTTACTGCCAAGTTTTGGTTGTTAAAATAATGGTGTCATCATTGGGTAATATTAACGAAAATAAAGTGCACACGTTTTTCCGTCTCGCTGTTTTTGTTAGCTCTTTTCCACTCAATACATTAAAAGATTCAGAGTATCTCCCTTTTTCTCTTTCGATGTTGGCATCCCTTTGAATTCTTTTCGTCGTCATTAGGACGGAATGGCAAAAGGCATTCATTATGCTAAATTTTAATGCAGAGTTTCGGTAAATGATTTCGGGTTTACAGTTTTAGAAAGGATGTAATTTTTACTCTTCATTTACCCTTAGAAAAGGTTCTTGAGAGTTTTTGACTTTAATGAAAACAATAAATTGTAAAAATAATGATTTAGATAGTGTTTCAAGTTGTTATTTTTAGGGAGGGGATTTGACTTTTTTTAACAGAGGCGCTAATGAAACATGGCAAATCGTTTTTAAAGACACTATTATTAAAAATAACCGATGATTGTAAAGTTTCTTTTAAAAAATACACAACGAAAGAAAATTATATTTATTACCGTGTGATTTTTAAAAATCCAAATTTATAGAAATAGGAAATTTCAAAAGATTCCAAATTTCATTCATTGCAATTTTATGGTCTAACATCATATATTGTATTGTGACACTCTGTTTATATTTTATGACTCGTTTTTGAGAAGAGAAAATGCATTAATGTTTGGCTTTTACTGTTTTTATACAAAAACAGTTGACGACTGTCGCACGAAAGCATTTGTTATGTTTCCTATTTCATAACTCTGAGTTATAAAAAGTTAGGACTGTGAAAATTAGAGTTTTAAACCTAATGCACTAAACTGCGCTGTGTTCTTTTAAACATAAAGAAAACAGTGCACAATTTAATGTAGTACACACTGCTATATATATATTGAATAATTTATAAAAATGTAAAATAATCTCATAAATAATTTAATTAAAACTAACTAAAATATTAAAAATTCAAAAAACCCACTTCTAATATAATTCAAATTACTCGTAAAAATGCTAACAAACGCGAACAATGCTAATGTATTCAATAATTATTAATTAATTAATTATTAAATTAATTAAACAAAAGTTGAGGACTTATGAAAAAAACATAAGCTTAATTATTTTTCCAATGTAAAAATTTTTCGCTTAGTTTGAAAAAATTAGTCTCACTCTTTTATTTGATATGTTTATAATTTTACTATCAAATTGCATCTTGTTAAAAGTTTTTTCCAGTTTTAAGACTAGTATTTGCTCATCTAACTGCTTTTAAAAATAAGAGAAATATTTGGTATATATTTAGCTTATAAATTTCATTCTATATCCTACAGAAACTTGTAATTAAACTATGTAGACTGATTCAGAAGGGTTCCGACAAACAGGGAGAATATATCAGACGCTTTTGAAACTTTTCTAATCACTCTACACAAATTCTTGCATTTCCGTTAAAATCATGATCTGGAAATCTAAAACATGTCTATTATTTATCAGGTTCTTTTTCATTGAAATTCAATGTTAAATCAATTTTTCATACTTTAAGAGGATTTTTTTATTCACATCGAGGAGGTATGCATATTATGTGATCGAAATTATTTATAATCGCCGGTTATGAGTGATATCCTTATTAAGGGAAGGACACTCAAGAAAGTTGAAGAAAAGCACTCCAGAATTTCTGTGCAAGAAAATCTCTCTCACAAAAGGGCAAAAATAAGAATTCCATGTATGTATTAATATATCAATAGTTCAAATCTAATGAACTATTTCAGAAAATGCATTGAAAAAGAAAATATAATTCATTAATTAATTTTTACGCATCAGTATGTAAATAAATAGAATTAAATAAATTTATTTCGTTAAAAAAATTTACTTCTACAATACTTATTCTTTTCCAAATATAGCATCAATTTTACGGCATGCGTGTATTAATAAAATTTCTTTTTCAAGTTTTGAATTTTGCATACTGTTCTTTTGAATTATCTCTAAGAATTAAAAGTTCCTTAGCATTAAAACTAATTTATTCTTTAGCTTTCATACTACGAATTTTTCATTAAAAGCTTTCAAACAGTTCCAAACATTATGACTTCATGCACAAACAAATCTACTGAAGACGTTCAGAAAAGACTGCAATGGAAATTTCCAGTTGCATACTCCTTAGAGAGGGAGATTTGTTCGAATCGTCACGAACTAGAGACTACAACCAACAAATGAATAGTCTGAAATATTGAAAGATTATCAAACCCCGATGGAATAAGGCTTACGACTCCGGAACTTGCATGAAAAGCTTACAGTCGCTATCAAATCGAAACCGATCTTTGAGTCATCTAAGTAATTATTAGACTTGATATTTCTATAACAAGTGGGCTCGTAACGAGCTCTTACATAAGCAGTCTCATTGTACCGGGATTACGAGTTAATCTTTGAAATTCTAGTCTGAGAAAATAGTAAGGAAGTTCATATGCATGTATACTAAGCTTGTCACTGAGTCAAAATTATTTAATGAAGTTATGATGTAAAGAGAACTTGATAATTATAAGAGTTGAATTCGTTGAAATCTTTCATTTCGCTGATGATACGTAATTAAAATAAAAGTCAATGAATTAATTATGGATTTTTATGTTTGGATTAAATGCGTTCCTTTGTTGTAAACAGTTGCTTTTAAAGAATTTTTAAATAATAACATTGTTTACTAAAATCCATTAACAAGAATATATTGTTTAGAAACGGATTCGGAAAACCTCCGCGCTTTTGCGCATGCGCCGGGGGGGGGGTTATTTTCATCAAAATAGGGGGAAAGTGAAGGATGGAAGGGTGATGTTTACATTTTACTTAGCGAGATCTAACAAAGAACTCCCGAAATGCGCTCATATGACTCATTGTCTGACACCCCATTCCAGTGTAAAATCGTCCAAATGTGGTAGTCTTGGAATCTGTTGCTGAGCAGTACTTTTAATCCATTAATGTATAGAGTCCCTTTTTAAGGGCGCTTCAAAAAATGCATCACAAAATCAAAGGAATTATTTTTTCAGCATAACTTTTACAAAAAAGTATTTTTGATTTGTGTTTCTTCTATATTCAATCGCTGGTAGCACATATCAAGCGTTTAGTTGATAATGTAGCCTTTTAATTTTTAATTCAGACTCGGAAAGTAATTTTTTGAAATGTGAAGAAGAATAGGGTAAGTTTGATCAATTATTTATCAATTAATTCACTACATTTAACAAATATATCAGTAAACACAATTGTGAAAATATGTTTCTTTTTTGGAATTGTGCAGAATTTCAGATTTTGATGGGGCTCTTTTTGCGTTAATAGGACTTCACCTAAATAGGGGCGTTAGGCTTAGGAAGACACTAAAACGTGAATTTTTCAGGCAGGAATTTTTTTTATAATTTTCCATTTCTCGACATGTAATATAGTATACAAAACATTATTGAAAAAAGTCGACTTGGGCGTTAATGGGCAACCATAATGAGAGGCAACCAAACACAAACTGGAAAACAAATACCGAGGAGGTTGTTATTAGGTTTTCAGGTACGCTGATCTTAAGTAAGCATTTTTCAAGAAGTATATCAAGTGGTAAATACTAAACTACTTTTAGTTGGAGAAATATAGACAAGTACACAGAAAGGTTCTATTAGGCTAGGCTCACAAGTGGTAACGTGTTGTAGATGATCCTTATGCAGTATTTATATTTTTTTAAAACAGATAAGTTGATTTACATTCTCTCAAAATAAAGAAAAAGACACAAAATTGTGTTTTTCTGAAAACCTGATTTGTTCCACGTACTCACTCCACGATATGTAGGGGAAACCAGGGATACTTGACCATACTTTTACTATTTCTTATATTTCTCGAATATTTGAATTGTTATCATCATAAAAATATTTCTTTTCAAGAAGGATAAATGTACTTATGATAAACTGATATCTCATTTAATCATAAAATAAATATATTTCATGAAATCGCCTGGATCATGTATCCCTAACCTTAGGGATACTTGGCCCTAAGGGTAGAGATACTTGACCCTACATGCAAAGAGTATTTAAATTCTTTTGATAACTTGTATGTACGCGAAATTCAGATATTAGGTTAATGCTATTGAATTGCAAAAGGCGTTTATTATCAAAAACTATTAATGAAATTAATAAAGAAATAATATGGAATCTATAAAACGCAGTTGTTAATGATAAAATCTACTTAATAAATTAAATTAGTCTAGTCATTAACTTAAATCTAATTATTAAATTAAATTAATTACAAATTTAATAAAGAATTAAAATATTGATTTAATTAAATGATAAAAATTTCAGCAATGGAATAGGGAACCTAGCAGCGTCGTCAGAGCGTTAAAGAATTGCCGGTGTTAGAAAATTAGGGAAAAAAAGAATAGCTACAAAATAAAAAAGGGATCTATGTTGTGCAAGGCTAAAAATAGAGTCGCTTAATAGAATTATTAGAAAATTTGAGTTGCCGTATTGCCAACAAACTCCACGCACCAGAAAACTGATCCCAACCACAAAATGTGCTTCGGTCAGCTACGACATCGAAGCTGCAATAGCTTTTGATAGGGTCAGATATCCCTAACATTTTAGGGTCAAGTATCCCTAACTTGACTTTTTCTAAATAATCTAAAAATTAAAACATTTTGAATTAAGATACTGCATAACATCGTATATCAAATTAAAGCTAGAAGTATGCTTAAAACTCAGAAATATTTTAATTCATCATATATTCAATAGTAAACTTCCTATCCACTGAGGAATGAAAAAAATGAAAATTTACTTTTGTACAAAATATATTTACCTACACACCATTACGAATGGATTTTCAGATTGGAATGAAAAGCTCTCCAATAGACCGTATGACCGAAGGTCAAATAAAAACGGAACACAAAAATTACCAATTATCTCACAATCTGAGAAAGTCAAGTATTCCTAGTTTCCCCTACAGTATTTATTTGATATGGCGACAGGATCAGAGAAACAGGCATCACAAAACATGAACAAAAACTTAGTTGGAACATGGTGTCGCAAATCACTTTTAATCGATGAAAATCATGAAAATACTTGTGTAGGTTCGGACTTCAGGGAAAAAGGAATGATTTATGACTTACCCCAAGACTATCGGCCTACCCGAAAGGGTGTAAGACCTGTAAGGCTGCCGGGGAGAGAACCGAAAAAAACAACCCTCAAGAGGAACCGCGGGTACAGTATTGGAGATGGGTACAGAATGAGGTTACATGATATAGGACAGAAAGAAGGAGTATACCAGTTGATCTCTGAATGCTTTCGTAGTCTACCACTTTGATGCTACCTATCCAAGGAGGTGGAATGGACGCACCAAGCCCGTTCTTTGCCCTTCACGTTTCTCGGATCTTAATCTCATGGACTTATTCCTATTCACTTTAAATTCCTCGTTTAAGAGACGCCTGTGGACATCACTGTTTGCCCACATTATGATAGACATCAGTAGTTCATCAGGTATATCGAGAGCGTCTGGGAATATATATTACGCATTTGTAGACTGTACAATGATGTTCGCGGCAACAAATTCCAGCAACACCATTAATAGTTTCATTCTCATACATTATACTGTGCACTATAAGCTGTGTTGTAAGAATGCTTTCAAATAAATATATTGTAACTGTCACTTCTAGTTATTATTGCATTTTTTTGTCATACTCGCTTGTCGTCATAGTCTGACTAAGTATTTTCGCTAACTTTAGTGCGATCCGTGATTTCCGACACCATGTTTTATTTTAATTTTTGTTCGCCATGATTTCTTTTAACAACCCTCCATATTTGTAGCTGCATCGACGAACTTCTCTATATAATATGCACAGGATGCTTTTTATGATAAGAAGATATTTTGAGATAAAAGATGTTTGAACACCTATGTCATCGCTCATGCTTTGAGATATTTTAACTGAAATAAATGAAGATTTATAACTTTACTAACCAATACTGGATCTTCCTGGCGCTTATAACAAGAGAAACAAGATTGAAGATAAACTCTCGGGGTTTTTTTTCATGTTTTCCATTGCATTGATTGTGCATCCCATGCAATTAAGTCTAGCTTTCCTCGTTCCCATTTTGCGTAACATTATCACCCGATAGACCTATATATAAAACATATTCGTAAAAAATTAATCGCTAATGATATGTCATCCGTACGTCGTATGTAGTCATTTCACACTAATGTACTTCGCATTCATCCACCCGAAAGACCATCAAGTGCATTTCAAGTGATCACTTCTTAATCGCGTCTGCAATCCCTTCTCTAATCGCTCGTGAACCCTTTCTCTCAGCCGGCTTAGTTGACAAGAGGGTGCACAAAACCCGGACGTGACTTCATCTCGGACCCTTTACAGGGTATCTTAAGAGATTGCCTCGCTCCAATACGGGTCAACCCGAAAAAGTCAATAAGTTACGTCCGAGCGCTTCCGATTAAGAAAGCAAAACAAACTCACTTACTACATCACAATGGGCCTAAAAGAGAGAAGTAATTCCCGAGTCGCTCCGACTCTGATCGATGTGTTTTTTCGGGAGGCGCTCGTGACAGCTTTATGCTCGGGCTCGCTCGGAAATGGGAGGACCCGATTTTCCCAGCCAGCAAAAGACATTTCGGGCCGTTATTGGGTGAGGATTTATTTCGGAGGGCGACGTGATTCACTTTCCGCTCGCTATCGCACGATTTTCTCGCCTTTCTTGATATATTTTTTTCCGAAAGGGGTGTAAGGGTATGTCTCAAGCTGTGCGCTGACCCTATCTGACGGCTACATCAATATGGGAATCAATTTTGTACACGAAAGGAAGTTCATGAAATGTTGTTCTGCTTTTTTTTTTCTGAGAGAGAATTTTTCTGAGTTCGGTCGAATTGTGTAGTAGAAATTTGAGTTTGAATTCGAGTATAGTTAAACTGGTTTTTTTTGTTGCTTTTCTAAACACAAATTGGTTGTTTAGACAACCAGTAAAAAAAGTTCTCGCTAATGTCCCAGTTCAATACATTTATGTTTTTACCTTGCCTTTTTCCCTGTCCCGGCGGTAACGATGAATACGAGTCATCATTTAATTTTTGATGCGAAATAATTTATTGCTTTACAGTTTGTCTTATAATTAACTGTTGATAGTTTGATTCCTTATTCTATGGTGGAATAATGAGACAGAGATTGGCTAACGTGTGTACATCTTAGTTTTCCCGCCCGCGTTGAAATGGAATCTATTTTACGGAGGAAATAGGCCACGTTTCCGATGCATGGTGACCCGTCGTTTAGTTTTGACTGTATTAGTGAATGCCTGTGTAGGGATATATGTTTTATTCCCTATGCTTACATTTAGGATAGCAGTAACCCAAAGCCAAACTGTGATGTCAGTCAGAGAATCACAATTCAAGCCTCGATTCCAAAGAATATTTGCGTACTATATCTGGGCAGGATCAAACATCCTTCCTTGGTGTGGAGTAGAATTTTTGAAAGTTTGATGCTTTTTCTAAAGTGGTCATCGGTCCATGGTCCAGAAAAAAATACCCATTTTCAGAAGCCCTTGTTTGCAGAATAATACGTTAATGAAACAAAGTACGAATTAAATTATGTTTATTCTTTCGACTGATGAGTTTTTTTCGTATCAAAATTAAAAATGGTTTGCCTTATTAGGGCCCGCAGACTTGTGAAAAATTTACTTTGAATATTGTTAAAGCAAATAAATTTGTAGAACAATTGAAAAAAACCAAACAATTAAATGCAGAGTTCATAGACTTAAATGCTGTACTCAGGAATTCAGTGGGGTATAAGAAATATAAAGGCAATAAGTTATATTTTGAAAAGCCGGAAAATATTTTATTCTGAATCATGTTACATTTTTTTTCCAATTAAATTACAGTCTGCCTTAACTCTTGACGTAATGCGTAAAAGTTAAAAGAACATTGTTTCTACGGATTGACCTAACTAATCACAATCATATATATTTTATCAGCCAAAGAAGGAACCAGCACCTTTCCAAGATCTTCCAGTATTTTCAGGAAAAAATTGTTATTTTTCGACTTCATTTAGAGAACGAAATGCATTTATTCCTTTATCCTTCTCCACACATGCCTTTTACTTTAACATTAGTTCATGATGCTTAGATTGACGTTTAGAGTTATTTTACCCATACATTAAGCAGGAACTGTGACTCTGATAGCATCAAATGAAACCTAAACAGGAATTTTACTGAAAGAGTGAAAATAATTTATCCAATAAATTTACTTCTGTATTTAAAAATTACCCATTACTTTATTACATTATTACCTTGTTTACAGTTCATAGACAAAACAATTTATTCTCTTAACATTAGCGGTAGTGCGTCTGACACTGAGTCAGAAGGTTAAGTGCTCAAATCACGTCCGGGTCAAACATTGCTAGGTCAAGAGAATTTTGTCTCAATTTTTCCATTAATTTCGATACTATGAATTTTTTCCAGGACTTTTCTGAAAAGGCTGAATCTCTTCGAAAGGAGAAAAGAGTTTTTTATGTGTATTTTTAAATTCCACTCTGCGGTAATGATTGATAAGACCGTCCGACCGGGACTAGGTGGCGCACGGTAGCGCGTCGGACCCCAGATCAGAAAGTTGCATGTTCAAATCACGTCCGAGTCAAACATTGCTGGGTCGAGACAATTTTGTTTCAATTTTCTCGTTTAGTTTCGAAAGTACGTATTTTCTCGTTGCCATAAAGACAAAGACGAAATATGTTTTTTTTTTTTTAATTTTGCTATGCATTATCTGATACACCTTTCAGTCTCGGGATAAAAAATACTTTCATGTCTCACATTTTTATTGCAAAAAATGCTTTTGACGTTGACTTTTGTCTCTTCATAGTGGTCTATTGGTGTGTCGGGAAAGGAAAAAATTATGACGCTTTTCGCGCTAAAGTAAAACGCTTATAGACCCCGCAACCAAATAACATAGAGAGTTGGTTTTAGATTTATTTAACAGAGAAAGGTAGACATTGAAGATCGCAAAAATAATTTTAGAATTTGTAATTACAGTTTAGTCACAGTCGACTTTCAAAGTTGGTGAAAATCACGAAGAATTTTACATAGAGTCACATAGTCACACTAGGCTGATAGTTACTATATACTATAGAGTTAATAGTCACATAGAGCTACTTTAGTCACAGAAAATCACAGTTGAGTGAGGTAAGTCCTCAATCCCAGCGGCTGTTTTGCAGAGACAGCCTCCCGTCGATTGTTTTATATAAAATATTGGAGAGCGAGAGAGAAAATACATAAAATCATCTTATCATTTTTTTATATAAAACGAGAAAATAAGTTGATCTAAACTATTTTTAAAAACTGCCGAAAGCTACTCATAAGTTGTAATTTTTAAAGAATGATGTGAAATTTAATTAAATATTGTAAGTGGCAACTCGGAAGCAAGCGATTTAAAATATCTGTAATGTTTTCATAAAGTAGGGATGGCAATACTAAAGATGAAAAAAGTTTTTTCTACACATGAAAACAATTTTTTACTTAATAAAAAATTAAATATATAATTAATGGTTACCAAAGTTTCCCCAAAATTTCCTTATCCTCTTGAGACCCAAAGATATAATTTTCGATCAATTTTCATAAAAATCGAGATTGATAGGATTATAGAACACTATATGTAATTAATTCACTATATCCTCTTGATAGGATTATATAACACTATATGTAATTAATTCATTAATTATATATTAATTAATATTATTAATAAATAAATTAATTAATATAATTAACTGTACATAATTAACAGATGGTAACAGGGAATCATCCAAAGCTTTCCACAGCGGGATTTAAGGGATGTGAATGGAAATATTTTTTTTGTAAATAAAACACATAAGTCCATCAAAATGGACGTGGGGTCTCAAGAGGTTATTCTTCATAGTATTTGAGATTAAAATTTGAAGAAATTTCATTGAATATTTTAGATCTAAATTTATCAGCTATGCAAAATCTTGAGGCTTTCTCTTTCTTGAGAAAAAGAAACGAATCCATCGTAGGATAGAACCTGGAATCTAAAGAATTGCTATTAGGGGCGTTCTTGACTTAGTCTTCGGGAATTGCAATTGGTAGGTGTTTCTACTTGTTGCTCAACAACAAATATGATTCGCCATCGTGTTTAGTAATCTAAGCACGATGGCGAATCGTATTTGTGCGCTATAGCGAATGAACTATTTTTGTGATTCACTTTTATTTATATAGATGCTTCATAGTATTCGAGAGAAAATATGAAGTTTGTTTCTTCTGTTAGTTTGAATTTCTTTAACGTACTAACTATTTCTGCGTTTCATTTTTATTATATGATTGTTTTGTTTTATACATGCGTTAGCAAAACAGCTTGAACTGCATTTTTGCAAACTGGAATTATAGTGTTTCTAATTAATAAAAAATAACTTTTTAAGTAATTGGCACTAAACCTTCACTAAAACTCTAATTATGTTTCATAGTATTTGTGAACAAAATTTGAAGAAAATCTATTGAATGATTTAAATTTCTATAGACGAGTTTTCTGCTTTGCTTATTTGGGTAATATAGAACTTCCGCTATATCGACCGACTTCCGGTGTAATGTTTCGTCAATAGGAATTTTCAAAATTTCAACAATCTGCTTGAAGTTGTTAATTGATGTTTAAAGATTATAATGTTATGGCATAAGTATGCTTTGAAAATATTAAATTTGATGTTTCTATAGCTGTAGCTCTCAATGTTTACTTTAATTAAGAGCCTCATTTTGTGGAAAAGCTGCCATAATTGTTCGTTATTACCCTTTTTGGCGACTTCTAAGGTTTGGTTTGAGGTTAAAGTTTTAAACAAAAGATTTAGACAATCACTGGCGGTTAAATTTTGATACAATATCCAAATGGATTTGGTGATTGCTTAATCGGAGGATTGCCGGAAAATGGAAGTGGACCTGTGTGCGCAAGTTTTGTCAACCCAAAATGACTCGAAAAAGAAAACTCGTCCATAGAGTACAAAAAAATTGTGTATCAATTTTATTTAGATAGATAAATTGTTTTGGCATTTACAACGATTTATTGACGCAAACAAGACACAAATTTACCTAATAACAATTAATAAATCTCATTCTTGTTACGAAAATAGACAGAAAAAAACTGAAAAGGTAAAGAAGTCTTAAAAAGAAGCAAAAATGGCAAAAGCATTTAATTCAAATGATGCTGAACACCGCCTTGACAAGCAGATAAACCGAAACTTTTCCGGAGAGTCTTCGAGTGACATTTGAGAGCTGGCACCGAAAGATAATGCTCTCAGAGAATGTCACGCTCGTTCCAGACAATGTCAGGAGGATTTTAGAACGCTTCAAAAATATTTTATCTCTGTAAATGGATAGAATTTTAAATCTACTTCCTTAAGCGCAATTCAAGTCAGGAATTAAGTGTATGACACGTACTTTTTGCTCCTGCAGTGTTAATGGAACTTTACAATAAAGCTACTGGAAAGCTTTTTTTCTTATCTTTATTTTGGAAAGAAATGTTTTTTATTCAGAGAAAATATTTACCTAAAATTTATGAAATTCACTTTTATGAATTAGAAAGTTTAGTTATATTAACGTCCCATTTTGGAGCAGTTCGAGGGCTATTTTGTGACGGACTTCGTAATTTTGAACTGCAGTCAGATTACACGGACGATACCTGAGCTAGCAACTCCCTCTCCAAACTTTCACACCGCACCAGCGAGAAGACGTTTCACCCACGCCAGATTTAGCATGGCCCATAAACATGACGGATCTTCAGTGGAATCGGTGTCCGAGGCCTTGCCACTGGGTGTGAAAGTGAATTTACGTGATTGCATAGTGGCATCACAAACTAAATTAAGCATGCCATCTATTATTTTACTGCATGCTATTTGACGTTGTACTTCAAGGACGCATCCTTTTTTCCTCCTTAAATGCGCACTGGATTCTATAATTGAATTGACGCGGCACTCTAGGAGTCTTATCACGTGGACATGAATTGATTTCATTCAAATTAAAGTTTCTGTTCGTCGTTAAATGATTGCACGAATAAGCGAAACTCAGTTGCAACCATTGTTCTGGATCTGATTCTGTTGCGAACATGCCAAATTCGTTCAGTTAAAAAAATATTTAAAATATTTGGAATATTGCACTGCAGCATGTTTTAAAATCTTTTGTGTTTTTTAATAAATACTTGATGCTGAAATTAATTTCAAAGAATCATTTTTATTTCTTTTTATGTGCTAAAACTGCAGATTTTCCTTAAGATTTCATTTCTGCAGTTTTTCATTATCTTATCACATCTTGGCAAACAAAAACATCATGTGGTGATGAAACGCCGAAGCAATAGGGCTGTGCCTTGGAATCATGGGAAAAAGCATTACTTCTGATATTATTCGTTGAAATTAATTATATTTTCATTATTGTAGTATAGTTTGTCTGTGGATAAAATGCCTGATATGGAAAATAGGATTATACGAAATCTTCACTTTAATTTTTGTTTTGTCAACCCAAACATTTGCATTTAAGTACATTCAAAATTATAATTTTGATGTATATAGAAATAATTTTTTCCAGAAAAATTATCATACTTTGTGCGGATTTATGTTTTTCCTGTTCCTGAGGTAAAATTTGAATTTATTATGGCAAACGAAAGCACGAATAACGTAGGTTAGATCAAACAACAGTTTGACTGGATTGTTGATGCTTTACAATACCTTATTGTTATCGTGCATATACCTTTTGATAATAATATGCATTTTAATAATAATATACCTTTGTAGAGGTTACAATTCACTGCCTTGTCCTTTTTAAGGTAGGTGGCGCTACTAGAGCCACCGGGTTTTTCCAATGATGCATCTCTCTCTCTCTTCGTCTTCTGTGTACTTGTCTTGAGTTGTTGTTCTCTGTCTTGCGTCTTGTACCTTTTAATGTACTGTGTCGTGGAACTTAGCCGGTTCCACGACAAAAAGTGGTTCCTGAAGTTGAATTAATTCTTCAACAGCGGCATTCCATATAAACATGAGTCTCGTTCCTCTACACCTTTTAATAATAATATACCTTTTAATCCAATTAAAGCTGAAAGAATTTCATCAATATGTTTACCATTACAGTAAAACCCCGGTTATCCGAAATGCCTCTGAAATCGCAAATCCAAAATCAAGTACTGTACTGCACGGAAACAATCGCGAAGGCGAGACTTTCTTGCAATGATATCCCCACTTTTTTCTTTTAAGACTTCCGAAGAAGGTCAGTGATTAATTTTAGGAAGCTAAAATTAAAATTAATGGATATTATCAAGATTTATTACGATATTGTTTAGCTGTGCCTGTCAGGCGCATTGCGAGGGTTAACTTTAATAAAGAACTGAAGTGTAGCCTACAAAGATAGTTTTGAAATCGTTTTGCACTCAAAACATTACATATTGCAATTAGACACAAAATAGTAATAGATGCTCATGGCTTAACCGAAAAAATCGTCGTCCGACACGGCTCCCCACCCACCCTTTAGTTCGATTAACTGGGGTTGTACTGTACTTCAAAATGAAACGAAAACTTTTCTTGGGCTTCTTATTTTCTAACTATTTGTAATCCATTATTTTTCTCGAATGAAAGAAATATTGGAATGAAACGCGATTCAACCGATAAAAATAAATTCGAGAAAAAGTAGTCCCATATATAAAATGACAGTTAAAAAAACTTATTTCTTTTTTCAAACGAAAATACAGTGGCAGATGCTAAAATTAAAACTGTGCTCAAATTCCACATTTTCAGTTTGACTGCGGTTATTATATTTATTGCTCCTAAATTTTTTATGCGTTTTGATAAAGAGAGTTATAAATACAAATTACCTGTCACAAAAATGCTCTTTTTCCTACTTAAAGAATTTTTTTTCCTTTGGAATTGGTGTCAGGATAACGAATACGTGGGACTTAAAAACTGAGATTGATTTTTTTTTCTTTAAGTATTACAGAGAGACTCGGGTCTTTTTATTGTTTTTTTTCCCTTTGGAAATATATAGAACTGTTTCAAACTTTTTTTCTTTTTGAGGGGTAAACTCCGACCACATTTATATTGATTTTTAAAACCAATTCTCTATCAAGGAGCGTATTTTTTCAAATAAGAATTCATTTGACGTAAGGAGAATTTTATAAGAACCTCTGTTATAGGAATTGTTTCTGTGCGTTTTTAATAAAAAAAATTATTATTACAATATAGAGTAATAATGAGAAATTCGAAACTGCTGGAATTATTTAAAACACTATTTCATAGTTGCAAATGGATTTTGCATGTATTTAATTTCTGCATAATTTTTATCATAAAGATAATTCAATATCACATTTCAGCGGTTTGACGGATTAACTTTAACCTAACAATTTTGCTCATTTCTTCGTGCTTCACCTTTTGTAATTTTTAAAATCCATTGAATTTTTATCAAAAATTTAACTAATGTCTTGAGATCATTCAGCACATTGTTCAGTTTTAAACTTCCATGGCTAGCCTTCCAAGCAAATTCAGAAATTTTACTTTCTAGAATTTTATTGATTCACCATAGTTGCAAAATGCCACTCCTTACGCAAAAAAACACCCTACAATACAAAACCAGGCTTAAGGAAGAGGTTAAGTATCTGTTAATACCATAAAGGAGTACAAAAAAGAAAAAAAAAACAGGTATCTTAGGAAGTAAGACATCCCATTAATATAGACCCTAATGTCTAAAACTTAATTTAAGACAGGAATTTTTTCTGAGAGAATATGACATTTCATTTTCACTGTAGAATTTTATACAGATATAAATCTGCATAAATTACCCACCTATAAGCTACTGGGTTTGAAACTAAGGAGCATCAACCAAAGAAGAGGGTTATGATTTCTATGCTTTTGCTGTGCTCTTAATTAGCATTATTCAAAAACTGGAAGACCTGTGTGTGGTTTAGCAATGAATTGGTCGGTTGGACTAGCTGCCGCACATTTACCTTCAAGCGAAACAGAACTGTGGGCCTGTTTCCCCAAGTCTTCCAGGAAGGCAGCCTACCCCTATGTATTGGAGATAGGTCAGACATCCACCTCAGGTGCTACCTAGGTGTTCTTAGGTCAGTTTGACCTACAGAAGCAACAATTCCCTTTTATAAAAACTCCTTTGACTCATGGACTTGGTTAGATATGGAAGACAAAATGGAATTAGAACAACCTCCATACTTATCCTTTATACATGTCATGATATTATAGGACACGTTTAGTCATATTGCGTCCCATTTTGGAGCCACAAGAGGGCTATTTGGGGACGGTTCTCGTAATTTTGAACCGCGGCCATATGACAACACCTGAGCTGGCACCCCCTCCAAACTTCCGCACCATACCAGTGAGAGGACTTTTGACCCATGACGTCAGATTAATGTGCAATATCCCCAGTCACACGGCAAATCTTCAGTGGAATCGGGTTTCCAGACTGGAACCCCTTTTGGCCCCAAGGCCATGACCTTACCACTAGACAACCGCGACTTTTGACCTACAGTAGATGCCGCAATTCCTCTTCAACATAAGTCCTTTGATTCGTGGACTTGGTTAGATATGGAAAACAAAGTGGATGTAGAAACACCACCATGCTTATTCATTATATGAGTAATTATATTATAGGACAAATAAGTAATAATACAATGCGATTAAGAACCACAACAGATTAGCATCTCAAAGTGAATGCGAACTTTATGGCTTAGTGGTACCATACATGTGCCAGACCTTAAAAGAAATAAAGAACCACTGGTGCGGCATAGTACCAATCGTAGGGGAAAAGTTCAAGCATTTGTTAGTGCATAAAAGAAAATACAAGTGCGTGAGAAAGTAAAATGTCCCATCGTAAATAACCCCTAATGTCCTAAACTTAATTAAAGGCCGTTCTTTTATCCGGTAAAATATGGCATTTCGCTATAGCTGAAGAATTATGTACAGATACAAACTTCGATAAATTGCATGCGAAACTGAGCAAAAAAAAATTATTCAAATTTTACTAAGCAGCGGGAAATATTCCGAAGAACAACACAATTCATGCTTGTATTTATTTACGATGATATACGCATTTGCCGACACATTTCAAAAGAAATCATTTAAAATTTCATTTTCCGACACAAAGAAACAATCGCTATCATCTTTAAGAGAAACAAAGCATCCAACACACCATGATGATCTGTTATCTAATTGCTAATGTCGAGTTATCACTTTCTCCCGAAAAGCTTTTTTGAGAGGCTCTCTCTTTTCTTTGTCTTGTGATCTCATAGAGCGTAAATTAAATAATAGTCCTTTTGTCATCCGCTCACGTGTCGGGCGCTGTTGATTCCCCCGGAAGCTGCTACTGCTTCCAGATTCGATCCACGATACTTCGACGATCAAAACAAAACAAAAAAGAAATGGCGAAGAAACATTTACAATTCCTCTACAGTTCTCTATGGATGGAAAAATTTTCCTCTTCTGGTATAGAATAGTAGAACAAGAGCAAAAAAGAGAAGGAAAACATAATAAATGGGGAGCAGAATGAGTCAAAATGCGAAGAAAAAAAGATAGGAATAATAGAACAAAAAGATGGCGGGAAAACAAGAACAAAATGAAGCCTTGTTATTCTGAAGGAGTATCACACGCGAAAGTGGCATCTAATGGAAACATTATGCAGTTGAAAACTTCAAAAATCCCCGCCTTATCGTTTCTAACACTTTGTTTTATTTTATTTTACTTTTTATTTGTTATTTTATCATTTTTTATTTCTTATTTTACTTTTATTTCTTCGTCGAATTTTCAGTTTGAGTCTAATGCAGCAGAATGTTCGGGAAACGACTCCGGAATAACTGAAGTGAAGAGAAGAACAAGGAACATGGTATTGTTTATTGCACGAAGAAGTGTATCTTTATCGTCTGCCCGTTTCTATCGATATTTCGAGAAGTAGTACTGAGTGCTTTAAATTCTAGAAATGGAATTCTTTGGGGAAGTTTGCATCTTTCTATTCTTTTTTTCGTTTTTTTTTTCTTTCTAGATCCTAGCTCCGAGTTTTTATGTATATGAATAGTAATGAATCGTGAAGTACAATGGAATATTTTTCCTTTTTCTGTGTTATAGATGAATCAAATGCACGCCAAGCTCGTAATGCATAAATCAGGTCTTGAAATGCTTTAAAAGGTTTCGATTGTAACTTATATTTCTTTTTTTTCAAAACTCTAAGGTTTCATGCTTGTTTTTTGTGAATGCCAAATTTATAAAACAGTTCATATGGAATTTATGAAGCAGAACATGACATACAGCTGACAGATAATAAAATATATTGAAAAATATTTATTTAAAAAAGAATTCTCTGGTAGCTTTTTCATTTCTGAATCTCATTTTTTAGCATGCGCTTTGCCTTTCATGTTGAATAAAAATATAAGGTATAATTTGAAATTATTATTTTTTGTTTGTCATCATGTTGCCACTTATGGTCTAGAAAAATATTATTTATATCTTTAATTAATTCTGTTTATTCACCCACACCAGTGATAATACTTAAATGCAATTTTTGTGTATGGGTCTAATTTGAAACGAATTTTTAAAAATATTGTGCTAATCATATAAAATGAAGTGCGTCATCTAACTTTCATCTTTAATGTATAATGTTCTGAAGTTTAATATAGCGTGAAAAACGTTTTATTCGTAGAGTAGTATCCGAAGTTATCACAAAAAATATTACGAAATTAAAAATCAAGTGACAAACTGTTTGTGGAGAAGATAATTTTGGATACTTTTACAGAATCAAGTGCGTTACAGAAGTCAAGAGCATTTGATTTCATAACACAAAGACAAAATTGAATATATATTATAAATGTATTTCTGATATAGAAGAATACAAGTTATTGATGAGTGATGGGGGGGACTTCCAATATTTTCTCAGAATTGAAGGAGTAATTATCACAAATTAGTAATAATACTGTTGCACAGGAATTTTCTTAAATTTCTTTTCATACTTTATCATGAATTTCCTAGTGTTTAATCTGCTATTAAAAAAACTTCTTGACTTTATCATAAACTAAATAAATAGAACATCTAGAAAATAATAGGAAGATCCTCCTTTTAATCTGGATGGGTTTTAATCAAATATTTATATTTTACTGCGCCTTAATAATTTATTATTTCTTTAACTTTCAATTCTTAGATAAATATTTAAATCAATTTTTAAATAATTGGAACTCAATAAATAAATAAATAAAATGAAATTGGGGCGAACAAAATTTTTATGTTAGGTGCCTGGAATTTAACTGATTTTGACTTCCTTTTTCCTCTTGCAATATTCGCAGAATATTAGAACGGCTAAGTTGACATGCGCCACATGAGCGTGAATTCATTCCATTGTAAGCTGGCATGCTATGTGTTTTCAGATTTCACGGGGAATAGGAACCATAAAAGATTATTAACTAGAAAAAAAGATTATATTAGAAAAAGTGGTTCTTTGATATTTAATTTGTATAGAGGAAACTTCTCCTTCAAAAGTTAAACACAAAGTTAATGAATGGAGGTTAAATGAAATTTGTAGTCAGTTCGTTTAAACTTGCACGCTTTTCTAAAAGATTCTTATATATTAAGAACCAGGTAATTATCGTGATTGATTTGATTCTAATTTACGACTTTTTGGGGAATTAGAGGATATTTAGGGACGGATTTCGTAATACTGATTGTCCGATAACGTTAGAAACCTAAGCCACCACCCCACTTTCCAAACTTCCAGTTGACATAAGAGACACAGTTTTGACATTTTTGAGCCACAGTAACAGACTTAACGAACATCAGATTCACATATCAGCTGGAATATTGAATGTAATTAAGTCTTGAATCTGCGACTCGAAGTCGAGTCTTTACCGCTAAACCACTAATTACCCTGATTTTTATAGGCCGATGAATGCCTCGACCTTCATTAACAATTTTGCAAAAAAATATTCTCGTAACTATTCAAACATAAGCTATTATATCATAGTTATTTAAAAGTGTGGTGATGTGAAATTTGCATAACCATTTGAGTTAGCTTTTTAAATTCCACATCAAGAAAATATAGACTTAACTCTTTGATTGCTGTTCTTGAAATGAAGCAATTTCTTTCGATGTAATGTAACAGCTAATTCTAATGTTGAAATTCCTTTATGTAACTTAAGTTACGAAAGAAATCGTTTGTTTAAAAATAAATTCTAAAATCTATTTCACGCTTATTCTATTCATACCTTTGATTCTTTTTAAGAATCCATATTTGAAGAATAATGACCTATTGCAGTCTGAACTTGTTACATATCAAGGGAAAACCAAAAAGTAACTCAATGAATAACTTTTCACAAACAAGATCAACTTTAAAAATAAAAAAAAAAATATAATTTATAACTCTTACATGAGCTAGAAAAAAGTTATTTCGAATAATACCTTTTCTTCAAAGAAGAAAATATTACTATAAATTATATTTCCCCTAAGATTTAAAGAAAAAACACAAAAAGTTTATAAAATACTACATGAAAGTCATCACTGCATATCGAAGATAGGATGAAGATACATTACTAAACGAATTCCATATAGCGTTTAATAAATATGCTTTATTTTATTAGAATTGTTGACAAATATTGAAGAAAATTTATCGCTTGACACAAGTGTGTTATTTATTTTCATTGGAAAGTAACTTATTTTTTCTTTTTCCAGAAAAGTATCAAATATTTTTAACGTGACATTCAATTCCCGATGGAAAAAGAATTTCTCTGCTTTTTTTTTTATTTATACTTACGAAGTTTCAGCTGCAGTTTGTTCTGCTTTAGTCTTGTTGAGAAAACTTTTCTCCATGAATTTTAATTCTCCTGATTTCGTCGACGTTGCATTATTTACAAGCACCTGAAACATTTTCGTTCTGTATTGACTTTTTTCTTTGCTTTAACTTCTGCTTTCTTGCTGAATAATCCAAACAATCTTTTTTGGGAAATTCTTAGATTTTCTAATTCTCTTTTCGTAAACAAGATTCTAAGTATAGTTTAATCTATCTAATTTAAGGAAAATAATTCGATAGTTCAGTTAAAACAGTAATAAGATTTTTGTACCTTTTTTTGACAAATGCAGTGCATTCGTTACCTTTTTATTGGATTATTGAAAGAGGATACATTCAATATCATTGAAGAAATAATTTTTTTATCAATACGTGAAATATATTGACTTAGCCTTTGCAGTTCGAAAATTAAAGGCAATTAAATTCACATTTTTTTTTTCATTCTCCGTAGATACTGGACTAATTTATTTTTCTTGTTTTACTTACAATAATTAATGAAAACTCTATAACTTTCTGACGTGTTAGGGTTCTAAAACTCTGTACAGTGGTGTAGTCCCAACAAAAAATAATTATATATAATAATTCCATATTTTGGGAATTAAATCATAAATTAATCGCTTAATTTTAATTGAATTTTGTTTCCGTATGAAAGACTCAGTCAGGTAATGAATTTTACTTTAATGTGCTACGGGTTAAAGGAGTGCTTGAACTCACAGTTCTGAACCTCCGGACATTGCTAATGCTGGAAAAAAGTGGCATTGCAAATTCTGTTACATAACTAAAACTTGAAAGTTCCATATTAATTTATTAAGTCATAATAGTCTACTGTTGCTTAATATGTGGAAAATAATAATAATAATAGAAGAAAAGAGATGGAGAGAGTAGAATTTGAATGTATTTAGTTTATTTTTTTGCTTAATGATTAAATATCGGGAAATTCTGTTTAAGCTCAGAAGTCATGTCAGTGTGGTGGGGCAGTAAGTCTTGGGAAGGTTAGCTGTTGATTTGAGAAAAATTTATTGGAAGACTGCATAATAATTATAAGTTTGAAATATATGAAAGACAAAAAAATTGATTGGGGGAAATAATAAAAAATTTCTAAAACAATTTATTATTAGTGTACTAAGTAGAAAATAATGATATTATCGAAAATTTGGAGGTGAAAGCTAAAAGCGTTGAGCGGCGCTGAAAATAATAGATAAGAAAATTTAGGAACTTTGAATCCCATAAGAAAAAATTCTTTTAATTCAAGGAAAAATTCATTTAAATTTAAAATATATAATGAATGTGATTAAAATGTTAATTTTCTTCAAGCATTTCTCTCAGAGGCTTTTGCTTTTACGATTTTTATTTTGAACTCCATATTTTCGATAAAAATTATTTTCTACTCTTTAATTAAAGCTCGTTTTTAAATACTTTTCTATTCAGATTATTTCAGATTGCATATACAGGTACGTATGTCAGTCCTATTATATCACCGCAAGAGCGATGGCTAATTTATTCCCAATAAATGGAGAACAAGAATAGGAAATACAACAGGAGGTCGAAAATTATTGCAAAACCTATCACACAATCGCTTATAAAGAATGGAAAGTCATGTTCGAGTCCCCGTTTTGAAAAGTTATTTTGAGCCTTCATCCTGTGTGTTAATATGCACACAGAAAGGCAAATCGTTTAAATTCGTTAATAATAAGAAATTAGGATGTTAGACTTTCGTGTATCAATCCGAATTTCACTCTTCGCTACCAATGGAGACACGAAGATTTTGACATTATAATTTAGGTGACGATTTTTAAAGTCTACACGAGAATCTCCGTTATACAAGGCTATTTTGAAATTTCACTACCCTATATCTAAATGTTAAATAATTCAGTTTCTTTTATTTATTCCTCTTGTTTCAATATCTAAAAATAAATAATTTTGTTTTTGTCTTGACAGACCGCTGGTACTGGTATCAACAGGCCAAATCTCAGTTGCTGAAGAACTTGGATGATGACCGAAACTACAACGTGGCCAAGAACCTCATCCTCTTCATCGGGGATGGCATGGGGATGACCACCGTGACCACTTCACGCATTCTCAGGGGGCAGAAGCTGGGGAAGACCGGAGAGGAGAATGAACTGGCATTTGACAAGTTCGAGTACGTTGCCCTCTCTAAGGTATGTCACGTGTCATAACAATATTTGTAAAAAGTTTCATCTGTTCTTTTTGAAGATTTCTGGGAAAGGTTTTAGTGATCCAAGGGTGCCGAGTTTCTTCGGTATGGTAGCATAGTTCGTGAAATGGCAACCTTACAACTAAACTTTTAACCACTTGGAGTACTCGATAACAGGGAGTTAAGAAGTAAATGCCTTCCTTGTATTGGAATGAGAAAAGGCGAAACTAAGAGCCAATAGAAAAGATAGAAGAAGCTCGACTGATTTTCTTTTTTTTTTATTTTGAATTAGAGCATTAAAAAGCTAATCATCGTACTAGAGAAGCTGTTTCCGTCAAACCGTTGCTAAAATCTTTTTGTTAAATTCCTAAGTATAAATAAATCTTCTAGTTAAAAAAAGGAAACCTCTGCAAAAAAATAAATCGCTTTCTCGGAAATGATTTAAAAAATGTTAACAATTTAACATTTTAGACGAGTCCTCTGTTTCTCACATTTTTGAATGAGTAGCGGGTGAATCTAATTATTGCAAATAACTGCAACTGTTACACGTGTTTATCATGCAATTGAGATTGCAGTCTCCTACTTTCAAAGTTTGTTCTTATCCGGATTGTGATGATCGTCTCCCACCTGCAAAGTGTTGATAGGAAAAAATGTGGTCAAATAAAATTGCACAACTCCGTCATAAATTTTAATACAAATGAATAAATAAAATAAAACAAATTACAACTCTATTAGTAAATAAATTAAAAAGAAATGGTAAGAAAAAGCTGTTACGAACTCAAAAAAGTTGTAATTAATTAGTTCTTTAAATACTGTACTCAAAGAAACAATTAAGTGTTTTTAATTGCTGTATATGTTTAAATGAAGCTTTTTGCTTCTTATCATTTTTTAAATAAGCAGTATTAGACTAGTATAAGTAGAATTTAAGCTTTCATTTCGAAGTCATCCTCTTCAAAACTGAATGCAGTGTACTAACGGAAAAAGAGAAGCACGATACCTTAGATACAAAAATTGACCGGTTACTCATTTTTATATATTTATTACAAACTATTCCATATTGTTAATCTGAGTGAAGCTGTGCACACCATGATTTTTTATTCTAAAACATTAATTTTCAATTAATCTGTAGTATAATAAAGCTGTCACAATCATCTTAGGCTCGAACCGATTATCTTATACCATCTGTTTACCCACCGCACTGTCAGTCAAAATATCATTTCAATTATCATAAGTCAGATTTCATTTATTTTAAACTGTCCTGAAGAAACCACGGCAGCCTGGTGGTAAGGTCTCGGCATTGAGATGGAGTAGTCACAAATTCGAGACCATATTCTACCAAAAGATCTAGAAATAAGATCCTTTGCGCATGTGGACCTGGTGCCAGTAAAATTTACTGTTGACAGTCAAACATCGTCATACTGATGTAGCGTGTAACTCTGGAAAGGGCCGTTCTTGTCATTTGACCGCAGCTCAAAATAGGTGCCAAAATAGCCCTAGTATAGGCTCAAAACAAAACGCTAATCTAGCTAATGAATTAAGCGGCCCTGAATCTGCACAATGAAGTATTGATATTAAACCACCTGATCTGGAATTTGTCATTTGAACATTTATTTTCGAAATGCAGTGATGCGCGTTTTTCATTTATACGTTTTCATTACTACTGAATTAATTTTAAGCAACTCCAAACCGTTTCTGTCTATTAAGATTAAGTTTTTTCCTACATGGGAGCTTTGATTTCACAATATTGTTTCGAACATGAAATGTCGCTTCCCAGCAATGTTAGTCTTGTGGTTGGGAAGAGAGTTTTATAGGGGTAACTTATGAAATGTCGTCGTCGGCCAGGCCTAACCTCTGACCTTGGCGACAAAATGAAGGTCTTCAAAAATACTAGAATTTTCTCGATGTCTCTATTAGAAGAGGAGATATACAGAATGTACTAGATGATTCCATGTGACGTCATGCCCAGTCGGGAAGATTATAAATACCGCAGTTGATGAACGTCTGGGAACGTGTTGATCGACTGCGATCGTCTTTGCAGTGCGAGACGAATCTCTCTTTGAAGTTCTATCCGCAGTGCGAACTAGTAAGCTGTTAGACGCCGAGCGGTATAGGAAGTGCTGCTGCTGTTATTATTAGTGAATTTATGTCTGTTTTTGTTGCTAATTTGTGCAATTGCTGTTTTACTTGTTACTTGTGCTTCGTGTTTTCTGGAATATTCGTTGTATAAAAGCATCGTTCTCCATAATCCTTCTTTTTAGATTGCATTCACGTACACCCACCAGACGATTTGCGTAACAATATAATGTATATAAAAATATAATATACATTATATTATTATTATTATTATTAAACAAAAATGCTTGAATATAAAATACTTAAGTTTATGCAGATGGAAGACAAAAAATTTATGATAGAAAAGTTTTGCATTACTATTTATTGCTTACGTTTATGCAGATGGAAGGCAAAAAATATATGTTAGAAAAGTTATGCATTATTATTTATTAAAATTTGCAAACTATTTATTACATAGAAGTTGTTTATCCCTATTCACTACTTTGTTATAAGCTTCTTTTACAAGTTCATCTTTCATCGTTTTCTTAACAACAGCATCAATCTGCAATTCAAATTTTTTTCATCCTACGGGTTTTTATTTTATTTCTTCACTATCAGCGCTGCAGACAGCTTCATTATATGTTTTACTATCAACCTAGCATGTTTTTTGGGGGGGAAAACCTCTGCTTCAAGAAATTTATTAACAGTCTTCTAAGACTCTTCATCAATAATTTTTCTTTTTAAAATTTGGATTTCACATCAATATAAAGCCATTGTATGAACTATAAGCTACGTAAAATGCATTAATTTGTAAAGAGGTGAATAAACATGTGAGGTAAATTAATATCCAGCTCTATTTCTTGACTCCGAGTTTTTAAAAAAAAAACGAATAAATTATGAAGAATATTATAACGCAAATGTAATGATAAACGGAATTCTGGTAAGCTGTTGGATCTAACGAAGCAACGACGTAATTCAAAACCGATGGATGAAAACAAACACACCGTAAGAAAATTTTAAAAAAAATTACGCAAAATGCTGCTAACCAATGAATACTGAAATAAGATAATAAAAGTCTAATATTTATCTTTGTTCAACCGCACAACAGCTTCCAAAATATCTATACTGATTTCTCAATATCTCACTATTCTCTTGCACGCGATAATATTGTTTATATAACAGGGAATTTATTTATTAATCAAAAATTGGTTTCGTCTTATGTCTTTTGTTTTTTTATTTATGAGTGTATAAAATATCAGGAAAAAGAACTAATTCTGGATTAACTCTGTGTAGATAAAGCTAAGTTAACAATTAAATGCAAAATATTACGGATTAATATAATATATTAATACCAATATAATTATATACGAAAATGTACAGAAAAAATTCCATTGCTAATGACATTTTTTTGTAAATTTATCTATAAGAGATGGACTTCAATTCAGGAAATGTAAAACACGAAATTTTTATGGAAAATTACATAACGTGAGTAATATTTGTTGCCAAAATTTTCTCGATGTTTCACAATTTTTTTATTTGTAGTGTTTTTTGCATTTCCCCCTTAATTACCTAATTATTATTTCATTTTTAGTTTTGAAATCACGAAAAATTTAAAAAATATTCTTTCAAATGGGAAATTCTTATGATTACTTGAAATTTTATCCACAAACTGGTATATAAAAATGGTGAAGGAAAGAAACCTTCGGTCTGATTCTCTCGTTTTTACTTATTCTGTAAAACTAGTTTTTCCTACAGCTTTCTAGCTTTATGTAGAAGTTATTTCCCGATGCAGCTATTCCATGGTTATTTAGAAATTGCATCCGTTAATATTGATGTTTTCAGCTAATCAAAATCTCTTTCATTAGATTTCTCTGTTCCTAATGTTATTTTCACAATTAGTCTTTACACTCTTAGAAATGCCTGTATAAATATTAAATAATTATATTCAGTGAAACCACTCTAGAGCGACTACTCTTCGTTACAAGGAAAATTGGCCACTCTAATGCGTTTCATGTTTGGAACTGCAACATACGTATTTCAACAATTCCTAATTCGTTATTTCTGATAAAGTGAATTTTAAGAATTATCTACAGAATTCTTTTTTTGAAAAAAGATACGATTTGTGTTTGCTTTGATCTCTTAGATTTTTCGGAGCTACCTTTTTCAATTTTTTTTAATTGGAAAAATTAATTCGTAATTATTTCGTCGGTTTATTGAGAAATGGGCAATGATATCATCTGTTTTTCCTAAAGTCTGTTGAATTGAAAGTTTCATTTGTTGATCGTCGCATTCTAATCAGCGCCAGAAAGACAAAAGTGAACTCTTGAATACATGAACCCGATATAGCCCGAAGCTCGCTTTTCTCTTCACATTGAGAAAGGAATGATTAATTTCGACTTGATTCCTGGTGTTGATTTTGAGTGTATGATTTTTTTTTTGTTCTTTCTTTCCTACCTTTTCGCTTAATAAAAGGCCCAGACGTAAAGGAGAAACGGAAGAATGTACTTTATTGAAGTACAACAGACGACGAAGTACGACAGGCCGCTCGGAGGGGTTATTTTAACATTATGTCTATGGGCCAAAAATTCTGTGCCAAAAAAAAGTAGCCGTTGAGAGGGGTGGCCGCTTAGCAGGGGTTGTCGCTTAGAGAGGTTTTACTGTATATTCAAATTATTATTTGCCAATTTCTTAACGGACGGTATGATTTTCTCCATTTCAGACTTACAACACTGACAGTCAAGTCGGAGATTCGGGAGCGTGCGCTACGGCGTTGCTGTGCGGTGTGAAAGGCCGCTTCGAGACGGTCGGTCTGGACGACAGCGGACGCTACGACAAATGCCAGAGCAGTTTCCAGTCGAGAATACCGTGCCTCGCTGACTGGGCGCAGGCGGAAGGTAAGATTTTGAAGAGTTGTTTCAAGCACTAAAATGCCACGCAGAATCTTTTAAATCATACTGTGTTTTTGTTTGACTTATTTTAGTTAGATCAACGTTATGTTTTGGAGTTACCTGAGGGCTATTTTGCGATGAATCTCGTCATTATGAACCATGGCCAGACGATGAGAACGACACCTATCTGTCGCTATCGGAACTTCCACGGCATGCCAGCCCCTTTGCATTTAATGTGAATCAGCCCATATATGAATCGATTCATGTTAAAAGGAGACTTACATCTAGCAGAGAACTGCTACATTGATATTAAAAGGGGAATTCTGACATCTAGCAGATTGCTGCTACATTGATGTTAAAAGGGGACTTCTGATATCTAGCAGAGAACTGCTACATTGATGTTAAAGGGGCTCATCTGCGAAGACGCCTTCTGCTATCATCACATGGAAACTTTGATGCTGTTCCAAAACGTTGTTGTTGTTTCATGTTCCCCATGGTCCAAATACTAGACCAGGTCCATGATACCATGTCGCTCTAACAGTACCACAAGTCCAGTTCATGACTACGGGTGAGATGCAGCTTCAATTTCAATCGAGGTACCACATGGGGAGAAGTCTGACTTTGCCTCTATGCCTGTTAGTGTTAGCTGGGAAAAATAGAGTGGCCTTCACGCCTTGAGTGGCCCTACCAGGAGAATACACTCCCGACGTACATCACCCACTCCACCCAGGAACACCCCCTTGCCGCGTTGAGGCCACTAACAGGTCTAATGGGGGTGCCAAAACGTGGCTGTTAATAGTAGAAGCCCCGTTTTTACACCAAAGATTCATTCACCTTCATTAAATTTAAAAGCAAAAATGAAAATGTAATTTCCGCCGAGAATGCAGAAGTCCCCTTTTAACATCAATTGATTCATATGTGCTTGATATTCACTAGAATCCTGTATCTAACTTCAAACATCCTATCCCGAAGCCACTAATCCACTAGGCTATTTCAGCCCCTTAGTGTGTTTCTTGAAACCAAACTTAAAGGCCCGTGAAATGATACTAAATATTTGTTTATTCACAAGCAGGAGACCGACTCGTTCAAATTTATAGTCGAATATCTTTTTCTGACCGCATATCGCCATGGAGCAAATTGATTAGAAAGAGTATGGAGTATATATAAAGATATTTACCATATTGCAATGACCCATTCTATTAAATGGGGGGAAATCTGGTCTTGAATTTTCGCAAATATAATATGTTACACTATCATGTTTTAATATCTCTGTCGACACATCCTTGATGCCAGTTACTTACTCTTTTCAGAGATCTTCGATTCTTTGCAATCTCTTCAAATCAAGTTGCAGGTTTTGAGCACTTGTCTTGCTAATGTGAAATGCACTATGGAAATGCTAAGATGTGGTTAGTTAATCTGCTTTTTAAAGAAGCATATTAAAGCCTATTTATTAAGTAGCAAACCCAGTGAGACCAGGGACTCCAAAACAAAATCCATGGTATTAAGTCTGTTACTGAGAGTTGGACAATAAATTTAAACTGTAAGCTTGCACCATTTTGAACAGACTTCGCATTGGTTATAACAAAATCACTTACCAGATATGCCTTCTTCTACTTGGGAACAAGCTCCTACGTGATTATTCTGTAACCGTGTAATGTCTGTTAAACACATACCGATTAATACTTGATGCTCACGCGTCAAAATAGAGACTATGCATTTTTTTTTACTCAGTTTCACCTTTATTGACTGCACTGATTATTTATTAACGTTTACCTTTAATAGTTTTTAAAAACATTTCGATTTAATTCTGAAATTTAAATCATACCCTTAGTTCACATCGCAACTTGTTCAATTTTACCTGTCATGACAGATGATTTCAAATTTTACACTTAAAACTTTACTATTCTCTTTACCGCTGTTACTGTGTAGCAGCATCTTGAATGTTGTTCTCATAAGTTTGGGGCAACATGGTACAAAAACAACGACAAGCGTACGTCGACGAACACGAACCAAATCCAGTACGAACTTGGGGAAACAAGATTCTATAATATTTCTTTTTTTTTCATTTTAATCCTTTTATGTTTTGTAGTTTCCACCATTCCCAACATTACTTTCATTTACCCCTATCTAATCCACCGCATACTCCTAACGGTATGCGTACCACAGCGATTGCGATGAAGATGTGTTTCGAAATCCTCACTTACAAGGCAAGCACTTGATTTCGAGAACCAGAGGCGCGGAGTCTGCGATCTCAACCCTCTCATCTCGGCATTAAACTCTTCCGCCAAATCACCGCCATCCTGCCACTAAACAGTTATTAAAGTGGGAAAATATTTCAATCCCATTCATTGTTGTTATTAACAACGAAAAGTGAAAAATAAGTAAAATTATAAATACATTTGCGTCATAAGTATACTAAAATTGTAGCTCTAAATTGCCGAAATAATTAAGCAACAATTAATTTAATTTAAACATTGAGAAACAAAACTGAAGTTTTCGTAGAGAGTAAATAAACCTCAAGGATTGAGTTTGAGAGAGAAAATATATTTAGAGATAGAAAATGAGAAAATATTTAAAGCATTTTTGTTATCACTTGGAGTTATTCTTTTACTGAATACTGTATTCATTATTCAAGTCTTTAATTAATTTTATGTATTTTAATTAGATTTTGCCTCTTGTCGTACGAAATATTATTTCAAGATGAATTCCTTTTACATATTTTGAGGGTTTCTTTCCCTATTCCTCTATCTAAAACAGTTCAGTCATGAACTAAATTTAAATTAATTAAGACAATTTATTTTTTAAACGCGATAATTAACACATTGTTAAAATTGGTTAAGATATTATATAAAATCTGGCAATAAAAGCGTTTATTAATTAAAATTACAGATTATTTGGATTCATCGCACAGAAACTAGTTTAATCGTGAAGAGCAACTCAGCATAGAAATAGCATATAATTAATTCCGAAGTCTGAAGGAGGTAGCTAAAATTATAGAGGGATAATTAAAGTTAATTTATAGCTTGAAATTAAAATAATCTGACTTTTTGTATGCGAAATTTTTCCTAATGATATTCATTTGGCATAACTAATTAAAACTAGAGAAGTTAAAAATAATTATAATTACTCATTCATTTCCGAATGATAGCCAAACTTTATTATTGAAAGAAAAATTTTGTGAACTGTTTTATAAAGTTTAAGTACATACCCAACGCGCATTGAGACTCTTAAATTAAATTGATTAGTTTATTTATTTGTGGTATATAAATAAATGGAATCGTCAAAAAGTTTTTATCTCGTGGGTATAATGAATATTGACATTGAAAATATCTGAATTTAATAGAAACATATCCGTGTGTACATAAATAATATAGCCCAGAAACAAAACAAGCTAGATGGACGAAATTTGGCAAGTGTTGACCAACTAAAATTGTAGATATATTTCAAATTCATCTTGAATGAAAGCTTTGCATGCATTTTTTTTATTTATGAATTTATTTTCACGTTCGTCGAGATTCAAATCCAAGGATGAGTCAAAATCTGTGTACTTACCTAATTTGTGCGTGGGGGGACATGAATACCGCTAGGTAAAATATGTTTCTTTGACTTAAATCAGCAACTGAATTTCTCAATATGATAGCATTTGAAATATGATAGCATTGGCAATATGATAGCATTCGGCTCGTCAGCTCAGAAACAAGCAGAGCTGCAAACGTTGTATAGACCTAAGTCGTAGGAAATTTTTTGCTGATTATTTTGATATATAATGACACTAAAGATTGTATAAAAGATATAGAGATATACTAAAGATTGATAGTTTTTGAGTTATAAGCAAAAATTGGGAAAACAATTTCATGTTTTTTTGGCCATAACTAAAATTTCAACAAAAAGTTTTAGTGGTAAAACTCAGATTCGTAATCAGCACCCCAAAAGTCATAACTCCTCCAGAATTGGATTTAAAAAAACGACTTAACAACTGAACTACTGAGAAAAAGCGAAAAAGAGCCAAATTAGGTTGAGGAAGTAGCGCCAAATGAGAGCTGAAAAAATGCAGCTCAAATGAATGCAATTTCAAGCGGAGAAAGGGTTTCTTTTCTCCCGCTTTGCGTTGCTTTTTGCATTAATATCGAATACCTAGGAGGGGCAAATTGATGCAGCTCTGGTCTGTCTCTCTCTCAATTCTTGATTTATTTTCCGTCTTCTTTTTACATTTTCATTATTTTTTTGCCATTTTTGTTGATCACTGAATTCTCAAAGTGGAAAAGTAACCCAATTAGAATAAAAACGAAAATACAATCTTTTAAAATAATTTCAGGCAGGGACTGCCGCTCTTATGGACGAGCTGCCACTGTCAATAAGTCTATCAATATCGACAGGGGCTTGTTGCGCGCCATGTGCCCACCCATGGTCATTTTCAGTTTCTTCATTCGGACATTTTGCATCTGTTTTTTAGCACCCTGTGCTGAAAGTGGACACGTTTTATATGGGTTATGCATATCCTATCCGAAAGCATATGCATAAAGCACCCATGGGCATGAAAAAAAATCGTAAAACAGACAAAGTAAACAAATAAGTATAAACCAACTAGAGAACGCCATTTTAACAAAAATCCTGAAAAAACAAAAATTGGTCACACAGGTAAGATTTGCGCAATCAGTGCGGCGCTTAACGTGTTAAACAAATGCGTCTGCCTCATCAGTACGTCTCTATTTAACATCAGTACGACTACCAATACCATTTTATCTTCTGTTGTAGACCTGTGTGTCTATCCAGAATAGACTCTATTGTTTAATGTAAACGATTACACAACCCTATTCGACATTACAGCCAATGATTTAAGAAGCAACGAGTCCAAACATGCGTTTCACTTTTTTACTTTAGAAAATACTTTACTTAAACAAATGTGTCTGCCTTATCAGGACGTCCTCTACTTAACACCAATTTATTTTCTGCTGTATATCACTGCGTCTACCAAGAACAGTCTCTCCTGTTTAATTTAACTGATTACACATCATTACAGCCAACGATTTCAGAAGCAACGAATCAAAATATGCATGCCAATTTTTTGTCACACAAAATGGGTGGTTGATGACTTTCATTGAATTCAATAAAAGACGTGAGTACAACATCGTAAAGTTTATAGCTTTAATTTAATTTTTTACCTCAGGGATTATGACGCCTTTTAAAAATCAATACCCTAACAACACACACACAATTACGCAAACGCATTAACATCTTTCTTAAACCGAACTGATAATTGGAAACTCGCATCAGGCAGGCATTCCAGCATGCAAAACCCCCTGTCCCCCCCTAATAACAATTCCAACCATTTGGAAACCAATAATCATTTCGCGTCTTATTTGAAATCTTTCGTTGTCACAGCACTTTCCTTTGCCAGTAGATCCCCCTCTGGGGTATCGGAATTCCTAGGCTGTAATTACTCATCTCCCAGTCTGCAGGCAAGGGAGAGCGGGGAGGGATGGACTATTAAATCTTTCAGGTGGTGGCGTCGGGGGCTAGGGGATGCTGCAGCACACAGAGACAGTTTGTTCCTTCCTGTGTAAAACTCGATAATAGCGCTAATTGAATCGTCAATCAATGGGAAATTAATTCGATTCCCGTCGCCCGATTCCGCGGTTGACGTGTTCCGGTGGAAGATTTTGTTCGGGTGTGAAGACGCGTCTTTTCATGCAAAGGGATGGACTGGGGTGCCGAGTAAATATTTCCTAATGCGAATAGAATGAGTGCACTCTTGGAATTAGGATAAGGAGTTGATAAGGATAAGGCCGTGTTTATTGTTGCTCGGGCTGAACAACAGAGTTTTATTGTGTGATTATATTCTCTGAGTATAATGAAAATTAATTAATTGAACATTTGTGATTTTATTATATCTTCTGAATGAAATGAAAGTTAATTAACTGAACATTTGTAATTTTTTCATTTTATTTGACGAGTGACGATTGCTTAAATAAACAAAAGCATTTAAGGGTAAGATAGTTAAGGTACGGAAGGCGGCGGTTGAGATTCTCTTTAATCATCTACCCTCCTCCCGCTGGTGTGGTTTGGAAATTTGGAGAGAGAAGTGCTTGGTTAGGTGTCATACTAGTTAACTGATAATGGCTCGAAATTTTGAGGTTCGCCCCGAAATATATCTCACGTAGCCGTTAACCCTTTTTAAGGCCGTGAGAACATACTTCCTAACAAATTTATCAATTTTTCAACGCATTTTTTAAGGTTGGCGTAAGTTCTCGCCACATTTTTCGACGAAACAAAAACCTGGATGTTCCAATTTCTTATCTCAAACCATAACGAAGTGTCTTGACTAGGTATTTAATTATTAATTAATAAAATTAATTAACAAAAAATAATGTCATCTCATAGACTAAATGAATTTCTTTTCTTAAATAAATCTGAATGACAAAGTTATTTTATTGTATCACTATTAGAAAACAATCGCCTTATAAAGGGTTAAAAGGGAACTTTAATTTAACTAAACTAGACTAAACTGCTTTCTTGAAAAAAATAAACTATAAACAAAAAAGGCAACGAGTTTTTGACGTGACTGACCTCGGAGATGAAGAGATATACATTTGTATACAGGTTAAATATATTAGATATTATTTGAAACAAACTTATTGTATTATTTCAGGTTGGCTGTAGAGTTCACTATTCATACTGCATCTTCTTTTAAAAAAGCTTACCATATTTTATATGTTATTTAAAATTACAATATGCTATTATATTAACCACTGCTGATATACCATGTTTCATATGTTATTTAAAACAAAAGTATGCTGTTATATTAATTATTAAAATATGTTGTTATATATATTAAATTCTATTATATTAATTGCATATTAAGCTTAAAATACTGTGCCATCCGTAACAAACGATAAAACATATTTGCACACTGCAAAGTTTGTAATGTGTGAAATTGTGTTCTTTGCAACTACCTACCTTCCCACCGAATTTGAGCGATAAATTCAGAATCACTATGTATATTTGAACCTTACATTCATTAACTAATAATGTAACAGGCCTATTCAAAACAATTGTTTCAATTACAAATGGCTTATAACTTTCTCGTAAACAGCGCTAGGAAGAAAAAAATGCAAAGAAAGTTTAAGGTTTTGTTTGGGCATGTAATAATTATACACTATGTGACTTCCATTGGTTACACCGGTAACATCCATGCGTCCATTTCCTTCAACTATGAAACATGTTCCTAACCACTGATGCGCGTTCGATAGTCCGATGCATGTTCGGCATATAGTTTTCTAAATCTTCTGAAATTACATCTTGGATCTTCATTTCATTGGGAGGTGTCTTATACTCTATCTTAACACCTGCTTTGCCTGCAATAGAGAACAAATTGACGATATGCACAGACAATGCCTCACATGGTAGTGAAATGAACCAGCAGGGACTCGTGAGACCAAATGAAAGTCATATAGAGACATTTTTATTTACGCCGAAAAACACTGTAGGTTCTTTTTTTTGTATTGCGCTCAATTTTTTTCCCTATCGTTGTTTGCAAGTATTTTATGGCCATTTGTAATCATTGCAATTGCTTTGAACAACTCTGTACTTAGCCCACTCTGCAGAATTCTTATTGTATGCTATATTGTATAGCTGAATGTCTAATTTCGGGATCTCCCGAAATGGGCATCCCGATTCCACCAAAGATCTGCCGTCTATTTGGGCCTGGTGCCTGTACAGTGATAAGTTGTCCTCCTGCTGGTACAGCATGGAATTTTGGAGAGGGAGTGACGCTTCAGGTTTGTCCTCGTCTAGAGCCGTGGTTCAAAATGATGAGGTCCAACCCAAAGTAGCCCTCGTGTTACTTTAAAACGAAACATTAATACAACTGAATTGAACTAAACGCATGCTTCACTTCCAGGCAAATCCACCGGTCTAGTGACGACGACGCGCGTAACTCACGCCACCCCTGCCGCCATGTACGGCCACTCTGCGAGCAGGTACTGGGAGAGCGACGACAAGATACCGGAGGAGTCACGAGCCGCCTGCAAAGACATCGCCCGACAACTGGTGGAGAACGATCCAGGAAGGAACATCAACGTAAGGCACCCTACATCTTTTCTTAATCTTGTTTCTTATTCATGTAGAGTCAATTAAGATGAACTCGCAATTTTTAACCGTTATTTAATGAAATCTCAAAACAATAATTTGAAACATTGATTCTGACGATTAAAGAAGGAAGACCTTTATCCTCCCCTTCAAGTCACTAGAGGATAATATCTGTGGGTCATCTCAACCGACCTCCATGTTACATCTCCTTTGCTTTCATTGTACCAATATACATTTAATTGTCATATACGAGGTGATGAAACAGGATAGAGGTTTAAGCCTATTTATAGGGTGATTAATGTAGAGAACACATTAGTTCTGGGTGGGGAGTAAATTCTAATTTCTTGGTAATACAGCCGGTAAGAAAAAGATTGACATTTAGATTGTGATCTGAAAGAAAACTGAAAATGCTCTTACAATGAGAATTTCATTCGTATTTCATTTGAAAGATGAGACGGGTGGTCTCCCTCGTCTGCCTGTGAAGCTACTAATGTTGTTCTCTCTCATGAGAAATCAATCTACCCAACACATATGAGTTGACTGAAAAGGACAGGGAAGTGAAATGAGCAGCTAAGTGATTAGATGAAAGACAGATAAGTTCAACGGAACAATTGAATTATCAATATTTTATTGGTATAGAAATTTCAACAGGCCGCCAACAAAGGCAAAAATTCTGTTTATAAGTCATCTGTACTACTTATCAAGGAAAAGTACTCGTACGGATATTCAAAAATATTAGAATTATTTCATTATAAATAAATAATAATAATAAATGAGTGATTACTTATCTCAGAATTATTGATAAAAAATTTAATGGCGCTTTTATAACTTTGCTATAAAAAAGAAAAAAAATTATCAAAATATAGAGGTCAAAATAAAATCATATAAATTTGATGAGCTTAAAACAGAACGAGAAAAAAATTCCAAGCATTCGATTAAATTTTAAAAATGAATTGCAATTTGTTTTAAATACTTCTATGAGCAACCTCAATCTTTAAGGAATTACTTTTAATGTCCAAACTTTTCATTAAAAAATATATTTCTACCCTTACAGTATGCTACAAAAGCTTGTCGTAAGAAGCTCTTTTTATGTTATTCAAAACAGCTAATTCATTTGAAAACAAAAATAGATGACGTTGTGTCCAATGCACACTCATTCAGTCTACAAAAAGAATGCAACAACGCGCAACTATAGCGCGTTTGAATCCAGATCAGAAGGTTGCGTGTTCAAATCACGTCCGGATCAAAGACTTCTAGGGCGAGATATTTTTGTTTCAATTTTTAGTCTATTTAGTTTGCTAAGGTTATCCTTAAGAAGTCTCTCATTCCCTTCGAATGGAAAAACAAATTCTTATTTACATTTTTATATTCCACACACATTAAGTCTGCGGTAGGGATGCAGCGAGACGAGCGTCCGGCAGAGACTCGGTATCGCGTCTGGCTCCTGTGAACAGGAGGTTGGGAGAGATGTTTGTTTCACTTTTTACACTATGAATTTTCTGTTTTTTCCAAGGTTATCTTACAAAGATATATTCCTTTCGAAAAGAGAAAAATATTTCTTACTTCTATCTTTCAGTTCCATTCTCTTTAATTTTACGATAGTGAAGCAGTGATACAATATTACATCCCAAACTGAGTGAAAATTCTATTAAAAAATTCCGTATTTACAAACATGGAACAGGATAAATTAAATAAAAGCATGAAGAAACTGGATAAATTTTATGAACAGCTACTCTAGACGATAGCTAGGAAACAAATATTTAAAACATCGTGAGGAAAAAAGTATGATGAACAGGCACTGACTCTATAAAGAATCGCTTACCTTACAGTTTCAATATATTTTTTAAAAGAGCGATGAAGAGAGAGGCACAAATATACCAAGAAGGCAATACATTTAAGTAATTAATTTGAGAGGCAATAAAAATATACTATCACCTCACGCGGAAAGGAATAAGAGAAAAAAACAGGAAAATTGATTATATATATATAATTTAGTATTCTCTGTGGGAAAAAATTTCTAGACTGTTTTCGAAATATTAAGATATCGTTTTCTTTTATCACTAAGAAAATATTTGAACAAATTAAACTTTCTGTTTCAGGTTATACTTGGGGGTGGTCGGCGGCACTTCCTTCCCCGCAAAGAGAACGACCCCCGAATGCAGACGGACATGGGTCGAAGAGAAGATGGCCGTAACCTAATCGACGAGTGGCTACGGGACAAGAAAACCAGGGAACTTGACTACGAGTACATCTACAGGAAGGAAGACTTTGATAAGGTGGACCCGGCCAAGACGGATTATCTCCTAGGTCAGTTCATTACTAAAGTTTCTACAGTCACTAAAGTTTCTATCAAATCTGAATTTTTTTATCGCCCAAATTCTACTAGGCGTCCATTTTTGCCGAACTAAAGAAAATAGGTTTTTTTACATTCCAAAACTAGCTATGCATTGAATAAAAAATTTTCAGTAAAAAGAATAGAGTATTTTTAATAGTTACAATTATGTCTGAAAACTTGTGTAAAACAAGAAGGTTTTAATATCATTCCTACTTGTGATAGCTGATTAGCTTGTGATAATGGCTTCATACGCCTCTTCATTAAAAGCCCTTACTTTTTATGCAATATAAATAAACTAATTTTTATTTTTGTTCCAGGATTATTCAACCACGGTCACATGGCGTATGAAGTGGACAGAGATTCAGGACCAGATGGAGAACCTTCTCTAGCCGAAATGACCAGAAAGGCCATAGAAATTTTGAGGAAGAATCCGAGAGGGTACTTCTTAATGGTCGAAGGTAGGAATACAGTTTGGAATAAATAACACCAGATTTTTGCATTTTGATTGAAGAAATCTGATATCCTATACTTAAGCAATTTGTGATGGAAGATATGAAATACTGTAGAGTCAAGTACTGCTCCTTCATTAGGGCTGCACGATAACAGCAAAAATATTTTCTGAAGCGAAATCATCACGTCTTTCACCCAGATCTGGTGTTTCACCCAGATGTAGCAGCATTCACGTAATTTCTTTTCAACAAATAATCAGATTGTGATGAGTGGTTGTTTAGAGATATGTTGTATAAGAAGGTTACAAGTTTAGCTACAATTATACAAATTATCGGAGAATAAATTATGCTATCGACATGTAAAAATATTTAATGACTCTTTATTACCACGTTTTTATTAACTCGCTTTCTTGTCTGTCTGTCTGTCTATCTGTCTGTTCGGTACAAATTTTGCAATGAATTTTAAACTAACTTCCCGATGAGCTGGAGACTTGAAACTTTAGACATAGCTCAGAACTAGATGACAATGCAATATTAATTCGCTTT
>BGPR01000125.1:1225723-1289933 GCA_013235015.1 Araneus ventricosus
TTATAAGCAAAAAACAAGTGCAAAAATTTGAGATTTTTAAAGAAAACCTTTATATCTTCCCAAATATTTGAGCTGAGTTTACAAAAATTCCTGTAAATATTATACACATTAAACATTACCATTTCTGAAAGTTTCATCTTGTTATCTGTATTCTGTGAAGCGGGGTGGGCCAAACACCTTTTTGTCTTCATCAGTTTGTAGACGGTCCCCTAATTGCCTTCAGGACCGAATCTTCATTGTAAAATGTGAGTTATTGTCTATTCTTTACATGTCCGAAGTTTAATGGTAGTCGGTTAAACCATTCCGGAGAAAGTCTAAAAAATGTCAAAATCTGCAAGTGTCCGGATACTTTTGGGCATATAGTGTACTTCTAATATGAACACGAGCAAAAGACTTATATCATTAGAAAGGTCTTGAAATGGAGATTTCAAATATGTAAAAATCCAAAAAATCGAATTTTTAAAAGTATATGGGGTACTGACTTTCCTTAACTCACGTGGGTTTAGTAGAGTGGTTGCGGTGGCCTGAGGTAAGGTCTCGGTTTCGGGGCCGGAGGATTCCAGATCTGAGACCTGAATATATCGAAGAACCGCCATGTTAGCGGGTCTAGGACACGTCAAATCCGTCGGGGCCAAATTTTCTTCCACTGGAATTTCGAAGAAGTTTGGAGAGATGATTGTACCAGCTCAGGTGTCATCCTCGTCATCTGGCCATCGTTCAAAATTACGAGGTCCGTACCGAAACAGCCTTCGTGTTGCTACAAAACGAGACGTAACTGTAACTGAACTAAACTAAGCTTTAGTAGTAATCAAATTCTCCTGCATCATGCCTTTTTATTTCAATTAAGTCAAATCACGTGAAAAACGTCATTGCGCATATCAATCCAATATCTAATTCCAAGTTGTCTTACGTTGCGCTATAAAGTAACACTACAAGCAGCAAATGGTAGATGCACAATGATTTCCAAAATTAAACTGATGTGAAATTGGCCTATATCACGTGAACATCAATTGGCCCTTTAAGTTTAGTCCTATAGCTAGGATTGTCTGCTTCGTAACATTGTACAACTTCTGGAGAACACAAGTTCTCTTATCTTTTAATTTCTAATTTTATCTAAATGTAAATTTAATAATAAAATCAATAAACACAAGCGTTCGAAGTTCATCTTGACTTTCAATTCACCTCATAAAACTGATTCAAAACTTTACATAGGTCACATTTTATTTTCGATATCAGAAATCAAAATATTTCCAATTTCCTGGAAAAACAGAAAAATTCGCTATTTCATCAGGTAAAGTAATGATATTCAAAAATTCTAGACCTCTTTTCTTTTGTAATCCTTTGATTTTTCGAGAAACCGCAAGGTTATTTTATATTATAATCAATCATTCACTTGTATTCAACTTTCGGGTGAGAAATATATCAGTAAACATTTTTTGTACTACAAAAATAGAAGTATTACTACATGTGATGATCTTTTTCCAGTGAAAATAAAGTAATTTAAATAATTTACAATTAATTAAAGAAAGCTCTTCTTTAACAAGTAACATTTAAGGATCAAAGGATATATTTGCAAGTATGTACACATTATATGACAGTATCATAACTTCCTTAATTGATTAGAAAACATATGCGGATTGGTAACTGTGGGTTTGGAAGGGATTTTATACATCTTTGTAGAATTTATGGAATCTGACAATGGACTGTTTTTTATAATTTTTAGGACTGGACGACAAGATTTCTGACGTGGACAATATGCCATACACGACGCTTCTGTATGCCAATGGACCCGGATACAATCACAATTTCCCCACAGGTCGTGAAAATTTGACTGGAATGAATACTGGTAAGCGATTCATGCTACTCTGTACTACAAAGTAAAATGAATTTCAAATATCGAAACGTAGACAAGTTGTTTTACTACCGTGTGTACAACCGCGGTCACTCCCGCGTAGAGAGGAGGGGTAGAGTGCTCAAAGATTTAGGGAGTAGAACTTTTAAGATTCCAGCATGCATCTTGCAGGATATGAAAGGACATGGCGATGCGTAAGACAAAGATGCAGTTACATAACATGCGCAGTACCATTTGTCATGTGATTATGATGTCACTTGAATGGAAATAATGGCCAAGGAAAATTAATCATTCTTTGTTTGAAGTTAGACCGCGATGACATTTTTTTCTGACTGCTTAGTTTAGCATTTAGATTCAGTATAAATTTTTTATTAAAATATACTTGTCATTAAAAGCACTGGTTGAGTCCCTTTACAGTATACTCGTCAAGATATTAACCCCTTAACAGTTTGGCCCAGTTTCACTCGTGCATCGAATTATGTAATTAAGTCATTCATAGAAGTTATAACTCGATGCAAAAATGGCGGTAATGCAATAACATCTCAAGTGTTCTCTGGATATACAATTGAATCATTACGAAATGCATTCCCAAAACGGAGACGGGGGCATCTCTGACATAGTACAAAAACTGCTCTTAAGGGGTTAATGATACATTCGAATGCTGATGGATTACTTCCGTTATCTGGAAGTATAACTGCAGAACCTCTTACAGTTTCTCAAGATTGACAAATGAATTTGTTCTAGTCTGAATACAATGCTCGAACGCATCTGTTTGATTAGATTAACGAGTGAACTGGGCAAGTGCTTGCTTTTCAAATTTGTTTCTCTTTTTTATTTTGCTTTACGTAGTTTTTCGGCCTAAATATGTTTGAATTTATTTTGTTGCAGAGGATAAAAATTATGTACAACAAAGCGCAGTGCCACGCCGTTGGGACACTCACGGTGGTGAAGACGTCCCAGTCTATGCTCATGGCCCCATGGCCCACCTCTTCAGAGGTGTTCTGGAGCAGACCTACATTCCACACGCCATGGCCTACGCTGCCTGTATAGGACCTCAGAGGGATGACTGCGAGAGAAGAAGACACACCTTCCACCGACAAGTTATAGAGTGCCCATCCCCTCACACCAATTCTGCAACCACCTCAACAGCATTGGTTGCTTCCAATATCTTCCTCACTGCCACATGGTTGTTCTGGACCCTCATTCTACATTCTAGAACGTTATCTCTATGGGAGCCTTGCTAAAGAATGTATTAAGATAGAGCCTTACGAATAGAGTTCTTTGGTACCATTTAGGAGTAATACCATGACATTGCATTTCGTACCCACCGGGTTGGGGAAGTAAGACTGGAAAAGCGGTGTTAATTACCCAAGACTCTTGCGCTGGAAGATTTTAATTCGCTACAGAAATAAATGTATTTTTTACAGAAGGCTTTAGCTTTTACAGGACGATTTTATCTTCAGTGACAAGACCTGTAGATAATCAGTGAATATGGAATAGCCGACCCTTTTGCGATCTTTCCTGACGAAACGGTAGTTGTAATGGACTTCACTGATGATATGTTCATATCATCTCCAATCAAACTATCGACTATTAAATTAGCAACAAAATACTGACTACTTATCTGTTTAATGTTTTTCTATATGGGCTTTGTCACAAATATATCCATTGTTTCTTGTTGACATAAGTGGGAAAGTGAAGCTGAACCGCTTAGGCGTTTTGAAATTTAGGATAAAACTGGTAATATAAAAATTTCGTTTCTGGAAAGCATAGGGTGTAATCAGTGGATCATTTTCAAGAAGAATTTCGAACACATCAAGATGAACATTACAGAGCTTCTGGTACTGATTCTACTGTAAAAATAACTATACTGTATGTGCTTCCATAGTGTGAGTTCGTATCAAAATGTTAAACAATTATTACTATGAATTTTTCAGAGTTATAAAACGTTTCTTGTATAATCACTTCTAAATTCTGCTCCTTTTTAGCTACCTTATAAGTGTAACATTCGTAATTCCTTTATATTATGTTTCTTTTCCTAAATTTCTTAGATCTAGATTCTGTTATAAAGACTTAGATATGAGCAGTGAAAATAAATTCAAAGTGTCGAGTATTTTCGTAGAAGCACGCTGGCGTGCCAACATAAAACATGCGTACTGTGATATCACTTAAATTTACATTAGAAGAAAATAGAAATAGGGAAAACAGAATTAAACTAAAATAAATCCAATTGCATATCGAGAAAGAAAAAATTTAAAATGCTTTGAAGTATGTTTTTAAGAAGGTATACATTCTAATTAAAATATACAGAATATCCCAAAAATTGTTACGCACTTTGAATAAATATTACATAAGAAATTAGTACTATACATCAAAGTTCTATTATTCGAATTTATTGATACATTTGTAGAATTTTATCAATGATTGGAAGAGAGTGAACTGTTGGTTGTTATGGTCCAAGTACTGTTGTCAATGCTGACTGATGTAACTGGCAACGTCGTTAGGCTTGTTAATTGCTATTGGGTCGCATTATCCTTCAACAGATATTCTTACCTCGTCGATTGTATCTGGTTGTGAGTTGTTAACACAGTGTTTCAGTTGTATACACAAAAAAAGAAATCCATTGAGGTGTGATTCGATAAGTGAGGGAGGGGGGGGGGCTAAACGCTTGGTCTTTGTTGTAACCATATGATCACCAGAATTCCATCATAATAGGCCTTTCTTTAATTCACAACTCCGTATAAATAGATGCTGATGATTAATTAATATGTTAATTAACCTGAGTTATAAAACATGTTATTAATCGCAAAAGTAATATATATTCAAAGCGTATACACATATTTGGGAACAACTTGTACTTTAAAATTTTGCTCTCATGAATTGAATGAACTCGGAAAAAAATTTTGAATTCTGTAAATATCTTTGAACCGAAGTTTAACCGACATTTGACTTAATGTATCCTTTCTTTTCAAGGATATGCTATTCAGATTCATTCAGGTATGAATTAATTTTATCATTTAAATAACTTTTTACAATAATAAAGAATCATTATATTTCCATCTTATGAACAGTATTTAATTTAAATTTGAAACATGATCAATACAAATCTGTAAAAATTTGCTCTTTATTTATTTCTCTATTTTGTTGTTTTCTCTCATACGGAGAAGGAAATTTACTGAAAAAAACTTTCCAACTATAAAAAAGTGTTATATGCGGTGCCGAAGCTTATTAGTAATAAAAATGCAGTACAAAATAAGGGTCTATTTTCTCCCTTTTCAGTGCAAAATTACATTTCATATCAAAAAAACATTTATTTATTTTATTTATAGTAAGTTTCAATATTTTCCTTGGATATAAGCCAAAATAAATCTAAATCATGGTATTTTATTGTAATAAGTGTATATGTTGTAATTTATAATAAAACTTGAAACTGTTTTTCATAGTGTTGGTTTGATTCTGTTGAACTTTGTCCTTATTTAATTAAAGAAGCAAACTATTAGCATATGTTTGTTTTTTGTCAAAAGAAATGGTAAGAATGACAAGTTCCAAAGACCAATGTGGCTCCAAAATACATTATGAGCAGTACAAATCCTAATAGAACTAATACTAATAGTACAAATCCTAGTATTAGTTATACGACATTCAGCTTGGAAATTACAAACAGGATTCACTGGGGCAGCAAAATGTGTTTTTAGCTACAGATTTCATCATAAAGGCACATGCTATGTGCCTTTATGCTGACACAGTTCTTAAGTTCATAAGGAGTTGAATAATAGCATGAAGGTATAACAAAAGACCTGTATGATTTATTATCTTATGTTATATTTTATATTTAAATTGAGTTAATCGTATAGTTTCCGTACCAGATTTGGTTTTGAACAAAAGACTACGTTTCTAGTACCTGTGCTAAGGAATCTAATTTCGAATTTAAAAAAACTTAGAAGCTAGTACAGCATTCTAAGAATAAAGAGCAGAAATTTTGCTTTCAAACAGATCATGTTTGGGGTTCTGTTTTAGTAGAACACATAAACTATCATAGAAATTTGCGGCTAAGCCATATCGTCCACAACCCACAAAAAATACAAATCAGCTCTTCAGTAATGGCCAGAGACTACTCGTTGAAAGATAGACTTTCTAGAGTTCTTAATATTAACTAGATGCTTCCGAAACAATCTAAGGAGACCTGGCGGCAGATACTCGGAATTCAGGAACGGTCGTGAGATTCACTGTGCACTTGGTGCCCTATAAATCTGTCGGGGTCGAACAATTGTTGTGGGAAAGTTTGAAGAGAGGTATCCCAATTCAGGTGTCGTCTCTATCAGCTGACCAAAAAAATTATATGGTTTATCACCAAGTAGCTTAGTGTGGCTCCAGATGTTAAGCTAATCAGTCACTTTTGACCGTTCCCTTAGAGTTACAAAGTGCTATACAAGAAACTTTTTCTCCTCTCCGGAAAAATTGCACTTATCCTCTACCACCAAAGCAGCAGGATTTCACTTTCAACGTAGAACTAGCCTACTAGAAGTTCTTATCACCTTGTTACTAGTTATACTTCCCTTTTCTTTTGAACCATGACATGAGTGACGCCTAAAGTTATTGTTAAAGAGAGGATACCAGAAAAGAGTTACAATGGCCTAGTAATGCGGTCTCATCTTTGGATCGCGTGTTCGGGAACTCGATTCATCTAAAGATCTGTCGTGTATTGTGGCCTGGTCCATAATAAGTCTGCCGTAGAGGTTTAAATGTCCTCATGCTGTAGTATTGTGGAACTTTGGAGAAGGAGTACCGGTTCCGAAGTCCGTCTCAAAATTGTCCTCAAGTTTCTTCTAAAAAGAACGTTAATCTAATGAAACAAATACAAGATAACCTGGTCACTTTTACCCTAAGCGAACTGATTAATAAGCTGTAAGTTGCAGTGCACCATCAGTCCACCCGAAGTTAATGCTAAAGCTCATATACGGGAAGGTCTGAATTTAAGGTTCCACAATGAAAATCTCATTCCAACAAATCTTGCCTTCACTTGCACAATTATGAAACAATAAGCAGTTGAAGAAATTCTAGTAGGTTTTTCTTACGTATTTTTCAACACACACAATCATATGAAGAAAAGTATTCAGCTGGTACACAATTTTGAAGTTTTCAGATGGCAGGAGATAGACTTGATATGTTGACAAAGGAGCTTTTCGCTTTTGAACTATGACCTGGGTTTGGTTAACTTTCTCTATGAAATCTTTATCATTGGAATCCATATCAGATGATGCGCTGGGAATTCCATTTCTTCTTAATTCACTTCAGGATTGTTTTCCGATTCTGTTGCATCTTTTTATGCAATAAATTTGTCCCTCACATCAAGCTCATCTAGCATCTGAATAATGACAATTTTTGATTTTGTTGACGGGCTATTTTTCAAAATTTGCAAACTTCAGAACCTAGAAAGACCAGTGTTACAACTCTCCGCATTTGTAATACGGTACTGATGAAACGAAAACTGCGTTTTTCATTATTTACGGGGTTTTGCTTTCGTAAGAAACATTTATCGGCCTAATTACCTAATGCTTATTTTACACCTATGTGGGACGCATGGCAAAGTTAGAATGGTTTTAGTTTACTCTTTCTAAATAAGAAGTTTGGTTCTGTTAGATTAATTAGGTTACAAAGCAACAGGAGAACTGCTTTGAAACAAAATCTCGTAATTTTGAATAGTCGTCAAACGACAAGGACGACACAATTGCTGGCACCCCGCTCCTCAAAGTTCCACACCACCCCAACGTGAGAGCATTTGGCCTACGAAGACATGTTTAGCGTAAACAAGGCTCAATTACTCGGTTGACCATCGACAGAACCAGGTGCTGAACCCACAATTCTTCCTCGAAAGCCGAAACTACCACCAGCTCAGGCGAGTTAATTATATTAATGTACCGTTTGGAAGCAACATGGGCGCAGTTTTCGGGCAGGCCTCGTAATTTTGAATCGCGGTCAGAAGACGAGGACGACACCAGAGCCGCCAGCATCCTCACCAAATTTCCACACCGCACCAGCGGAAGGACATTTGACTCACGACGTCCGAGTTAACGTCACCAGTCCCACATACACGGCGGATCTTCAGTGGAAACAGATTTTGAGCCTGGAACCCTCCGACCCCGAAGCCGAGACCTTATCACTAGGCCACCAACTCATGCGAGTTGTAAGAGTGAGAAGTAAATCTCTAAAAATTTAAGACTTTTTTTATATTATAAATATTCTCTAACAATAAATAAAAGTGTGCATTATTAATCGGATTAGTGAATAATCTTAGAATATATTGTATCACGCACACACTATTATCTACGCTTCGTCTTACAAAATATTAAAAGAGTGAACCACACACACACATTATTGTCCCAAATGATAAAAACGTACCCATGCATTTGCTTCTATAAGCATCATAAACTTCCTTTTCTTATCATTTTAAGCCGACAGAAGCACAAGTTACAACTTTGCATTTTTACAAAATAAATCACGGTAATTTTCTTTGTTTTATAATGAGAATCTAATAATAGGGAAATAAGCGTGTAAGTGAACAATTATCAAAAAGAAAGTTATAAACGAACGGAAAAAAACGAATCCGAAACCGCCAATCGCATTAAAATAACATTAAAGATCTCGTACTCCTTATTAAAGATAGCGCGCTAATAATAGAGCAACTTCTTTCGAAAACAGAATTTTTTTTTATTCCTTCCCATCAAAAGTGGCTGCCAGAGTTATTCTATTTGCTGTCTTTTCATTCTTTTTTCAGTTTTGGCGCGCTTTTGTTTTTGGAATAGAGGGTTCTCCGTTGTGGAATTAATCATTTTACAGATGCAGTCGACAAGAATAGAACAATTTTTGTACCCCGTTCTCTAATGATGCAAGAGGCTCCTTTGGCACACCCTAAAAGATACGAAGTTCTTTTTGTGTATTATTTATTTATTTATATTCACATTCAGTTGTTTGTTTATTTTTTGTTAAAGAAGCATTCGGTTCGTCGACTGCGTTTGAAAAGATCCAATGAAAAAATGTTCTTGAAGGAGCAAACGATTATCTTTTTTTTATTCAGTGAAATCTTTATTTTTATTCTTTAAAGAATAACGTTAGCAAAATAAACATTTCGTAACACATTTTCAGGTAATCTTAAAACCAGTATTAAAAATGTATAAAATCCTTTCGATGAGATGTTCGACTATTGTGTTAATTTTAAGAAATTTAAAACAATTTATTCTGCGATTATATATTTCTTTATTTCGGATACTCTGTTACTTTTATAATTATATGAACATTTTTAAAATGTTTGTAAAATTTTTCACGATAGTTTCGTGCAGGACAAATATTTCGGCGAAATTTTTTTTTACTAAGAATAGAACGTTCCTTTTTTACTCTTTCTCTACCGACGGTGCTTAAAAGTACCGCTTTAATCACGTTTATTTCTCCCCAATATCGCCATTTATCCTCACAGTATTCACAAGAACACGGAGAATGGAATTCCAATAACAAGCAATAAATGGCAGCTGAAGGCAGAAATTAAACTTTTTAATTATCAATTAAATTAATTAAGTAATTTTAATTAATTAAAAAGTATTCCTCATTCCCAGGGTTATTCTACATCAAAACTTATCTAATGACTAAAAAATAAAATTAAAAAGTCGTCAGTAAGTTAATGTAGTAAATAAAGGGTTAAAATCCTGCAACTTAAAAATTCTATTTTTCAAAATTCATTTTTGCTCATCAAAATATTACAAAATTGCTTCAGCACTAACAGAAGAAATATGAATTCACAATTTTTTAAACGTTTTTCGACAAAATTATTTTAATTAAACATTTAACTGAACTTCTTGATAATTTTTATTTAGAAATGCGGATTAAATGTTTCTAACGTTAAGATGACCAATTTTTTTCAAAGAAAAAGAGGACACAAATAAATTAAAGGAAAAATATCCTAACTAAAAGAAACATTTTAATCATTGCAACACTAAAACAGAATACACTATAATAGGATAAATGCAAAATAAAAACATTTGCAACATTTTATGTTGTAATTGTGCTCACATGCGTATTAATTATTTTTTTAAAAATTAGTACTTAATGAAAACAACAGATCGGCTCGGCGTCGATCGAATACAGAGATCTAGAGGTAAGTCTTCAAATATCGAAAAGGAGGACATGTAGGGGAAAACTTTTCGAGGGAGGACAGAATTTACAAAGGCAGGACTGCCCTCCCTAAAGGAGGACGATTGATCACTTTAATAACGCATATCTGATACATAAATTTGATACTTTGATATTAATACTATTTTATCATACCTTATTCTTACTTGACCTTAGTACCTTGACATGAATGTTAGTTTTTCATCTCCTACTAGCGTCTTGCGCAAAGGACAAAATTGAGTATTACTTAAAAAGATTCCGAGGATCATTTGTAGTTGTTGCAAATCATGCAGTTTTGTTGACTCTGTGGTTACAGAATCTCATGAAGCAAAACGGAGATTGTTCAGTGCTCGAAAAATATCAATTGTTATTTTACTAATTCATACATTTCATGATTATAACTCACAAACGAAACGGATGAGTTTTGGCGTCATCTGAAACATCTAGAACTTTTCCAGTACAATGAATCAGTTAAGAATTCAGGGTTATTGAAAAATGAGGCAAAAAAGGTCTGCTATCAAGTCTTGTGAAGAGAAGAAGAAGAAAACCAAAATATCGCTAGTTCAAACCAGGAATGGCATCCGCAATTGTACCAGACGGTAATCTCATTGAGGAAAAATCGCTGGGTAAACAACCATTAGTACACTCCTACTCACTTGAAGAAAGTGATCCCATGAAGAGAAGAGAATGTATCCATATTTCTTTATTTTAATGAAATAACCCTTGAAATTTGTTGAATTAAAGTTCATTCGATTTTACAAATAGTGATTATATATGAAATCCTTCTTAAGATTATCAATTGACACCAAAAACGCCTTATCTGGTATCCCATACAACAATCTTCCCTATCAGTTCTAAACGTCAATCAAACGTCCATTGTTATCGTGCTTCAAAAGAGTTTTTAATGATCGTTCTTGACACAATATACAAAAATGCTTATGATAAATTTGAATATAGGTAAACATCGATGTCGTAAAACGTTGGTCCACATGGTATGCAGGAAATTCGAAATCCTTAGTGAAAGTTGTAAAAATGAAAGTAGTAAATTGTATTTGTATACAGGGTGTAGATAAATTGATGGTCATACCTTTAAAGAGCGATAGAATTCTCCAAAGCAAAGAATACAATCTAGGGTCGGAAAGCAAGCGGCGAGCTGCAAGAGGGCTCTTTCTCTGAATTATCCACGACCACTTATTTCACTCCTAACCGGACCGCCTATATAGACAGAAGTACCTCACCTTCCTTCGGCAGATACTGCCTAATTTACCACGAAATCGGTTTTCTCTGGGAATACCTAAAAAGCCTTTTTTTCGAGACACCCATCGAGTCACCAAAGAAGCCTATAGCCCGAATTAGTGTCGCAGCTGCAGATATTTATGAAATGCCAGGAATCTCTCAACGTATACTGTCCTACCGCCACGAGAAAAACCCTGAACAGGGTTGCCTCAAGTAGACGAGTCGAAGAAAGGAGGGAAACGGGTATAAAATCAAACGGCAACATTTGGCAAACACTTCGTTAGGCGAGGAATTCGTTTTCGACCGAAGTACAAAACGAAATGAGACTTCCGCCCGTTTTATCTGCGCCAAATGAAATAAAGCCCTTTCTTTCACCCCAAAATGCAGTGGAATATCCCGTTTCCATAACGACCACCACCGACATGTCTGGGGTTTTTCGTGGCGTTAGGATACTATCCCGTCGCCAATGTATTGCAGCCAGCAGTCGTTCATTTGAGCATTTGTTGTAAAGTTTTCGAAAATAACGATTCTTTGTCTTTTATTATTCGTCTTTACTGCTCTCCATTTTCACCACGAAGGCGCCGTTTTGAGGCTCGCCACTTACTTTTTGACCCCACCTTGTATTGTGAAACTGTTTGTTTTCGCGAGTTCTGTCATCCTTTAAAGTTATGGACATCAATTTATTTACACCTTGTATATTTTGAATCCAATTTAAAGTACTTCGCAAATGATGAAGCACTTATCTTCTCAGAAGTCAAATTAAGAACGCTTATGCATTCTTATACATTTTTTTCCCTATTAAATCATATAAATAAGAATCATTATACCAAAATACAATTACACATGCTTCAGTTTTCTTAACAAATAATATACTTTGAATTGAAATATTTCAGAATAATTTCCACCTTAATTTAGTGCTCTGTTTTAACAAAACAAGAATACATTTATTTCTTAAGTAGAATAGCAAAGAACTCAGTTGTTCAAAATATGGAATATCGTTAGAATAGAAACATCGTCAAATTAAAAAAATATTAAAAGAGAATAAATTACATCTGAATGAATGTTGCCAAGTTGAGAATCATAAAACAAAGTGGAATATTAAACATGCAGTTTTCGTACTTATAGTAGATGATAAATAAACTTAACTAAAGCAAGAAAGTAAAAGATTAGAGTTAAGACTGAAAATATGCAAATAAGTAAGAAAAAGAAATAATAAAACAATGAATATTAACAAAAAAGAATATTTTCGGGATTATAAAATGTTTAGTAGAATATTGTTTCAGTGTCACCTGGTAACACTATTAGGCACTATTTTGACAGAACACTTTTAGTTAGGAATAATTTATTAGATAATTATCGAGATTTTAAATATTTAATCCTACAATCAGTATCATTGTTCATTGAAAGTTGTTATGCCGCTCTTACATATCATTGTGTATTTCAAGTAATTGAAAAATGAAAATGCACTTTGGGGAGGCAACAAAACGCCTTTCGTTTGAAATGTTCATCAGGTCTTGAGATGCGCACTTATAGGGGTTTGTTACGCGTGCAATATGAATAAAAAGTTCATAATGTGAAAAATCATGGGTTCTTGTATTTAAATTAATGTCGTGTCAGCGTGCCCACTGGAACAACAGAGCTTCAGTTACCTTTTCAATAATTCTAAAATTCATTTAATATTATTTGGTTTTCGTATCGTTTGTTGACATTTACTTTTCAGATTTCCATGGTTTTATGCATTTCAAGACAAGAATCATTCATTAGTCGTATCCTAGAACCACAATTTGGCTATGAAAACCTATAATCGTTCCTAGAAATCTCAACTCAAATCAAAAGCAAGGTAAGAGCTATTTCTCATTGCTGCTCAAACCTGGTCGAAAAATTGGTTCGTGCATGTAGCTAAATAAAGTACAAATGAAGAATTAGTAAAGAAAGAGAGGATGTTATCGGGCATCTAAGTTAAATACAGTGCCTTCCCGATTTTCCGGTTCAATCACCGGGAGGGATAGCACGGATAATAGAGAAACACGGATAATCCGAAAACTCCTTTTTATTAAAGAAAAAATCAACATCAGTGCAAAAATATAAAATTACTTACATTTGCATGCTGCATAACATCAAAATAGGAATTTTCCTTTTAACATTTATTGCTTTAAAAAAATCTGTAATGGGTCTTTGCTTCTGCTCTTTGTTCATCTCTTGTCGTATATCGACATATATTTTACGAACCGCAGTAATGTCACCATAATCAAATCCTCTTTGTCCCATATAATCTAACAACGTTTCCACAGATTGTAGAGCAGCAGAATGAGAAATTGTGTTTTCTTCATTTAGTACATCTTCTGCATCAGTACTAGCTGATTCTCCATTATCAAGTTTTTGAAGGATTTCTAATTTTTGTTTAACATTTAAAGCGTTTCGTTTCACACCACTCATTTTTACTAGTAGAAAATTTCACGCTACTAACTGACGATAAACAAGACGCAAAAACTAAAGGAACACGTGCGAAAGTGAAAGAAGACGAAGAAGTTAAAGAATGACGTGTCATGGAGAAGCGTGTTCGTACGAAAATGAGCTAGCAGGAAGGGGATGATTCATTTCTAGGAAAATTAGGGGTTTAACAGGTAGAGATTGCACGTGGAGGAAGAAAAAAAATCTATTCTTTAGCCTCCGCCGTCACGGCTCACTAGTTTCACGAAATGAATCTCTCGATCGAACATCAACATCGATTTTACATACATGCATAAGCGTGAAAATGTTTATCTTAAATTTTTTTTGTGAGTCCGGAATGAACACGGAATATCCGCAAACCGGATAATCCGCGCACGGATGGGCAAGCAAGACCAACCAACAGATAAAGGTATGGTCAGACAGCGAGTCGAGCCTCCATTCAATTGCTTCAATTGACACCAAGAGCCCTATTGCTCAACAAACACAGGAAATATTACTTAAATCAACAAACATTAAACTTGGATGGATTAAGGCTCACGTCGGACACAGCGGTAATGAAGCGGCGGACGTACTAGCCAAGAAGGCAACACAGGAGGGAATCCCCACATTCATCCCAGCACCAAGAAACCATATCAAGAGTCTGCTACAAAAAGAGTCCATCATCCGCTGGCAAAAAGAATGGGACAATGGAGAAACAGGCAGGAGCGTTCATAACGTTTTGCCAAAAGTCAAGACAACTCCTACTCCATGGCAAAGGCCGGAAATAATGTTCGTCACGGGCCACGGCCCATTTCCAACATATCTCAAAAGATTCATCATCAGAAGCAGCGATTCCTGTGGCTGCGGAAAGCTGGGAAACCCCTTACACTATGCTACAAGTTGCCTGTTTACAACGTCATACCACCTAACAAAACCGTCAGCAGACCTAGAACCACTTTGGTGGAAAAGAGTCATGAACAACAACAATTCTAGGGCGAAAATCAAAAAACTCATGCACTTCATTGCGGAAAACGAAACACTCTTATTTCCAAAAGATGGCGACAACAAGTAGCCACAGACCCAACTAACCCTATGTACTCATATTCTCTCTTCTTCCATACACAGGGCACGACCCTCTCAAATTCAACAACACAACGATCTGAAAGACTGAACTTTAAAAAAATATTATATTCTTTTGTTTTAAATGTCATGTTTTTTTTTTGTATCTTTTTATAGAAAATGTAATTTTTTTTTTGCTCTGGCTTTTTTTAATCACGCATACCCACTTTTAATCACTTTTTTCTCACGCATACCCAACCAACCGACAGGGAGCCACCCTGGCTCCGAGTTCGGGGGTATGCTGTGGTGTTAAGTATATCTCTAACCATAAGGAAATTCCGAAATTGGGAATCTTCTAATTTCTACTTTTCTGTGTATTTTTCCCCTCTCCTAAATTTTTCTATCTTTATGTATTTTTATTATTTTTATTTATCTCGGTTAAATATTAATTTAATTTCCGATTTATCGTGTATTATATAAATATTTACTTAATTCCTCTCTTTATAAATCAATTTTTCTCAAATAATAATTTAAAAATAATTGTTCTTTAGTGAAAAAAGAAAAGTATATTTAGGAATACATTTGTAAACGAACGATTTTGCCTTAATTAGGAACACAGAGGATAATCATAAAATGCAGAAAATTTAGTGTCTGAAATCAAATTAAAATCTTAGGTTTAATAGAAGTTCAAGGGAAATTTTTCTAAATACCTTTTGTGGTAGCTCGTTTTTAAATTAACGATTTGAAGTTATTTCAAACTTTCATTCAAATGAATTAATTATGTAAATAAATAAAAATACTAAAACTAGTTTCTTTTATAACATTAAATAACCTAACCAAAATTTCCCAAATATATTTTAATAAGAAACATAAATACTTATGTACGCCTAATTTAATATTTTAAACCAAATAAAAACTTTACCAAAACCAGCTAAAAGAAGTTTAAAGCATATTAATTTATCTCGAATGGAGTAAGTCAATCTGGCATAAGCTAGTAAAAACCTAACGCAATTCTTCGGAAAGATTTCACCAGACATTTTTAGTTCTCATGGGAGTTTATTAGCTTTCGTTAAATTGGTCTGGAGAAGGAAATATTTTGTCGGATTTTACATTCCATTTCTTTATAAAATTATTCGAACTTCGAATCATTTGAATTTTCCCATTTCATTTCTCTGAAAATTAGAAAGGAAAACATATGGTTCACTCCACTCAATTCAAGCCGTACGTTTTTGTGAAATTGTATTCGATTTAAAATGGTTTTTGTATCCATTGATAAGAATTATTATATTCACAGTATGTTATATCCCAGACTATTGAATATTTGGAAATATCAAGAATGCCAGATTGAATGACTTTAAAAATTAATAACAAAAATAAATTAGTTTTCAAAAACATCCTTTTATTGAGTCGTGGCGAAGCAAGGGTATGTGGCTCCTGAGTAAAAATGTCTGAGTCTTTTGCCTCTCCCTGTCATCATCAGTGGTTTAGCTTGTGTAAACGGCGCCCAGAAGATGGTATAGGTATATTATATATATATAGCGACTTCGTTAAATCCCGAAAAAAAGTTCGTTATATGGAAAATTCGTTAAATAGAGATTCACCTTTTAAAATACTATAAACTACACAAAACAGATTTTAAATTCATAAACGCTAAATATTATTAAAAAAAGTAATTAATCACACCTTTATTTTGTAAATTAATATCTATTTGTTTTATACATCTTACCCATCAAATCAGGAAGGAAAACAAGAATAAAGCAGAACACTGTCCGGGAATACACCGTATTTTCAATTTAAAAAAAATTATTTTCAAATTAATGAATTATCGCATTTATTATAACAAGTAATTTTAAGCATACATTACCACGTGCGTCCTTAAATTTAATTACTGATAAAGTCTGTTAATTTTATCTGAGATTTTTGTTTGAAAAAGTGTTTTCTCTCATAACACGTTTCGCATCTTTGCAATGCACCATAAACCCCTTCAGACGTATTTTCTTCAAACTGTAATCCGCGTCGGATTGTTTCAAATGATTTTAGCATTCCATCATACGAAGGTTTGTTGATTTCTGCATCATGATCATTTTCATCTTCATCATCTTTGTCTTCATCGCAATTCATTGTTGTATTGTTTTTATTTTTCCCACTGTCCATATTATCCAATTCAGTTAGTGTTTCCGAGGTTTCAGCTTCAGAATCAAGTGAAAGAAAATCATCGATCAGCACATCATCGTTAATTTCTTCTTTTTCCCTTAGCTGTATCCACATTTTTTAAAGTTCCTCTAAGGGAATATCGTCTTCGTCCTCCGTACTTGCCGAATTCTCATTGCTTACAAAGAATCCAGCTTTGGCAAAACTGTTACGAATAGTACGATCTGTGACATCATAGATCCATACTTTGGAAATTTCTGATGTGCTTTCCCGTAAGTTGATCTTTGGCATGGATTGATTGTTCTCAAGCGCAGTGATAACTTTTCGCACTATTCTTTTTCGATAGTGTATTTTGAAATTTTTTTATCACTCCTTGATCCATTGGCTGCAGTCTTGATGTAGTGTCTGGTGGAAAGTAAAAAAACTGTAACATTTTTCAGTTTTTGGTTGATTTTCTTCGGATGGGCAGGACAATAGTCAAAAAACGAGAGCAATTTTGCGTCACTCTGTAATCATACGTTTGTCCAACTTTTGAACCCATTTTTCAGAAATTTCTGATGTCATCCAAGATTTTTTGTTAAAGTCTTAATCAACCTCCAAAGACTTTGCGCCTCTGAAACACCTTGAATTTTTGCTTTTTCCGATAACTAACGGTTTCAATTTCTGATGTCCGGTCATATTTGCATCTAACATGACAGTTAATATTGCTTTGCTTTGTTTTCCTACAAAGCATTTTTCCTTTTTAAATGTTAATGTCTGTTGAGGCAAATATTGAAAAAATAAAGCAGTCTCATCCGCATTAAAGATGTTTTCTGGCTTATAGTCTTTTAAAATTTTACTCAGTGTCTCCTTTATCCAATTTTCACTATCATTATCATCAACATCTTTACTTTCACTGGATATTACTTTTGCCATAATTCCGTGTCTTCTCTTAAATTTTTCAAGCTATCCATTGCTTCCTCGAAATTCGTCGTATCCCAATGCCTTCGCAAATTGAAGAGCTTTCTCATTTATAAGAGGCTCAGAGATCAGATTTTTTTATCTCGCATTGTGTGTGTCCACTTCAAAACTGCTTCATCCGCATCTTCATGGATACATGTTTTTAAACGTTTTGAGCAAGAATTCGATGAATCATAATTTTGTATCTTATCACGATTTTTCATTATGGTTGATAAGCTATTTGGAAGAATACCAAGTTTTAAAGCAATATCCTTTTTCTTCACACCTTTATCCACCTCATGAAGAATTAAATTTTTTCTTTGATGCTCAAGCACTCTCTTTTTGACATTTTCCAGCTACAAGAACCGAAATTACCAGCACGACTCTGATCAACAATCTAGAAAACGGGAGACTAGTTCAAGGACACGGGACAGCTCCATTGAGGTGAAAGGGGGATATTTAAAGTTTTTCTAGTGAAGTAGATAGTGGGGGTGAGTGGATAAAGGTTGCACTTCCTGGATGAAATGCAAAGAATGACAGCGATTTTACTGCTCTCGGTGAGTTAGGCGACTGGTAAAACCAGTTCAAAGTTATTGATCACCATAAAATGTGTTGAAAGAAAGAATAAGTTTGAAATGCTCAGAAATATTTTGAGAAATACGGAGGGAAAAAAACATAGTATCACAAGAAAAAGTTCGTTAAATAGAGAATGCATTTCGCTGTTTGGAGGTTATTTTACGAAGAAATTCACAAAATGTTCTTGGTTCCAAGGAAAAGTTCGCAAAATAGAGATTCGTTAAATAGAGGTCCGACTGTATATATATATATATGTAAATATATTGGCCTCTAAACGTATTTGACTTTAAAACATTGTAGCAACTTGGGTTGCAGTAATCCCTCGAAAGGGAAATTATTGACTCGCATCTTCCCTATCCGATAGGGAATTCAATCAGTTTCGATAAAAACATGGGCGGATGATATCTAAAGCATGGAATCGGTAAATTGACAGATTTAAAAAATTGTTACTTTCTAAATGTTGTGTTTGTGTGAAATTCGTGATCGTTAATGTGTTTATGTAATGTTCGTGATTGTCAAATAATTAATTGGAAATGGGAAAAAGGACTGTTCAGTTGAACACTAGAAAAGGAAAACGCAATTTTAGCTGGACCTTGGCTAAACGCCACAAAGTGAAATAAATGCCTTCAGTTTTGCTTCTGATTCGTAATTGTTATTTTTCCTTCATTTTTCAGTAAAAAAAATTCAGAAAATTGAAAAAAGATGTTTGGATTATCCGAAATTTCGGATTCCTGGGATTCGGATTCCCGGGGTTCTACTGTAATAATCATAATTATAGTCGCTAGAGTATAGAGTGGCGTTCTGTCATGTGTCACCTGTTACGTGACCATATAAAATCTGAGTAGAAATTGATGGAGAATCCTCACCGATGTGATGAGTGTATTTCATGCGAGTGTGCATTTGTCCATATTTATACCTTGTGGATGTTAAATGTAAAATCGCGTGTGAAATTGACTTTATCCGTGAAAAGTCTAGTTACTAGAAAATCTAACTGCGCAAGGCTTTGATCCGTAAGCCACCATACAAACTCTGCTGGACAATTATATTTCCTTTCAGTCATTTATTGAATCCCTTGAACGTGTCAGGTGTTCAACTGCAACTTTGCAAGATCCGCCATTCCGTGACATAACAAAGATATGCCTCACACCCGCATCGCCAGCGTCAACACTAACTGCCACATAGCCAGAATTATTTGTTCCACTCATGACGTTCTGGTATTCTTGTAAAAACTTGCGTTTTGGGCTAACAGTGAGAAAGACTCTAGACCAGTGATTCCCAATCTTTATTTTCTCACGTCCCCTTTAATGGGGCTTTTTATTTTTGAGTACCCCTTCATATCATAAATAAAATGAGAGCAGATACTTCAAGGAACATAAAACCTGATGCCCTGCTTGTAATTTATGAATATCAGCTGGCGAATCATTTTATAAATCTTGTTCAATTCTTATAAAATTTATTTTTAAACGAGAAATTCTTATATTCATCCATTATTATAAGAAGCTTGGACAATGGATGGTCTCGTGCCAAGAAACACTACTAAATCAAATCGAGCATAGTCTATATCTGAAACCCCCTTATCACGTACATAACTGTCTTTATTTGTGTATAAGACTTAAAAAATAGACAACCTTCGCAACTTAAAGTGTTACAAATCTTCAACGCGTCATTGAAAAAGAAAGCTACAAACCGCAGCAGCTATTTTGGCTGTTTCGTCGTCTCTATTCAAAGAAAGAGCAAAAAATTGAACGGAATCAGGGAGACGTACAAAATGAAATTCCTGGCGAACTGCCTCCCTTCTTCCGTTCATTATTATGTAAAAAGACAGGGTTGGGGAAGAGAGAAAAAAGAAGGCATTTGATTAACGTGCCACACACCGGGACTTTGACTCCGTGGACCAGGAAGCGTGGAGATCATGGAACTGCGGAGGTGTTTGTCTGGATCCCTCTTGGAAGGACAAAGGACTATTTTTGTGTGCGTAACAAGCGTCAAGTGCTCTATCGTAGGGCGAAAAAGCAGTAAAATAATACTGATAAACATTTAGTCATTCCAAAATGTATTTGGACACCTTAAAAACGTTTCGGAACTTTGTCGAACGTTTAGAACAAATATTCCAGAAGAACGTTTTGAACAGAATACAACGTTTTTTTCTTCTTTAAATCTATGCACAATTAAAGGGATATTTTTAAGTTAAACTTTTAAGTATTCGTTTTAAGAAGTCCATTAAATTTATATAGATTTGACGAAGGAAAAACGCTGTATTTCGTCTAAAAATATTTTTAAATTCAAATTTTTAAATATTCATCGTGCAACTTCAAAAAGGGACCTTACCCTAACGAAGTTATCTAATTTAAGATAAACTATAAATTTTCATTTTGTCAAATAACGCGCCAAAAATATCTCACAAAAATATTTGAAAACTACAGAAAACGATTTAATTTATCTTGTTTCAATTAAATACCGTAAAATAGATATTTTTCTAAATTTCTTGATAATTTTAATTAAAGGATTGAACTCTCATACATTCATGGAAAGGAGTTTGCTTTCTGACAGCTCATACTACGAAGAAATTTCTCATGGCTCCTATCTCATACTTTTTATGAAAAATCTCTTATTTTAGATGGCTTTCCTTTATATGACAGATATTCACAAATTTCCATCCATGTTTCTAAACATTAGAGAAATTCTCTCTTAACCCTTTATGAGGGCGTGTTAAGTATACTTACCACCAACTTCATCCATTTTTAAATGCATTTTTTAAGGCTGGCATAAATTCTCGCCACATTTTTCGATGAAACCTAGATGTTCCAATTTCTTTTCTCAAACCAAAACGAAGTGTCTGAACTTATAATTAATTATTTATTAGCGAAATTAATTAACAAAAAATTAATGTCATCAAATACGCTAAATTAATTTCTTTTTTTTAAATGAATTTCAATCCCAAAGCCATTTTATTACAACACTACTAGAAAAAAATGGCCCTTTAAAGGGTAAAATTATGAACTTCTTTTAGTGTAAGAATCATCGTTTGGGAAATACAGTTATAATAATAACAGTTAAATAATTAATATACTTTTTAGAATAAAATGCTTAAGTTTTTACTCTTTACCTGCACTATGGATTCTTAAATTATGTTGGGATATTTCATTTCCACGAAATTTGTTTCATGATTTTTTACCTTAAGCGTTCTTAACACGCTCTGTGTTTATTGGAAACTCCTCTAGTTGTCCAACCGTGTTCTAGGAATCCATGTTGCATGGTGGTTTTCCCCAGTTTTCGGACAGTTATAAAATTAAACCGCGTTTTAAATTTTCTGTGTTATAAGGGAATTATTTGATTCAAACTATTAATATGCAGACTTCTCAGAGTTTTTTTGTTTTATAATAAATATTCATACCTGATAGAAGCTCGAATCACAGTTATTTTCCTCAGTAGTGAGGTGTATGCGGTTTCAGCATGATGGAGCACCATCCCATTTTTTGAGAGAAGAAAGGATCTCAGCATCACTTTCCGTGTTAACGGACTTGGTTGGGCGATCCCATGACTAGTATCTAACGTTATACTAGTCAGTTGAATAATGATTTCTATTTATGGGGGTCTCGCCTCATAAATAACTCTGAATTTAATAATGGTTAAGGAGATATTACAAAAAATGAGAAAAAATGTATTACAGCGTTTATTCAGTAATGTAAACATTCTTTCTATGCAGGGAGTTACACGATAAAATATGTGTAACATGAGTACCGTGAATTGCTTCGCCTTCGTTGTTTTTTCACCAGGCGATGCAATTTTCCTTGTAAAAAGAAGTAAAATAACGTGTCCAATGTTGCGAATCATTGCAATAAAACTCTTCAAAATAAAGTATCTACCAATATTGATAATATCCAATCACTGTTTAAAAGTGCATTTTTTCCTTCGTTTTTTAATGCAATGAATGATTTATAGAGACCATGCATATTGTATTACAAATGAAACTGATTTAGCACAGCAATATCTTAGAAGCACTAGGATATTTTTGAATATTTTAACCCTACTGTTCGATATTTGCAACGTTAAACAATTTCGAATAAATATAGAAACAATGCTGTAGGCTATCCTTGTGTGATAAAAAAAATTCTTATTTTACATAATAACTCTTCTGCTCTAACTTAACGTAATAGTTTATTTAATAAAAATGGACGAGTTTTCTGATTTGTTTATTTTGGTTTCACAGAACTTCCGTGGTGAGGGTTCCCTTCGTTTTCCAGTAACTCCCAAATTTAAGCGATCACCAAATGCAAGCGATCACCAATCAAAAACCAAGTTGGAATCATTTCTTTCTTGAGTACATAAAGCTCCAAAAAGAGCGATAATGAATAATTATGGCAACCTTCTCACAAAACGAGGCTCTTATTTTAAGTAAACATTGAGAGCTACAACAATATGAACATGAGATTTAATATTTTCAAAGTATCCTTAAGCCATAACACTAGGAAACTCCGCTTTAAACATTAATTAATATCCTCAAACAGAGTGTTGAAATTTTGAAGGTTCCCATTGACTTAAAATTAACACCGGAAGTTGATGGGTAAGGCGGAAGTCCTACTTTACCGCAAATGAAAAAAACAGAAAACTCGTCCATGGAATAAATGAAAACAGATTTGAAGTTAAATAAACGTCCATAAAAAATTATTTTTATCATGAGTCAGCATGACGCTCTTTTCAGTAGAGAGACTGTCGACAAAAAGGCGTGGGCAATTAATAAACAACCGCAACATTTTCAAGCTTACGACTCATATGAGCACCTCTAAAGAGACATTCGGCGGAAAATCAGGATATGAATTTTTATTTTTTAAATGAAATAGAATTCCTTCTTTCACCAATCGTGTTTTCACCTGGTTTAATTGTGAATTGTAATGGTCCTAAATAATATACTAAAACCATAAAATGAAAGAATTTCCTTCTGGAAGTTTGATGTCTGTCAGTAGCATGACTGGGTGACATTTCGGCGCTGTTGATAGTTACAATTAGATTATATTTTACGAATTTTTCAATTTATCACATCTATCTACAAAATATGATAATCAACTTCCAAAGGAAAGCATATGTGTCCACTTTTCTCTATAAAATAACACCAGCACACCGTGTAAGAAGATGTGTTTTGTGCTCTATGTTTCTGACTGAAAGATAGCTGTGTTTTAATGTTAGTCGTAAATGGAAATTAAAACTCGTTTTTTTTAGAATAAAGCGCATCTCACAGAGAAGACTCACTTTTTCTCTGTGACGCATCCCTCGACAACGTTGCCATTACAAAAATATAAGGTATTGGAAAACACGGTTAATAATTAAGGTAAAGGCACTCAAATTCAAAACATGTAAAAGTAAAAAAAATACACATATGTTAAAGGAAATCAGATCATATCTACAGTTCTAGCAAATAATTATTTATTAGAACTCAACCAATTAAACTCTCTAAACAATTATAATTGCTTAGAACTTTTCAGTTCTTTAATGGAAATGAAAAACAGTGACGTCATAATCTTGTAGACTATTATTCAACACGTAAACAAAAATTCAAGTAAGTATGAAATAGCCGGGAATTTCCTATAGACTATTTCATATTATTATAATTTCTTGGCCAACGCAACGACGTAAATATTTTCTACGGGGGATTTAATAGTCAAATGACGTTTTATTATCTGTTCCCCAAAATGCATTCACACAGGAACTTCCGCAGATTTTTTTGTATAATGTAATGTTTCATATATTTTATGGCATTATTTTTCACTGCTTACTTAATACTTTTATGTTAAAAACCACCTTCCTTATAAACACTTCTTTAAACCTTATGCAATATTTATCACAGATTATTTCTTATTCCTAGACTTTGTATAAGATCCCATCACTGTCATACGATATCGTCCGCTTTTATAACCCAAAAGCAGCTGAATATTTCCCCATTTTTTCGAATTCGTTACACAGTATCGTTACGGCCTTATCATGGCCGCAGGAAAGAAAACTTTGCGGAGATCCGTTATCCATTAATCTTTGCTGCCTCTCAGGCAGATTGCCAGGAGCGATATAATAGCGTAACTCTGAAACACAATTTGTATGCTCTATCATACTGAATGACAACACAGTCTTGGGATTCATTGTCTGGAACCACGCGGTATTGTAGAACTTGTTACTTCTACTGCATGGACTTCTTTCAAAGCCTATTAAAGTTCTGTTGATGCCTCTGAGATGGATTTTGAATGAAAATGTTGTCCAGAGATTCTTTGTTGTGATCTGTATTTGTTGGTAGGCGTATAAATTACATTTAGGAAGTTTGTTTTTCCTATAAACTTCCATTTACTTTCCTTTTTTAGGAAATTTATAGCTTACAAAATTATTAATAATAATAATGAGATATTATATAATTATACATTAATATATTAATTATATTAATTATATTAATATATTAATTATATAATATATTAATAATATTTTATATAAAATTTATTTGTTAATAAATATAACTAATTATATATTAATATGTGTACTCAGCAGTGACAACCATAAACGAATGAATTACTACCAGCCAGCCTATGCATACGGAATGCCTTAAAGACCCGGCCGCCGCGACAATTAATCGGGCACTGTGGCCCTTGCATAATAGCCCTTATTACGAGCGACTCGTGCGACGACTCCTCAGGCAGAGGTACGACCCATCATCGGCGGGGGGAGGTAATTCAACCCCTGCCATTACTATATCCCACCGGGAAGCGAGACTCTGCTTACTTATACGGTAGGTTCTCATCCCCACATATTTGAGGTGCCCCCTTAAGTGGGAATTCTGGAGTGTTTCTGATTTTTTTACTTATTTCTGGTTTAATTTAAACCTAAATATCATACGCTTTTTCACTTTCTTCTATGCTAAGTATACAAAAAGTAGTCATCAAAAATATTGATGATTCTCTACGTTTTAGACCTCCCTGCATCCGAAAAATCATCTTTGGAATGATGTCTGTCCGTCTGCGAACATGATAACTCAAAAACGCAACGAGCTACTGTTCAGAAAAGGATTCCGTGACTACCACTTTTGAACGATTTTACATCGGAAAGGGGTGTCTGGCAATGAGTCATATTTCGCATGAGTCATATCACAGTCATATTTCATCAGTCGCATTTCCGGAGTTCTTTGTTAGATCACGCTCAGTAAGATGTAAACATCATCCTTCCATTCTTCACTTTTCCCTTATTTTGATGAAAATAATTCCGCCCGGCGCATGCGCAAAAGCGCGGAGGGTTTCCGAATCCGTTTCTAAACAATAGAAAGATGAAATTTGTCTTAGAATCTTTATACCCAAATTGCAGATCGGGATCAAATTTTGGATCAAGTCTATCAGAAGAAATTCTGTTTATCCGTCCATGTCAAGTGACCACGATAACACAAATCGTATATGGATGAAATTTGGCATATGGCTTTATCATCAGAATTGTAGGTCAGTATCAAATTTTGGACTAAATCCGAGAGCTGGTTGATTATCTGTCTGCCAGTCTATTCTGGTAAAGGTGAACAATAACTCAAAAATTCAAGAAAGATAAAGTAAATTTGGTATAGAGTCTTGACTCCAATATCTAGATATCCATTAAATTTTGGACTAAACTAGCCAAAAGGAAGATGTCCAATTGAATTGAATTGAATAAGTTCACTGTTCAGTTTCAAATGCACCGCAACAATCTAATTTTGGAATCCTGTGAACATCTCGCAGTACATCTACACATCAATCCCGTTGGACAAAAATGTTTTTTGACAGGGTTAACTTAACAAGAGTAATCAGTAACTCCTACCTAAACCAAATCTACACCGGTCATGGAGTTTTCGGAAAATATCAGGGTAAGTTTTTTCAAAAGACTGCAACATGTCTTTGTGCTGAAGAAATAGAAACAGTGGAGCATTTAGTCAAGAAATGCAAACTATGGTCCAGATTTCGGGTCAACTGGCCAAAAATTTGGCCAAATTTAAATATTATTGAGTTGATGCAGATTTTGTCCTGTAGGAGGGATGCTGTTGAACAGTAACTAACTTTCGAATCGAGGAGTTGGACACTGTTTGAAAACTAATAAGAAAAAAAGAAATAGAGAATTTTTATTTATTTATATTTTTCTAGTCTTTGTGTCATTTTACGACTGATGATCTCTGAAGTCTGTACCGAATTTTGTTTTATTGCGTTTTTGGAGAGAGAATGGACACAGATTGTCTCTTGTACCGTGCGGCCAAAGCTAGGTCGGGGCAATTTCTGCTTTTCTTGTAGAAGTTAAAAGGACGTCAAGTCATAACAAGGCAGTTAATGATAGGCTTAGTTACGTCTGCTGAACTAACGAGACGACTGCTAATTACCATTGATCTTTAAATAATTGCATATGGTGGTGTCGTGCACATGTTTTTTGCTTTCTTCTTAGCATCTTGAGTAATTCCCACGGGGCTTTTCTTCAGCGGCACTCTCCCCGGGCATATCTGCTCTTCAAAGTAAGGGAAAGCTCACAGTCAACTTTTCAATGCCCCAAAGGTAATTAACATTTCAGTTAATTAAAAATGAAGCAAGATTTTGGCCTTCGGTGAGGTGATATGTTATCACACAAATACTATTTTTGCACCGTCTTAAAGTACAAAAAATTAGCTTTTCAGTGACACCTATTTCATTCCCTTGCGATTTTTTTCTCTAATTTTAAGGGGATATGCGCCCTTTAAACCTCCGAAGAATGGGGGGGGGGGGAACTGGAAAATTCTATACATTATATCTCTAAAACAAAACATTTTAAAAACTAACTTTTTTCCCCTAGAAAAATATCTGTATTTTTTTTTTTGTTAATGTACAAACATTTTCAAATCTTAATATTGATATGTATTTATTTGCGAGAGTAATATATATGGGTATAATTTTTGGAGAAAAATGCGATAGTCACCTTGCACGCATGATTAGGGATAAAACATTGGTCTAAACACAATAGTTTGAGTATCTAAGTGCTCCAAACAGTCTGTTTAAGTAACTGAACTTGAATTTATTAGCTTTTAAATTTAATTTCTATTTTATATACCAATTTAAAATAAAAATGTCAGAAATCGTTAACATTTCAACATTTCTACCACACCCTGAAAAAATTTCTTTGGCGAAAATATGTACAAAGCTGTGGTTCAATTTGTAGAACATAGCACAATACATATTCAGTAAATATTTTATGTAAAAATATTCAATAGTTCTTAAGATATCGTGCGCGCAATATAAAAAAAACACATTTTGAGATATGCCATCTTCAATGTTTACGTTGAATAGCTGATACATTTTCCTCCATAACTTTCATAATTATTGGGATTTTTTTACCCCGGGTTGTTTTAAATTGTTCAGAAAAGACAGGGAAATAATATATATTTTTTTCATGAAATCGAAAATTTTCTAGGTTTAACAGTCGTATATCCCCTTAATAAGTTTTTCAAAATTAATTTCTTTCCCGCAAATTTGTGGGAATTAAGCACATTTAGAATAAGAGTGCAGATGAAGAATTGTTGCCAGAGCACATTGACAGAATTCTGGACGAGCATTAGGCCGCGGTGGCCTAGTGATAAGGTCTCGGCTTTGGGGCCGGAGGGTTCCAGGTTCGAAACCCGATTCCACTGAAGATCCGCCGTGTATGGGGCCTGTTGCACGTTAAGTCATACGTAGTGGTCAAACGTCCTCCCGTTGGTGTGGCGTGGAAGTTTGGAGAAGGGGGTGCCAGCTCAGGTGTCGTCCTCGTCATCTGACCGAGGTTCAACATTACGAGGTCCATCCCAACATAGCCCTCGTGTTGTTTCAAAACGGGACGTTAATATAACTAAACTAAGCTGGATGAGCATTAAAAATAGATGATTAACAATTAATATCAGAAACAACCATTGATTTGGTTCTGTTGTTCCATTTTAGCGGGAATTATTTATAGAATTTCATAAAGATTGAGTATGCTGAATATCCAGTCTCACTTATAAACAAAATACATAATTTAAATTGCAATTTGACGATTACTAATCGAAGATTCAAGTTTAAAATATTTCAATTTGTGGAAAAATCCTCATCATTTTGTTTCTTTTAGAGAGAAACAGAAATTCTGTCCGCCGAAATGCCGATATCTTTTTAAATCTTAATGGTATGAACTGGAATCTTTACATAACCTGCCCTACATATCTGGGTTCCAAATTATTAAAGAAAAATTACGCTATGTCTCGCACATGCTCAGTAAAAAATAATTTACTACGAATTTACTCTAATATTCAATGTATTTACTCCAACTTTTAATGCAAAGCTTCTCTAACATATTGTCTACTCTGTAAGCATCGTGTAATCTGATTGAAAACTCAGCATGTCATAAACAAAAAAACATGCTGGAAAATTCGGGAGATTTTAAGAAAAACTTTATATCTTCCAGAATATACGTGATATTTTTACGAAACTGCATGTAAGCAATGCGCATATTAAGAATAACCATTGATCAAATTTGTAAATCATTATCAGCTTTTTGTAAAGCCCTGTGAGCCGAAATCCCTTTTCGTCTTCATTAATTTCTGGTCGTCCCCCCTAAATGCCCTCGTGACCGAATCTTCATTGTCAAATGTGAGTTCAGGCCTATTCATTATAATTATGAAATTCAACTGCATTTCCCACAGCCTTTCTAGAGAAATTCGAAAAAATGTGTAAATCCGAAAGTGTTCATATACTTTTAATCAAATAGTGTATGTCGGTATCTCTAAGGCACAGCCTAATCCAGTTTTATTTTTATTACTTTTATTACAGACTGTAAGACTGTAAAATGTGAATTTCAATTCTATCGAATCACATGGTTTTGTTGGGCTTTGATGTTCGAGATATGAAAGCCGTGAAATTTCGCTTATTCCTTTGATTAGATTATTTAAATGAGAAAATTTTAAACGATTTCAGCTTTATTAAATTAACTGTGTTCTAGAATCTATTTAATTTATCATATTTTGAATGTCTTTTCATGAGATTTATTTCCTAAAGTTATAGAAAATTTTCCATTTTATTTAAAATGAAACGCAACTGTAGAATTTTATATTTATTTTAAAGATATTCTCTAGACTTCGGCCAGACAAATGTAACGTCTGGAAAGTTTTTCAATCCTGTTTTATAGCCAGCAAATGCGAATACTTAAAGAGATATATGCGGATCTCGTGTCATATCATTGTACAGAATTTTCTAGCAGAATATATGTAACAGATATTTAAATATTCAGTAAATTTCCCTACGCCTAGCAAATGACAAAGATGGAATATATTCACCCAGTCTCTCTCTGATTAAATTCCCGCCAAAACAGAAGTTCTTCGAACATGAAAAGATTTTTCGCTTTGTCAGACGTATAAATCGCGTGCCTTTTCACTTCACATCAGTTCAAATAAATCGATTGAAATTCTGGGAAAATTCGAAAATTGTTGCGTACAGATAATGCACGAAAAAGGCCTCAAAAGCCAGGAGAAAAATATTCCTTCCATTAAGTGAAGCTACTAAATCATTCGGTCTTGATGAATTAGCACTATCGTGAAATGGCGGGAAGAAAAATAATAAAATTCACGGCATCCGCTCGCCAGGAATTATTAAAAGCACTGCAAAGTAATTATTCGAGACTTTTTGAATTATGATGGAATCCCTAAGTTAAAAGTTATATCTTTTACGGACATTTATTTGCCTGTTCTCTGATGGGGTGATGCTTTTTTTTTCTTGTGTGTTTGCCAGGTAAAACACGATTATGCCGTGTATTTGCTTCTATAATGAGATAAGCAACTAAAAGGATTTTAAACCACTGTTTCAGTTTCATGATTCTTTTAAACCAGCTTTTTCAATGAAAAATGTTTGATAAGTATTTTCACATTATACTAAGTATGAATGAAAAAGTGTACTGTAAGTCAAAGAATTAGATCTTGAGATTTCAATGAATATCGATGTTTTAAACATCCAAAGTTAAGGAAAAACAATTTTTTTTTCTGGTACGTCTGTCCGTCTGTAAACATGATGACTCAGAAACGCAACAAACAAGATGGAAGAAATTTGGAGTGTGTTTCTCACACCCGGGTAATGGATTTGTATCAAATTTCTAATTAAATTCCTCAATTCGGAAATGTACTTTTACTAAATACATACTTCATTTTCTTCACTGTGTTGTGAAATCACATGAAAACCAGTCATATATACAAAGATTTTTAGCATTTATTTTACCATTCATGTTGAATGAAAATATCATATACAGAATAATTTAAAATTCAACATACGAGTACAAACCGTTAGTGAATGAAAGTGAGGCAAAAACAAGCCAAAATCACATAAGAAAGTATGGGAAGAAACGCCAAAAGAATGAACTAGAGAGCGCTGTTCGGCAGAGTTGTAGTTAGATTTCAGTGCAAATCATTTAAGATTCCAAATGGTTAATGAATACTGAGCATTTTACTATTTTTACAATTTACGAATGCTGAGCAGTTTACTATTTTTACAATTTACGAATGCTGAGCAGTTTATTGTTTTAAATTAAAGAATGCTGAGCAGTTTACGAATGCTGAACAGTTTCTTATTTTACAATTTACGAATTCTGAGGTGATAGATACGTCGATCTCTTCGCAAAACTCTCCATCGCTCGCTGCAAAGGTTTGCGAAAAACCGGATAATTTTGAACGGGTCAGCCGGACAATGTTCCATCGCTGTGAAAGGAGCATAACTGTGAATAATACGAACTTAAAGCAGTTATTGTAAAATTGGACACGCATGCAAAATGCCCAAAAAATATCCGAAATGTAGAGTTATTGAGTTGTCATTTCTGCAATTTCGTGCATCGTGCAGTTCATCCGGATGGCGTTATACATTCCATGCGACTCTGCCTTGTTTTTATGCCTTTTACCTCCCCTAACAGTTGTTACGTTGAATTATGAATCCCCTGTATATATTTCATTACTACATTTGTTTAGCTTCGCTTTGACATTTCAAAAAAGGAAAATATTTTGCACATATTTAATTATTTTATTTACTTATGTAAGTGTTGCCATACCATCCGATGAAAATATTGATTTAGTCAATATACGAGGACAATTAGAAAAATATATTTTAGCATTCGTTTGAAAATATAGCAATCGACACTGCTATCAAATTACAGATTTTTTTTCTTCTTTTATTTCAACTTCCTTGCGTTCGTAATTAAATCTACAACGCGCTTTTTTATTCATTGTTATACAATCCTATAATAACATCTCGTAAAGATGATTATTTGCAACTAGCTGATATACCCGGCGTTAGATGAAAATATTTCCATGCTTAATATCGCTTTGAACCGGGATAGAGTGAGAATTCAAGATCCTCAAAAACTAGAGGAAATTTTCATTCATGAAATCAGAATGAAATTCCTTTTCTCTGCAGAAATTCCAAGAGGACGACACCCTCGGTTGTGCTATCAATTGTCAACAAAGAAAGGAACTTATTTTCTCCCGTAAAATTTACGCAGGCGCCCGAAACCGCCTGAGTCCGGCCAGTTTCGAATGAGGCCGTTTGAGGCGGGATAGGTCTAAGGGGGTTAAAGTAAAAATTACTTTAATATCAAATATTATAATGCAAAAAACCTTTTCATCGTCTGCAACATTTTTAAAAACTAAAATAAATAAAAAAAACTAACTAATAAAATATTTTAGAAAATGGAAGCTGTCTTCAGAATAAACAAAGTATAAAAGCATATTAATAAATTAAAAAGTAATACATGCTAGAAAGTAAAGTAATATATTCCAGCTGAAGATTAATATGTGCTAGTTTGGATTTCTATGGCGTACAAAAAAAAGAAGTCTTTTCAGCTTTATTTATATAGATTCTTTAGTCACCTAGGTGCGTCAACACAAGAGTTGACACAGTTTTTAGTTACTAAAAATGAACTATTTGATTAATTGTGACGATATTTACACTAAAATCTTCCTTTTGCTTCATAGAATTTGTGAGCGAAATTTGAAGAAAATCTATTCAGTAGTTTAGATTTCTATAGAGTAGTTCAGTTTTATTTATGTAGATTAACTTATTTTAATTAGATATACTAGTTTAACTAGTATCCGTCTTTATAAAGATCGCTTATATGTAAATGACATCCTTATATTGGAATTCGCCTCCTAATTTTTAAAATGATATTTTACTTTAAATAAATGCACTGAATAAACCTCCACCTAGTTCTTTTTCTGCAACCTCAAACATTACCTGCACTCTTTATACGCACAATATACAAAAACGCTGGGGGAAAATCTGAAATTAATCCCCTGGGAGCTCAGGAAAACATCTGCAGACATCATTCCTGGCTACCATAGCAACTGAACCTTAAACGATAGAGCAGGTGAGTTTGCTGGAAGATGTTGACTCACAGAGTCAGGATTAGTGAAACTGAAGCAGAAGAGAGTATTCCGGACAAATTTGCACTGGTTTAACTTCGTGGGTCTTTAACGGTGAATTAATATTTTTATTTTCAGTGTTGAAGAGAGCTAACAGTTGATAGAGTTGGAACATTTCGGATAGGAAATTTAATATTGTCCTTTAGGATTTGTAGCTGTATTTGTTTAACAGTCGATGCATAAGTTAAAGAAAAATAAATATAATTTGGGTTGCTTATGGGATTGTTTGTAAAGTAGCAAAATGTATATGCGACACATAACAGTTCCAGATGCTGATATATAGTGGAATTCCTCTTAATTTACCATCATATAATTTAGATCCAAAATTTCCACAATTCGGAAATTTCTTGTGTGAAAGAATGATTTGCAAACATTTTAATGCTTTGAAGTTAGCAAGAGGCCTTTTAAAAAGACGAAAATAATTTCTTCAGAAGCAAAGTTGACAAACAAAAAGACTAGAACAGAAAAAGAAATCGATTAATTTAATTCACGTTCACATGATATAGGGGAAACTGTTGTATCTTGGATCACTTTTTCTATTTTACGTCTAAAAAGTAACAATTTTAAATTTTATTTTAGTTATAGGTATCCTATTTTATGTAACATTTATTCAGCTTTAATTTTCACTATCTACAAACAGTAAGATAAGGGAGGTTAATTTTAAAAAGTATAAATGCATGCAAAGTTATCCATGGCACAAGATGGTCTTGTACCTTGGATTAGACAGATACACATACGCAAACACTCTGGATTAAAAGAAAATATCTCAGGAAATCAGTATCAAACAAATGTATATTTGCAAAATAATCTCAACTGTGCCTCGTCTTATTTTTTAAAAGAAGGTTTGAACAGGAAGGTTTTAGCAATCCAAGGTACACTATGTCCAAGATACAACAGTCTTCCCTACGTCAAATGCGGCGCATTGATGTCATTCTGAAATCCATGACGCATCTTGCAGAAGTAAGAAGTGGCATGCTGTCACAACGTGGGACAACGTACAGTTATATGTCAGATGACATGCAAAAGTAACGCCTGTTATGTGTGGTCACGCAAATTAACTTCATTACACTCATCAACAGAATACACACCACCGGACAAGAAAAATTCTAAAATGATGGTGAAAATCCTCCAACTGGTGAATGTGAGATATAGGTCTAATAATCTAGTATATTTAAAGCTTTAATCTCGTACCGAATTTGATGGTAAATCGATAAATATCGCTAGTTAGAGACATCTGTCAAAATAGATATTAATTACACACTAAACAAGACATTTCAGGAACATCTCGAAACTATTTGATGACAATATATCCATTAAGAAGAAATTGGACAGCTGATATACGGGTAACTGACAACTAATTGAGCGAGAGCCCACTCGGACAAGACAAATTAGCTAGACACGGCGGACACTTTCACAACCACCGGCTCTTAAATTTACCAGTAGTAGCAAGAAGATTAAATCCGAATTGAAATACAATAAATGACTATTTAGAAAAATATCAAATCTAAGAATGTAGCACACTTCAGAAAATATTTCAGAGAATATATAATACAATTCAGAAAATATAAAAGATGTAAATATGCGTAAGTCAGTGACTAGCAATATCAAAGAAAATATAAATATAACACAAAATAGAAAACAACGTATATAAAAATTATAAAATTCGAACATGCAAATAATCTGAAGAATAAACATAATAATATAAAATTTTTAAAACAAAAGTAATTCAAAAACATAGGCAATAAAATAAGTAAATACAAAGTACGTAATAAATAAGATAATAATAATATAAACATCCTTAAGAATAAAGTTGTCAATTAGAATATCTAACATATCAAAGAATGCATAACACATTTCAAAGAATCATATTCATAAACTATCAAATGTCAGCTTGCACTGGAACTTCCAGTATATTTTAAACAATATCTTTGATCCCATATGTTCCAGTTTTATGTTGAATCAGTTCCATAATCCTTACTGTACTATAATTGTTTGGAGAAAAACGTTACCCATATTAGTCCCTGTTTCGGACCACTCTTGTATGAGTATGATGTTTCCTTCAACAGCTCCACGGTCGCAGTTTGGCGATTTTTCCCAAAAAGTAGACTTTGATATATATATATACTAGCAATACGCGCACGGCGTTGCCCGTGGAATCAGGACTTCAAAAAAAAAAAAAAAAACCCGCCCACAATGACATGAAAAAGTTTTGAAAACAAAATCAAAACAAAAGATACACATTATTGATTTTCCCGCTTATTTTTTTTTTTTCGCGATAAACAATATTAAAAAATTGCAACGTGAAAATTATTATACTGCAAGCAAAGTATGCTAGATGAATAAATACGTTAAGTTACTGCCGAAAATAATAATCAGTCATTCAATTCAAGGTTATGACGTCACCTCCCCTTCAACCAATCACATAGCCCTCTGCGTTCCGAAGTGCCGTGCCGCGCAACGAACTCTCTCCAGAAAAATAACTCTCAACCGCCCAGAAATAAATTAATTAAAAAAAACTTGAAAAGATATTTTAACCGTTGTTGTTTTAAATCCGACACAACCGTTCTACCTATATGCTGAAAAAAATTGAAAATAATAGTGTTATTAGAAAGTCGGATGCAACAAATTTAAAATCAAAAGTAACATCTTGAAGCCAAAACTGGGTATTTTTTAAAAATTTCTCAAAATTCAGTAAATTGCGTTAGGAATTCAAAACTAACTTCATTAGAACGGAAATCGTGTGCTCTTTCCGATGGTCTATCTATTTTTGTCGCACAGTTATTTGAAACCATTCTATTGAGAAATTAGTGCGAAAAATGAAACAAAACAACACAAAACATTAAATAAAAGAATTTCTAGATTAAATTTTAAAATTTCGGCTTCGAGGTGCATTCAGTCACCATTACGACTACCTGTGTGCCAAATTTCATGGCTGTAAGTGCGATAGCTTCGTCTGGACATCGCAGACAAACACACACACGCACACAAACATTGCCTTTTATAAGTATAGACTAGCAGTACTCGCACGGCGTTGCCCGTGGAATCAGGACTTCAAAAAGTGGGTGAAAAAAAGTGCACACAATGGCACGAAAAAGTTTTGAAAACAAAAGCAAAGCAAAAAATACACATTATTGATATTCCCGCTTATTTTTCTTTGCGAATGACGTCACCTGCCGCGAAGAAGGTCACGTTGCAACAATGCATTGTGGGATGTTCCGGAGAATCTCTCGCTGTCAAATCGCGCTACGAAAAAACTGTTTGAACCGATCAGGGAAAAATTAATTTTTAAAAAACGAAAAAAGATATTTTAATAGTTCTTGTTGTAAATCGGACATAAACGTGTCATTTGTAGGCTGAAAAAAAATGAAAATTATAGAGATGTTAGAACGTCAGATGCGATAATTTAAAGAAATCTTTATTAAAAATGACCATAAAAGTGACTATTTTTCAAAATTTTTTCAAAATTCAGTAAATTACGTTAGAAATTCAAAACTAACTTCATTAGAACGGAAATCGCATGCTCTTTCCGATGGTGTATATATTTTTGTCGTAAGCTTATTCGTAACCATTCTATTGAGAAATTAGTGCGAAAAATCAACCAAAACAACACAAAACATTAAATAAAAAAATTTCTAGATTAAAATTTAAAATTTCGGCTTCGAGGTGCATTCAGTCACCATTACGACTACCTGTGTGCCAAATTTCATGGTTGTAAGTGCGATAGATTCGTCTGGACATCGCAGACAAACACACACACACGCACACAAACATTGCCTTTTATAAGTATAGATAAAGCCTAGGCGTAGGGGTTAATCTGAATGTCCCGGCCACCGCTAATAGTAATTTAGACATTATAACTTCCATTACGGGTGGCACATGCAACGGTCCCTCAGACAAAGGTGTGGCGCGCCGTCGGTGAGGAAGTAACTTGACCCCACACCATTTTTGCACCCACCTAGGAAGCTAGACCTTGTTTACTTAAACGTCCCCCATATTTCAGGTGCCCCCGGCGGGAGTGATGGTAACAATATAAAAGATGTTCGGTTAATTTCGTGAAAAACTTGTAAACCTACAAGTAGACATCAAGAGAAGCAAACATTGAAAGGAACAGGGTTTCGCTAAACACGTTTAATCTTTAAAGTTTCGTATAGTTACATAAAAATCCCGTTTTTGAAGCAACACGAGGGCTATTTCGGGACGGACCTCATAATTTTGAACCGCAGTCAGATGGCGAGGACGATACCCGAGCAGACACCAACTTCTCCAAACTTCCTCACCACACCAGCGGAAGGACGTTTGCCCCCCCCCCTCCCAGTTTTGTCTTTGAAAATGCAGATTCTTGTGTGCGTGGGAACGAATAGCAGATACAACAATTTTTTTTTCTTTCGCAGTATGTTCACAACACAGCTTGTGGTAAACAATACATTTCTGGAAAGAGAACGATGTGAAAAAATATTGAATGAATTAGCTACCGCAAACGGGCCGCGGTGTCCTTTTGGTAAGGTCGACTTCGGAACCGAAGGGTTCCAGGTTCGAAACCCGACTCCACCTAGAACCGCTATGCAAGCGGGTCTAGATAGATAGATAGATGCCCACGGCGACCCCGCCTACCAAAAAAATGGTTTAAAGCAAAAAAGGGTCGCCGCGGAGAAAGGGCATCCCAAGAGCACGCCGAAAGAACAGCGGGCCCCAGCCCAACGGGCAAGATTTATCGGGTCAAATCAAGTCAGTTACAAGCATTGCCCGTAACATGGGCAGTATTTAATTACATAAGAAATTTTTAAAATACACAGAACGATGACGATGAACAAACTACGCCATTATGGCGGTGAGAAAGGACAAAACACAGACAAACACACGATTCACACCAAGTAGCACACAGGAGCCCGACAAGAACCGAGCTCAACGAGATCCAAAGATCACGCATCCAATGAACATGAAAAAAAAAGATGAAAACCAGTCAAGAAATAAAAAGTCAGATAAAAGTTACCTAGGGAACATATAAAATCTGTAAAATCTAGAGTAACGTTAAAAAGACTCTAAAACCCTAAAACCACAGGAAATTGGCCACCTAGACCAACTGGGTCCCCCCGGGTAGATTATGCAAGCGGGTCTGGTGCATGTTAAATCTGTCGGGGCCAAATGTCTTCCCGCTGGTGTGGAGGGAAGTTTGGAGAGGGGATGATGACAGCTGAGGTATCGCCAACCGCCTGCTGTCCAAATTGAAATGTCCGTCTCGAAATATCCCTCGTGTTGCTGCTAAACGGGACGTAAATAGAAAACTAAAAGCCGCAGACGTCATAGCACAGTTTACGACGACGCAAAATGTATCCCCAGCGCCCTCAAAGATAGCGAGGACTCTATTGAGGCTAGGTTTAAAACTTCATAAGCATGAAACTTTCCTAAATAAATCTGCGTAGTAGATTTATTTAGTAAATAGTCTAAATAAATCTCCACAACACATTTAGGAACTTTCCTCTTTATAAACCTGAAAATATCTTAAAAAAGAATGGTTTGATAATCTACTTTTTAATAAAAAGGCATTTTTTAAAATTCGGGAGATTTTTAAAATCGGCGATTGTGCACATGCAAAATCTACTCCAGTGATTGACATACCTAAAATGTTGCTTATTGTTTTCTTTTCTAAATTGTATTACAGATTTCAATTTTTTTGTGGGTGCTTATTTGTTCTCCTCTTGTTCCTCGCCCCTGTTGGGTGGGATTACTTGTACATTGTTTATGAATACGGTCGATGCTCGTTTTTACGAACTTGTAGGGAACACTCAAATAGTTCGTAAAATCGAAAGTTCGTAAAATATAAAAGCACCAAAAATGTTATCAATAGTTACATTATTTATGTCTATTTTTTATCAAACTGCCTCCTCTTCATAGATGAAGCAGTATTTCAAGATTATTTACTTCTATTATGAAATAAAGTTCATGTATTTTTTAAGTATACAAGAAATAAATGCAAATTTATGCACAAAAAATTATTTTATTACCCAGAAAAATACGTTATCATGCTTTGAAAACATTACATATGGAAACATGGACTGTATTACTTAGATGAAAATGCATAGATGAAAACATACATAAAAAATTAGGAATGGAAATAATCGCTTATCTTTTTTGTTTTAAAATCACATTTTAGAAAATACATGTTTCCATTTTATCTATGCTTGAAATCATTTCACAGTTATTGTTCCTTTCAAAAGAGTACCTTAGTCCTGACAACCAACCACACGGACCACGGGATGCAACTTGAGCTTGTTGCTACGCCCCCTCCCTCCGAAAGAGGGTGGGGGGTTAAACAGCACATTCTTGGAATGCACCTGTTGAGAGTTTAATTGACGTTGGCACTGCGTTCCTATATTTAAAAAAAATTGTAGAAGTATAGAAGCTGAGTTCGCAAAAAAGAGATTTTCATAATTTGTAGTCCGTAAAAAATTACATTACGTCTATGGGAGTGTATTCGGGACCATTCGCTAGTTCGTAAAATCGCAAGTGTTCGTTAAAAAGAGGTTCGTAAAAACGAACGTATACTGTATTATTTTTATCATTTTATTTATAATTATTATTATGAATATTATTTATGTCATTTCTGTTTTTCAATATTAGTTATGTTTTCCTTCCATCCAAGGGCGCAGCATGGCCAAGTCTGGCTCTTGCGCCATAAAGCCAAAACTCACTCACTTCCATCCAAGATGGGTGTAATATGTCATTTCCAATTTTTTGATCATCTTTTGTTTCTCATCCCTGACGGGTGAGGTTTCATGCATATTATTCATGTTTTCTTTTCACCCAAGATGAGTGTAATATGTTTTTCAGTTGTTGTCCAGAAATTTTCTTCCTGCTGACACGCGTCACACTTTATACCCTTATGGTAAAGCTGTGTTGGCGTAGGAAATAAAAAAACCATTTAATGATCAACTAATCCCTCTCCTCTGGAGTCAAAACCTGCATGGGTATTTTCGCAATTTCTACCGACCAAATATGGTTAGTTACACCACGTTTCACTTTTTGTTCCGTCTAATGTCTACTACTGTCTTACCGCCAAGAGAAAAACTTCAGACACCAGACATGTCGGTGGCGGTCGTTATGGAGACGGGATATTCCATTGCATTTTGGGGATGAAGGAAAAGAATTAATTTCATTTGGCGCAGATGGAACCGGTGTAAGTCTCATTTCGCTTTGTACTTCGCACGAAAACGAATTCATCGCTAACGAAGTGCGCTTGGTTTGCCAAATGTTGCGGTTGATTTTATACCCGTTCCCCTCCTTTCTTCGACTCGTCTACTTGAGGCAACCCTGTTGAGGGTTTTCCTCGTGGCGGTAGGACAGTAATGATTCTTTGAATTTGCTAGGGTATTAAATGAACGAACGCCTTGTATTGTGAAATCAACCATTGGGAACCCGATACTTGTAAATTTACAATTGGGATACCAATTTACAATTGAGATATTCAACAAGGTTTTTACTTCATTGATGTTCTGAAGTAGTGGCATTAAATGTAGATCTCCTTAAAAGATGGCTTAACATGATATTATCTTGAAAAAGTTGGAATAGTTACAGAGCTTCTCAATTTCAATTATACTACACTTCATTTCTTAATAAGCGCGTAATCCAGTGACATCTGTCTGAAAACATCATTCACGTGTCTCTCTCCATTAAGAATAAATAAATAAATATATTAAAAATATATTAATTAAATATTTATATCTTACAGGAAATTTGGTAAACTTATAAACAGAAAAATAATGAGAGATTTGACATGCATCATTGTGATGTAGTTTGCTTGACATTGTTTTACAGAAATAGGCAAAAAAAATAGAAGCCTGACAAGTTTCAAGATCAGACAGTTTCTCATTCAGCTATTTAAATTATCTAGGTTATTATGATACTTATTTTGGTACTATAAATAACGATCTCTAAGATACGCATAGGAAACCGCAGAGATGACTTTCGTTTTACGACAGAAATAGACCAACGGCAACAATAACTTCATACTCTACAACTATTCTAAAATTTTACGACCTCAGCAAAAACTTTTCCAGGAACAAGACTTTGTTTTGAAATTAATTAACATGAAAAAAGTATTTAAAGCATGGTTCTTAAAGTATAAAAAATTATTTAAAGAATAGTTCAAGGTATGGAATTACTACAATGAATGATGTGCATGCGGTTATGATTTACTTTTTTGTTGTTGAACAGTAGTGAAATCAAAAACAATAAAAACAGTATATTGACATAAAATTTCAAAAATTTACTAAAATTTAAAATTTTTTAAACTTTTGTACATCGTGCAGCACCTAAAAATGTAAATATGGGTTTAATATTAAATTATTTTGACAGTATGTTGATAAGTATAAAATAGGCGAGAAAGGATACTAAAATACAAAATCTGAAATATAATATAAATAAAAGTCATTGTGGCTATGTATGTGTGTATGTTCCACATCTCCTTCTAAACTACTGGATCGATTTCAACCAAACTTTGCACACTTATTATTTAAGACAAGAGCAAGATTATTTCAACTATTTGAAGCCTAAAAGTTAATTAAACAGTCAGTTAATTAGAAATTAACCGAAACCATTTTCTGCTGTAAGTTCGGAGCAAATTATCTCCCAACAAATATTTTTATACCATCTTAAATTTCAAAATTCTACCTTTTCAATGATACCAATTTTATATCTGGGACATTTCTCCTTTAATTTTTATTATTTTTTTAAGTTTAATAACTGTTAATTACGTGCAGACGATTTTGAAATAGCGCAAATTTATAACTAGTCCGTTACTAGGCAACGATGAGACTTTGAACTAATTTACCTTTATTTCTGAAATTTTTGCTTATTTTATAAATATATTTTATATAAGAAGAGAGTCAAGTGTCAACTTTTAAAAGCCCCAAATCTTATTAAAATTTCAGTTAATTGGAAATGAAGGAAAATTTTGGCATTTTCCGTGATATTTAACGAAAATATATATTTTGTCATAAAAACTATTTGTACACATAATAGAAGTAAAAAATTAGCTTTTTCATGACACAACTTTCATTTCCATTGCCCTCATTTTAATAATTTTTCAAAAATTAAATTGTGTATAAAATTTACAATTTATAACACTTTTTTTATTAATAAAGAACAAGTATACATAAGAACTGTTGCTAGATCACATTAGAAGAATTTTGGATGAAGACGAATTTTATTATTTTTTTACTCATATTCATTCTAACGCTTTTTATCAATGAAAAATTTATTATGTAATTGTCCCAAACTATCCGTTAAAATCTTTCATATACTGTAAGATTTATGAATGAAAGAAGAACCTATGCAATAAATATTAATAACTTATGGAGAAAATTAGCTGCCGGCGGTTTTTAAAAATCGTCTGGTTCAACTGATATACTTATTTTAATTAAAAAAAATAATTCAGACGATAAAAGAATTTTGGGTATTGTAATTTTCTATACAAAAGTAGTTTTGTACATCAAAAATATTAGACATGAAAGTATTTTAATCCCGATCAACGCCTTACATAATAACTAGTAGCTAATAAATCTAATTGAAAGTGTGACAGAAATATCTAGCATAGCGTACATATTCCTTTGAAGCCATTACCTGGCTATCCCAACTTGACAACCAATAATAAAAATAATTTTAAATCTTGAGGTCTCGTATGAAACCTCTTCTTTTGAGGCACTTAGTGTTACCTTAGTATATATACCCTTTGCTGCGCTTTCGTTATGATAGGCTCGCTCTTTCCATGTCTTCAAATATTGCACCTGGCAAAATATTTAAATTTTTCAATTCATAATCAATTAAAAACAGAATATAATAATAAAAACTTCTTAAGGAAATACTATTCATATTTATTCTTACAATTAAACTCACAAAACAAAACTTCTACGACTTAGCTATTCTTGTTCAAAAATATTCACTTCCCTGTTACCATAGAAGAAAACACTAAAAATTACCGACACGCAAGGATGTAGTGTTTAGCAATTGGTTGTGTTTTATGGTTGAAATACAGTCATACTCTACCAGATGTTGTTGGTGAATTTATTTATTTGCGACGCAGCCTACCTAGAGAGTGTCAGGCATTGACTCGGATGACGAAGAATACAAAACAACAATAAAACGGAAAAAACCATAACATCATATTAAATTGCATACATCAAAACTGAATTACACAGACTGCAAAAAAGCAACAACAAAAACAAAGGTTCCGAATGATCACAAAAGACAAAAGAAGTGTCAAAGAAAAATTCTGAATGGAATTAGTTACTTCCATATTATTACTCCTACTTGGCATAGTGATATTTCCATTTCTATACAGATCTCTATAATGCAGATTTCGTGTCAGTTCCGCTTTCATAAAATACAGACTGCAGCAAACATAATTGTTCAGCTTCTACTCTTCTATTGTTATTCAAATTCCATTTGAATTTTGTAGTCAAATAATATTTTTATTTTCAGTTACGATTTTCTTCTTAAATATTCCTATGATTGATATTATTGCGAAATTTATAAATAGCTGAAAATATCTGCTTTCATTCTTGTTAAAACTTATAGTTCCTAGAAATTTTCAGTTGAATTTGTAATCCTTTGTGAATTTTCGAACTTAACAAGAAGATGCAATCACAGCCCTTTCTAATGAGATAAAAAGTCGGTAGCGAAAAGTCAGGGCTCAGTTCAGATCGATATGTAAATTTTAACTTTGCATTAAAAAGTGATATTTAATCTTTCGCACGATTAGTGTTAGTATTTTATTGCGCTTTTAAAATACCTATGATTCTATTGACGTCAGAATTATTTATCTTTTTATATGGAGCTGTTTAGGCTGATAAGTTCTTAATGAAATTAATCTTGTTTGCTTTGTTTAATTTTGTACGTTTGCTTCTATCTTAAGGCACATTCCGTTGCCTTGAAAAAATAGTGTTAAAAATAGGTATTTTTAAAAAAAATTTTTTAAATGTTGGGGGTGTTTTCTTTTTTGTTTATTTGGAGTAATGTAGAAGTTCCAGCCGACTTCCGGTGTAATACTTTATCAATGGGAATCTTCAAATTTTTAACACTCTGTTTAAAAGTGTTATTTAATGTTTAAAATAGGGTTTTTTGATGTTATGGCTCAAGGTTACGTTAAAAAATATTAAATTTGATGGTCTTATTGCTGTAGCTCTCAGTGTTTACTTAAAATAAAAGCCTCATTTAGTGTAAAGGCTGCCATAGTTGTTCGTTTTCTCTCTTTTTTGGCGACTTCTAAGACTTGCTTGGCTGTTAAGTTTTTAATCAAACGATTTAGGTAATCACTGGCGGTTAAATTTTGATACATTATCCAAAGGATTTGGCGAGTGCGTAAATCAGAGGGTTACCGGAAAACGGATGTGGATCGTAGGGACTGAAGTTCTGTGAGCCCAAAATAAACAAAACAGAATACTCGTCCATATCCTTTTCAACTACTAAAATGATTCTTGCAACATGTCTTCCAGTTTCCTGTTTCTTATTCGGAAAAAAGTATTTTCTTATACATAAATGGCACTCTTTTTAAATGTCTTGTCTTGTAAGAAAAAAACTCCAAAATTCTTTCTTTATTTATTCGTTAAGAAAATATCATCAAAATAGTTTTCTGCTAAAATTATTCCTTGAATCTTTTCTTTTCAAATTCTTGTTTTTCGATAAGGAAACTTTAAACACTTCATTAATCACTCTCTGCTTATTCCATTATATTTCAAATTACTCGGAAGGTTTCGGCTATTAACATTTCTAAGGATTAAATGGCAACTTGAATCCCATACGCTAAAAGGTTGAAGGATTTTACAGAATGAATTAGAGCTTGCAATCATCTTCAAGAAAAGCAATCGTTTGTTATTCGAAAACTAGACCAATAAAGAAATGCAATTTTAGAATCACTGCCAGTTGAGCCTCATGTTACAGAAAAGATGCAGAATGAGATGGTTGCCATGGTAATGAAGCGATTAGCGTTTTCTATTTTAATGGCGCTTTTTAAGTGGAACGAATTATTAAGCATGTGCGTTTTACTCGCAACATTAAGACAGAGATTTAAAAATAAATGTGGATAAAGAATAGAGCTCATCTAAGTCTTAAATTACTTGCAAAAGTTGTTTCTTTTTTTATCATTATAAGCTTTATTTTTTTTTTTTTTGAAATGATACTAAATATACACTTTTTCATCAAAGATGTTGACTAAAAGAAATGGCAATTTTCAAGCTTCTCTGATTAAAAAAAGTCCACTAGTCATGAAAGTACTTACATTTTAATACCTAATAGTTATATGAAGGTGAATCAGTTTGTTAAATGATGCGTTTATTATTGTTTTCATTCATACAGAAGAATTTGTCATTTACTGAAATCTTTTGAAGTCTATTATTTAAGTTTAGTCATATTAACACCCCATTTTGAAGCAACGGGAGGGTTATTTTGGGGCGGTCCTCATAATTTTGAACACAGGTCACATGACGACACCTGAGCTGGCATCTCCTTCTCCCAAACTTCAGCACCACATCAGCGGGAAAATATTTCATCCATGTTCACTACTCATGAAAGCACTTACATTTTAATACCTAATAATTATATAAAGGAGAATCAGTCTGTTAGATGATGCATTTATTATTTTTTTCATCCATACAGAATGTGTAGTTTACTGAAATTTTTGGAGTCTACAATAGCCTACGCCGGGAGAAGACAAATATGTGGTGCCTGCGGGGCGTAGACCCGCTACCCACAGTCTACAAATTCAGAAACAAAACGGTGATAAATGGTTCATGAATGGTTTGGTCGACGAGATGAAGCTGTATGGTGAAGGAGGAAGGAAGCAGAGATCTTGCCTCGTTGCTGTCAGGAGCTGAACTGTAGATGTGAGGTTGATCTGAAAGAGAATTTCGTCTGGCAGGAGGTGGGGAGACTAATCAGGAGCTGGATACTGGGTTGCAGTTCGAAGTTGGCCAGGAATGTTAATTAAGACTTCTGAACCTAGATGAAGGTGATACTTGGTCTGGATAGCTCCATGATCTAAATTTCTATACCAACGCAGAGATATTTGGTTTGCCAAAACAGATTCAAAACGAATTCGATTCCCTCTCCTCATATACTGTGAATTTTAAATGAAGCAGGATTCTGGACCCGTGATCAGTACTATAAAAGCAAAATAATCAGTGACGGAACTCTGTAACCTGGGTATCAAAAACCGCCATGTTTTAAGGAGGTTTTTTCTTGTTTATTTCTCGTAAAAAAAGCAGTGCCGGAACGCGATACGGGAGCCGGAATGATCATTCGCACCAAAACAGATCTATTATGATTGTTGTCGGGCCGAGGTGGTCTAATGGTAAGGTCTCGGCTTTGGGGCTGGAGATTCCAGGTTCGAAACGAGATTCAATTGGAGATTTGACATGTGTGGTGCCTGTTGCAATTTAAATCAGACATAGGAGGCCAAATGTTCTCCATCTGATGTGGTGTGGAGAGGGGGTGCTTGCTCAGGTGTCGTCCTCGTCATCTGACCGCGGTTAAAAATTACAAGGCTGGTCCCGAAGTAATGTTGCTTCAAAACGGGTCTTTAATATTACTAAACTAAACTGATATGATTGTTGTTATTTTCTACAAAAAGGTGCAATCGTCATACACATATTTGTTGTATACAAAAGATCAATCTGTGTTTATCACCTACTTCATATCTGTAAAATAATATGTAATTACTTCTCATTGTCAGGTTTATCAATTGGTTGAAATTTTGGTATCGTTCCATATATCTGAAACCAACAGGAAATTGTCCTAATTCATATATATACTGAGAACGCACAAAAATTTCTTTACATTTGTCATTAATTATTAATTGATATTTTAAATTTATTTTCCATTTTTTGTGATCAAAAATTTTCTGATGAATATGAGGTTTTGAGTGAAAGAAGCTTAAGATGACTTGTCCTAGCGAGTAAAATATTAATATTTTAAATTATAAAAGATGTTTGATTTCATTTTTTATTACATGAAGTAAATGAAACACTATTATTTTAGGGACTGTGTATTTTATAATCGCAAGTAAAATTATTCTTAACACTTCAGTTTCTTAAAAATCACCTACTGTCTCAGCAAACGTTGTTTTAAAAAATTAAAAATTAGAGGTCATACGAAATAATTACCTCTTTATTTTTGCATAGAAACTATATCAGAAAGATCACTGAGTTTTATTAAAATTTTCGATGAAATACTCCGAATTTCGATTCTTTCGTAATTTGTGCCTCTTAAACAATGTTTTCACGAAGAGCCAATATTAAGCTGGGCATTCACGAGAAGGCTAGCTATGACATTTGTCTCAAGACTGATTTTTCCCCACCCATTGTAATCGAAAAATTAGGCAAAGCATTCACTGATGTTCCAAAGTTTGTTTTCAAAACAAGGTTCAAAGTCGAAGAATTCCTGCCACCCAGATTCCTCTTCCCCCACGCGGGAGATATAGATTTCATTTCTAGCCTCGACGCAAGGTGCCAATGTAGGCGGATTCTTTGTTTTGCCGCTACCCTCGCTTCGAAGTCTCAAATTGGAATCGGCGGATTGAGTTTTGGATTTTAAGCTCTTTTGAATTCCACCATTTAGAATCATTTGCTCCAAATTTGACAGGTTTTCGACCTTGATGATAGGTTTTTCCTTCCCGTTTTCCAAATATTCCGTCTTGGTACAGCGATGAATGACCTGCTTTAGAAAAAGTTTTCTGTTGCTAAAAAAGCTCTCAAACATGATATTTGTTCCGTTACGTATCATTAGGACAACCAATGTGCTCCCAATGCTACGTCATCAACGCATCCGCTCTCTGTGAACCTAACCTTTATACCCTCAAGAAACTTTCGTCTATCTCATACTCAGTTTTCTTCACTGAACTTATGTAAGGCGCCGCTGTGTTATGGCAACTCATCCGCCAGACTGGCGATGAATTTGGTCGCCAAGATTAGTTATTACTAGGTAGCGGATGATGTGCGGTAGATAAAAAATATATTAAAGGCATTTTGTTCGTTTTGTCTTGTTTTTATGTGTTTGTGCTGTGTCCGATTTTTCAAAAAATAAATGAAATTATTGGGACTAAAGATGAAGTCGTCATTCCTTGTCTCCGATCACAGTAGTTCGTTTAAGAAAACGGATAAAATAGGAAAACAAACCTTCTTGACAACTTTGAAACACAAAACGTATTATTTTGTGTTAGTATAACAGAAAATCAAGGGAAGAACAATCCCACTGGTTAATATTAGCTATTTACTAATAGTGAAAAATTGTCAAAAATTGGAAATTTTATGGATAATTGTGGGCATTTGCTTACATATTTTCCAAGTGAGCATGTTGCGAAAAATAGCAGTTCTTTGCTTACAATCAAAAATAATGTGTTTTTTTTATGCTACAAAGAAACTGACAATCATTAACCAACTTACAGAATAACTAATTATTTCATAGAATATCTAGTGAATGCGTGGAGAGAAAATTATCAATTTATTACATACTTTCTTCGTTAATTCGTGAAATACATAGGTACCGAGTGTCCATAATTTATCTTTACAACTTAAGACTTTAATAACCTCAAAACTATACTAGATAATAACAAATGGTTTTCAATATGTGACATGATAAAAAGTTTTTTTTGCTTTTGTTTTTCAGGTGACACAGATTTGACGAAATATGTGGACATCTCCGGAGAAAGTTCAGTGTGTAGCCTGGTTTATAGAAACAAAGTCCGATACCCAAGTGTAACGAACTTTCGGACACAGTATGGAAGAGAACCACCGTCCCTACAAATTATTCGGACTTGGTATACGTCGTTTATGTAAACAAGTCGTATTCTCCGTAAACAGGGGGCGGGTCGCCCATCTGTTTCAGATGCCAACGTTCCACATCGATATCGGACTTTGTCTCTATGAACCAGGCTACACACTGAGCGTTCTCCTGTTGCGTCCACATTTTTCGTGAAATCTACATCACCTGGAAAACAAAAAAGTTTATGAGTTACCTTCTCACATGTTGAAGACCGTTTGTTATTATCTAGTACAGTTTCAAAGTCATTAAAGTCTAAAGTTGTGAGTAGAACGCCTTTTACTTGTAGTTTTTGTTTCAGTTGGAAGAAATGGCTTTCAGAGGATGTATTTGTTAATAGCAGCTTGTTTCTGGTACATTTCTTGGAAAAGCACAGGGAAAAAAAATGAAAGAAACATTTCAGATTTCGTGAAGAAAGTGTACTCTGCTTAATTTGGCATAAAATTGGGGAATCAAGACAAGTCTTGGGTCCCACACAAAGTTTGTTGCATTGGTTTAGAAGAATTAATATATTCGTTTCAAGGTGAAAAACAATATTTTTTTGTACCAATTATTTGCAGAGAGTCCAAAAATCATATTGATGAATGCTCTATTTGTACATGCAATGTGAAAAGTTTCAATCTAAAATACAGAACTAAGATATTATATTTTAACATCCCATATTCTGGACTCCCTTTTCCTTTATGGGCCCGGTATACCGGTTCCGTCGTCCCCAGATATACTGGAAAATACTGATTCATATAAAATAAAGCCTTATAAAACAATTAGTTAAGACATTTACCAAAGAAAGAGAATGTTTCAAAAACCTTTGTGAGCAGTTCAATGGTTTTACCAAACAAAAGCTGAAGGAGGGGAAGTTGACCTCAATATTTACCTATTTATAGAATCAACTATTAGAAAATTGATGAAGAATGAAAATTTGCAAATGGGGGGAAAATTTAAACAAACAAGAGAAAAGCCTGAAAATCTTTGAAACTAGGGATAACTAAATTTCTTGGAACCAAAGAGAAACAAACTAGAAATCGATTGTAGGAGAAATGTCAACGAATTTCAAGATATTAGAGTTCAATATCAACTTAAAAGGTTCATTATTTCCGTTCGCACCTGGAGAGGAAGGAGTAAGGTGAAAAATTTCACCAAGCCATAAAAGAAACGTGAAGATGATATTAATTAAGGAAGAATATCAACATGGCAGCCGACTGCTACAAAACGTTGAATAGAGACGATCCTCGGAAAGTTTGCAAGAAGAAAAATGGAAAAAGAATTTTTGAGAAAAACAGTAAACAGTAAACTATAAAGATTTGTAGATTTTTTATCAGATCATTTATCATTTAGGTCATAACAGAGCTGGGATATAAATGTAAAATATATATTTAAGCGTGACAAAATGTCATTAAAAATGTGAATTTATTTTGATTTGAGTTATTCGCCCAAAATATGAAATCGTTCTGTGAAAAACGATGCGTGATAGACAGAAAAATAGATTTTATTTTTCAAATCAGCAGTGAAATTAATATAAAAATCAGTTAACAAAACTGAAACAAATTTTTAAAAAGGATTTTTTGCAGGGCTGTGTAATTTTATAGTAAAAAGCACTCAGTTTCATATTTTTAATTACTTGCGACAAAAGTTTGATTATTGTTTGCTTCTTATAATGGCTCGATTCATACCGACATGGATCAGTCTGATTTGCATGTAAATTTTCTTTTTAACTGAATTAAAATCAGAAATTTTCCAATATTCCTGAAATCGCTTTTTTGCATTTCTAAAGAGATTTTCTGACTGGTAGATGCCCTCAAATTAATTAATCGTGTCAACTGTTGTTTCAGAAATAGATGCAAAAAATAGCTTTAACAATAGAATAAAACTATAGCAAATTAAACCAAATAAAAATAATTGAATCAAGTTAAAAGGAATGACCGAGCTGGTGTCTTCATCAAGGGTCACCCCCAGCAAGAATTCAAAAGAGGAATTTGTTTCTGTGAGGGGCCTGACAGAATTCCAAAAACTTTGACCGCTCATGACCCGTCGCGAGGGGCCCCAAATTGAATGAGCTAAGAAGACTACCCCCAAGATACAGAGAACATGAACTACATCAACACAATTTTGCAAATAAAATATCAGAAGAAAAAAACTTATTCTGCCCCCGAAATACAAGAAGATCTGGCCTATCGTATACCTGGATCTTGTATTTTGTGGCAGAGTAAGTTTCTTTCTTTTTCTGCTATTTTATGTGTAAAATTGTGTTGATGTAGTTCATGTTCTTTCAATCTTGGAGGTGGTATTCATAGCGTTTTCAATTTGAAATTTTTTGTGTCACGAGCGGTCAAAATTTTTGGACTTTCGTCAGGCCCCTCACAGAAAAAAAAATCCGGCTTTTGAATCTTTGCCAGGGTGTGACCCTCGATGAAGTCACCAGCCCGGTCATTCCTTTTAATTTGATTCAATTATTTTTTTGCATAATTTTCTTTAGTTTTATCATCATCATTGATATTTTAGATGCTGCAGTGTTTGCGCGCAACGGATTCAATGCATCTTTTATTTTTATTCAATTCCTACTATTAGTTCACACTCTCCCTATATATATATATATATATCTTGTTCAAATTTTGCAATCGATTTTAAACTAACTTCCCGATGAGCTGGAGACTTGAAACTTTAAACATAGCTCAGAACTAGATGACAATGCAATATGAATTCACTTTCTTGTCTGTATGTTTGTCCGTTTGTCTGTCACTTCATATTTTGTATGACGCATGCGCAATACGTTCTTCATTATATCTCGAAAACTATTAACATTACAGACTTGGTTCTTGGGTATATCGATGGCCCATGGGATCATCGAAGCACCCTCATATTTTAGCCATATCTTTGCGCATGCGCAGTACGTTTTTCATTATATCTCGAAAACTATTAACATTACAGATTTGGCGACTTGGCGATAAATTTGGCGATTTGGCGGCAAAGTTGGCGACTTTGGCGACAAAGGGAATTTTCAAGATTCAATAGTTAATAAAATACTTTTTATTCATCCACTCAAGTTCAAATACATTTTTTAAAATTTGTAGTGGATGACACTTGATGTTAATACAGTTTTTTCAAATATTAATTCATCAATTAAATTTAATTAATTTTAGTTTTATATCGGAGAAAAAATTTCTAAATTAAAATTTTTCTTTGTTGATCTAAGTAGGAATTGACTTTAAAAAAATTTTTTTATATTACTTGTTTTTACTTTTCAAATATCACTTTAATATGTTATTTCTTTGTGCTAATATAGTTTCCTATTTTGAATTTAACAATTGAAAATGTTGTTGAAAATTGAATTATTAATTGCAACAAAAGATAACATTGTTGACTATGGAGAATGTATTGTACAAATTTTTTTAGAGATACATCTTTAAACAATGCTTTTTAAGTAAGGTAACAATGTTTAATTTGCGTAATTTAAACAATGTTGAAAGCTATTATTGCTAAAATTCATCCTAGGAAAACATCTTTTCTCCGCCATCTTGAAACATTGTGTGAGAGGTTGTTTTTATTTCTCACGAAATCAAGTCTTCTCGGCGCATTCTTTGAAATAATCTGTTCCGTACAGGTTAGTAATGAATATCTTATACAAACAAAGGAAATTTTATAAATTTGCTATGAAAAACTTTTAGAACTATTAAATGTTCCTTAACTCTTAGGCAGCTATAAGTCTTTGAAAGCTCTGAATATTAAATTTCTAAGGGTTTTTTTCCCTATCGAGAAAATTTGTTATGTCTTCATATCTCAAAATTTAATTTGCTTCAAGACAGCTGTAGAATAGTTTTTGTTTATATTTGAATTTATTTTGAAGCGGACACATTACATGTGTGTTATTTCTTTGGTAAACTGTTCTCGTTTTTTTTTTCTCTTCATAATTTCCTTTAGTATGTCTTTGCTATGTGGATAGTTATAGTCGGATTGCGTCAAAATAATTGATTTCATGATTTAATTTTCATCATGTGTATTCACCTGTGAGTAGTTCATTTCATACAGATACAATGAATACCCGAAAGTTGAAGAATCACCTGAAATTAAGCTCTTTTTTGCTTTTAGAATATAATTACAAATGGAAAGTGTTCGTGTTAGTACTTTTTAGTTTGGCTTAGTTAGTTTTTTAGTTATTTAGTTAGTTTTTTTTCTTTTAGAATATAATTGCAAATGGAGTATTTATATTCATATGTTGGAAGAAGTGCGAGTACTTTACAATTGTCAGGATCTTAGACAAATGCCTGCCAATTCTTAGCGAAAACTTGCCGAATATTGTGTTAACTTTCATCATCAATCATAAGAATGAATGGTGGCCCTAACGGAATTGCATCAGCATTCAACAACGATTGGGACATCGCTAACACTATAGGATTTATATGAAATATATAAAGATAATGTATTGTATTCATCAAGAAATTCGATCTCAACATTTTGACGAATCTGCAAGTTTCAAACATTCCAGAGTCCAACAAACACATTTTTAGATTCAAGTTTTTTGTCATTTAATGTCTGGACATGAAAGCTCAAAAACACAATGAGATAATGTCATGAAATTCGGTAGCCGGCCTTTTCACTAAATTTGCAGATATCTGTCAAATTTTGGGCGAAATCTGTTAATGAAGAGGCTGTCTGTTCATCCTTGCACAGCCATGTGAAGACGATAACTCAAAAACGCAAATAGATAAATGTGCGCAAATAGAGGTTATAGAATTATCATTAGAATTGTAGATCTGTCGCAAATATTAGACACAGTGCATCAAACGGTTGACCGTCTTTGGGTCTATATATGTACGTGTACATGAACGTGATAACTCAAAAATGCTACAACTTAGACAAATAAAATTTCGTATGCGGTCTTGTTAATAATATTTTTTATTGCTCATTCCGACCCTGCTTGCCGAAACGGTGTGAAGCGTGTGACGAGTCGGCAGGAAGAAAAATTCCAATACAAATATTGAGGTAATACAATACAAAAAAATAGAATACAATAAAATACAAGAAATTAAATAATACAATACAAAAAATATAACTAAAATAATACAATAAAAGTAATACAATACAAAATAATAGAATACAATAAAATACAAAGAATTAGATAATACAATACAAAAAATATAAGTAAAATAATACAATAAAAGTGATACAATACAAAATACAAATCTGAATATAAATATAATAAAATACAAACAGCAAACATAATAAGTATCTACAAACATAACTAATAAATAAATATAAATAAGCGTAATAAATAAAGAAACATACATAAAATAAGCAAGAAATGAAAATTTTATAAAATCTAATAAATAGTAAAAAAACGAAGTCTGAGATATAATTTAGAGAAGAGAGACAGGAAAAAAAATATAAAGAAAAACAATTTTGAAAAAAAAAACAGTTTCGATAACACAATTTAGTGGAAAAAACTAATACAAACCCCCCGAATTCTGTAACACAATTTAGAAGAGGAAAAAGAAAGGAAGTCATGTATGCCCATGATACACTTGGGAAAGTCTATTTCATATGTTATCACTTATAAGGAATATCTCCCGAATTTTAAAAGTTGCATTTTTGTTAAAGAGTAAAAATTTAAACCACTCTCTTTTAAAATTATTTGTTGGTTTTTTAAGATGATACCTTTCTGTGTGCATGCAATCAAAAACATAGTGATCTGCATCTCCTATTTTTCTACAGATAGAAAGTGGTGAATTAACGATTTTGAAACGATTAAGATAGTAAGGAAATGGTCGATGTCCAGTTAGGAAATATATTAAAAACTTATTTTTAATTAAAATTTCTATATCCACATGTTCAACAAACCCTCTAATACGTCTCCCTGATTCGAAGTCATCATTAAGCCAATATTTTTGCCATTCTTCTATGATATTTCTTTTAATTTTGAATTTAACGTAAGAATATGACGCCGGAATATCCATTTCATCATCTGAAGTGGTCGCCATTTTGGCGTAATGGTCAGCTAATATTTAACTAAATTCTGAAGTTATATATAAAAATACATAGTATAGTATAGTAGTTATATATCAAATAGAAGTTATATATATAATTATTATAGTTATATATAATTAGATGTTGGAATTCCAATGTAGAAAGAATTCTCAAACTCAACTCAATAAAAGAATTTCCTTCTTGAAAGAAAACTCAACTGCATCTATTAATAAAAATATCATATATTATGTACAATAGTTTACAGAAAAAATATTTCATCATATTCTGACTAAGAATCTAGCTCTAAAAAGTAAATTATACAACTCGTAATAATAACATCTCAGACGATCTCGCTCACAGAAAAAAGAATAACAACGGTAATAAAAAGGAATTGCCAGATTTAAAAGAAACCAACATATAATATTAAAAGCAGTACGCGCGCGCTTTTGCTAGCGCTGTCAGTTCACAAAAATATATACAAATTAAAATACGGCTTATAATACAAAACGACCATAATATTCTAATTGTCATTAATAATTTTAATGGTTGTTAACAATATTGTAGATGTGCGTGAAATTTTGGACCCAATCGGTGGAACAGGAAGATTCCCAAAATTCTTGTTATTTAAAATATATTTCGACCTGGGCGAACTCAAATTTGCGCGATGGCAGATTTTTTTAATGGCCATTTAGAATATAATACAAAATTCTGAAATAAAATAAAAACAGAGATAAAAAACAACATTTGTCCGCTCTTTTTCAAAAATGAACCGGGGTAAACGCCAAAAACTGATCAAGTCGCTTATGTAAATGAAGAAGTTGTGAACGCGGTAACTCGAAGTTGTGACGAGGTTGTCTTTCGAAGCAATTATATTTGGAAGGTGATCATATTGACTCGCTTATCAAAGAGCTGACAGTCAGGGAGCTTATAGGGATGCGTGAGCAGATCTGTACTATTAAAGCCAACACCTCAGACCCATATCGACCTGAAATACAAATGACAATTGCAAGTTAGACCGAAAGCTTCGGTTTAATTGAAAAGGGTTGAAAGTTTTGGAGAAAATGCATTCTAGTGAAGAAGCAAGTATTGCAACTGTAAGACAAGAAATAAAAAAAATTACTTAGTTAAAAAATTAATAATTGAAAAGAAAAAACTGTACCATTAGGGAACAAATTCAGATTTAGTAAGTCATCCACACTAAAAGGTGCACGTTTGTGCAACATTTTTGTTTTAAATGTACTTCCGTGTATGAATATATTTTAAAACTTCATTCTTTATCATACACTTTCCTTCCAAACAGCTGTTTTCGTAGCATTAGCCTCCAATTATTTAAAATTTGCATGTCTTTATATGCAAATTTAAGCTCTTTTCGTCGGTCCCACCTATCTCTTATCTTCGGTGCATTGCGAGACTCATTTTGTCAGCATAAAAGAGAGTCGAGGACAAATTATTTCTGCTTAGCAATACTGTGATACCTCGGATTTCATTAATAATCCGTTCAAAAACTATCGAAAAAATCCGAAACCGACAAAAACCAAGGTAATTTTTACATGTGAATCAATGTAAATTCAATTAATTCGTTCTAGACATTCCAAAATACATACCAAAAACACATTTTGTAGAGAAGAAATATAGTGTTTAATACTAAGAACAATAAGAACTAATATAAATGAATATAAGACTGCTGAACACTTTAGGACAGAGGTTCCCAACCTGTGGCACGCATACCCCTGGGGGTACGCGAGGGACCAGTTGGGGGTACGCAAACTCAAAGTCGGTAATGGCAGACACAAGAAAACATAAGGGATGAAAAACGTTACAGAATTTTGTTTCCCCAAGTTCATGTAAAAAGTAAAAGTGAAAGTTGTGCATATCCTAAACCTACCCTCAAAATTAGGGAAAAAAAGCCAAAGGAAGTGTAATTTTTAGCTATCTTTATCAGTTAATTCGAAATTGTTACAGTACTGGTTTCATTTGTTTTCACATTCAACTAATACTATTGTAAAATTGAATAAAATGTAAAATCAGAATAAATCCTGCAAATGTTATAAATTCACGTCATTTGACTCTTAAGCTCACCTAGGTCCTTAACATGATTGATAAAAACTTTTTTGTATAGACGGATGGTTGGAAGGGGGGGATATTACAGTAGAGCATACGCGAAAACAAAAATGATTAATCAAGGGGTACGCGAAGGAAAAAAGGCTGGGAATCCCTGCTCCAGGGGATTCTGAATGGTACACCAGTAAGGGCTTCACTTTACAATCATCACTAGCTTTACCACACAGCAAAAAAGTTAAGACTATCTTTCAAAGCCTTATGTTTGACAGTCCTTTTCTTCCTTTTTAATGAACGTCCTCTTTGGCATTTTCTTCTAAAAGAGGTGAGTTTCATCTCAGTTGAAGACTTGTTGGTGGATACCTCTACCCAATCTTTGGAATCGGACACAAATTTTTCAGCACCATACTGGTCCGAACTTTCATCTTCGCCGTTTTTTTTCCCGCAAAATTAGTTCACGTGGCCACTCCGACGAAATCCGAGGCAAACAATGAAAACCGAAACAGTGTTTCGCGAAAAAAAATCGACTAAAACCAAAACCGACCACAACCGAAGGTAACGAAAACCGTCGTTTTAGTTACTTACTAATCCCTACTAACAATAAAGGAGAATGTGTATGTGTGTCTGGGTGTTGGTCCTCTACAGGGCAAACCGCGGGACTTACAGCTAGGAAGTTTGGCACATATACTTTGGAGGGTGGGAATGTGCACCTAGGAGCCCTTTTATTAAAACTTTAATTAGAATTTTAATTAATTAAAGAATTAAGCGAAATTTTGGCGTTTTTCCTTAATAACTTCCGAAAATATTGCAGCATAAAAATCATTTTTACACTTTCTGAAAGCGCGAAAACTTACCTTTCCAATGATATGAATTAAGTTCACGTACAATTTTTCTCTAATTTTAAAAATATTTTTTGGCATAATTTACAACAATGCTTTTCATTGTTGCAACGCAACTCAAATCGTTTCCATTGTTTAAACAAATATTTAATTCCATATTTCTCTGTCATTGTTGTAATCTGAAATAATATCCTAATATATTTTGCTTTCATGTTTTATTTCATCAAACTTTTTGTGAAATCTGTAAACCAATCTCTCCGAGATATTGTTTTGCTTGCAGTAAGAAATATATCCAGTAAGCTGAATTATTATGGTTGCTATGTTTTCATTCTTTTTTCAGCATATTTTAATCCAGCTAACATGCCGCTGGCCATAAAATGTACTGCATCATTTTAATGTTGAAATCAAATACATATTTTACAAGAGGAATAAGAAAGTGAAGATAGTGCCGACAACATGGAATTAGAGGTTATATGACAAGGTTAGGTCAGTTATTTGATTCCATTAGGAAGATTCATGTAGACCATGAACAGAAGAGGTCCAAGGTCACTATAGAACATAGATTAAATATCTACCACAATTTGAAGTTTAAAATTGCGTTGTTAAGAGAACCATGAATATAAAATGATACAAGATTCAATTGAAATCATGTTCCCGGCGAACTCGCTGGTCGCCGAAGGCGGCTAGTAATTAATAATCAGGCCGAATCTAGAACAAATAATCAAAAGTCGGGACTTTTTAGGCTGATACCAAACATCTACTTAATTTTTTACCAAATAATGCTTGGCGTTATACGAGAAACCTAACTCTTTTCCTCCTTCACCTCATTTCCTACATTTTCAGTTTCTCATTTAATGCTTCATTTTCATTCTAGCCTAAATTTATAAAGAAAATACTAGTATATTCTCAATTTTGGATATCACTGATCAAATGTTTACGCCTAGTCTTTATTTCAACCTATCTTTTTGTCTTTTGAAAACGAAGGGTTTTTATTCTAGTAAGTAACAGTCAATCATTAATCAACTTTTATAGTAACTACTGGAGATGTGGAGAGAGAATCGTCAAGTTATTACTCGCTTCAATTAGGCCGCGGTGGCCTAGTGGTAGGGTCTCGGCTTTTGGACCGGAGGGCTCCAGGTTCGAAACCCGATTCCACTGAAGATACGTCGTGTATGGGGCCCGTTGCACGCTAAATCGTACGTAGTGGCCAAACGTCCTCCCGCTGGTGTGGCGCGGAAGTTTGGAGAGGGGGTGCCAGCCGAGGCGTCGTCCTCGTTATTTGACCGCGGTTCAAAATTACGAGGTCCGTCCCAAAATAGCCCTCGTGTTGCTTTAAAAACGAGACGTTAATATAACTAACTCGCTTCAGTTATTTCGCGAAATTCATCGATATTTTAAGAAATAACCGAATTATACTTACACTTTGATGCTAACATATCGTCTCTTAACAATCAACATAATCTATTTTAATTTTTTGAAGTTTCAATAGGAAGAAAGAAACTGAATTTTACGCAGCCAATTACGAATATTGCCGATTTTTTTACATCCGATTTTAACATGCGGTTTCATGTTCATGCTAGATTTTAAAAAATTCAGAAATATTTGTTTTTATCGGTATGTGAAAAATTCATTTTTTTCCCTTCCTTTTTGAAATTTGAAAAAATTGAGATAAGTGGCGGTGTTTGTTAAGATCCGATATATGAAAAGCTTGTCTGCACTTATAAGTAAGGTATAACTCGGTATTTATATAATTTGACATTTTCCATTTATTCTTTCAACTAGGAAAACAAATCATTGTATGATTTTGCGAACGCTCTCATTTAATGCCCTATTTTTATTCTGAATTTGAATTTGTATTGCAAATACTATAATATTCACATTTTTTGCAAAGCACTATTCAGATGTTTACTTCTAGTCTTTGTTTGAACTATCATTTTATATGAATGTATCACAAAATATTATTAGATACATTAGTGCGTTTATTGAGAGAAATTTCGATTCCAATATTTCTGAAAGTTAAAACAATGCACATGCACAACAATAGTTCACTTCAAAACGAATGAAAAATCAATATTTTTAAAACATTCTCTATTTCGTGTTTGTTTAGGATCAACACACACACATTTCAATAGTTAAAGGATTATTGTTAGCATCTAAAGAATCAAAGGTGATTATTATTTTTCGTTATTTCTAGTTCTCACGTTGATCGATGAAGATTGAAAAAGCTTTCTTAAGAAAATTTCAAAAAGGAATTGAAAGATTTGGAAAAGATTTTGAAATCATTCGTAAGTATAAGTATTTTCGTGAAAGTTTTCTTAGGTGATAGCTAACGATAACTGTCAACATATGTGTATATATTCGAAACTGCGATTTTAATTTTTGGAATTAAAAGAGTACAAACTTAACCGATTCTAAAAATAAATATTGCCATTAACAATTAAAATGGACTCGAAAACACAGAACAATCGCCCAATTTTTGACAAACTGAAATTTTTTCAAGCAATGACCTGCTCAATTTGGTAAAAGATTTATGAGAGTTAAGCCCGTTATAACGGCTGGCTAAGGGAGTAATAATATGGCGAATTCGTAATGCCTCGATTTCGATTCTTACCATTAACTGTACGTATTGATGACTGATTGCTTTTAGTTATTCATTCCAAATTAGACGTCGTATAAAAGAATCCTGTTTACTAAATCTGTTCGCCAAAGTATAGTAACTTTCCCCAGTATAACACAGAGCCAAATAACATATATCGTTATCTGTAGCAATAATAAAAGGATGTTTGGATTTATTATTGATGGATTCTTTAAAAAGCTCTTCGATAAATGATGTAGGTTGAGCGAACAGGTTTCGAAATTTGAGATCAGAAGTATGAATTTCATATATTTAGTTTCGAAACGCCGGGGTCTTAGGAAAGATGAAGATTTGATTCAGAGAAACGCTCAATTCTGTAAGTTTGTTAATCAAGAATTCTCCATCTTTCTGAATTAAGTGAATGCTACAGTTCTTACGGCTGACAGGGAATAGGAGAGATGTCACCTTTTGCAATCTACTTGATGAAGAAATGCGTGGCTAATCTTTTTTACGCATGAGCTCCATGGCCAGCAATTTCCTAAAGCACAGTTTGGAAATCCAAGAGCTATTCTAAGGGCAGTAGTTTGAATGGTGTTGCGGGCCTTTAGTTGGGGTCATGATTTAATTTCCATCATGTTTATTCGGGTATGAAAAGCTCATTCATGAGGGATATCCAAAGAGTGCAAAACAATCATCTGCGGCTGTTTTTTTTTTTAGTGTTTTGCATACAATTAAGAAAAAAGTATTTATATTCGTATGCAGAAGGAAGTGTTTCGGTATTTTATTTTTTTATTTTTAAGCCTATTCAAAAGAAGGGATTTTTTATGCTCATATTTTGTAGCAATACTAAACTGCTTACCTTTGATTGCCGCACAAAGCGAAACTACTGATCAACCAACAATTTTTAAAATACTCCATGCATAACGAATTTTTTTGGTCAGACTAAAAAATACGATATGGTCCCATCACCAAGTTCGCAAAACTTTCGCCAATCATTAGGTCTGAAACGTGTTCAGTTTAATGTCAAATTTGGCGAATCATCTCTTGAAAAATTGAAATTTGTCAATCATACCATATTTTTAAGTCTGAGATGGTTAATCATCAAAACTTAATTTTTTTCCCGGATTTTTTTTCCAAGCATAAAGTTTAGCGATAAAATGCACATTTTATTTTACTTGTCAGCCTCCATATGTGTGCATACGCACAAAGTGCCAATCACAAATTTGCCGAAATTGGCGAGAATTCACAAAATCCGTTACATAAGATTAGGTACTTCCTATAGTCCAGTCAACGAAGGCCAAAAATCGAAGAATAGAAAAAAAATGGTGTAGTTTTGAAATTTGGCACAGTTGTAGGGATTAGTGCCCTAAACAACATACTAAAAGTCCCCGCCCGTGGGGTTTACACGGGGGGTACGGGGGGTTAAAGGGGGCTTTTTCAGTTTTTCTTAAATATCTCGAAAACTCTGGATTCTAGCGAAAAATATTCAGTTACAAATTCAAACCGCATTCAATTCCCTACAAAAAAAGGCCTACATCTTTAATTTAGCATCAATAGTTTAGAAGATATGGGGAGTTGAAAAAGTGAGTATTTCTGAAATTCCTTATTGTAGTGCTAAAATCAATAAAAAATGCCGAAGTAACAACTTCAGAAGATCCTCATGCCTATATAATAATTTTACAAAGATAGTATTGTATGTGTTGAGAGTAGTGGTGGTGTCGGTGCGGGGAGAGACAAATATATTTGATGAACAGTCGTCATCACTTCCTCTCCTCCACAAAATCATTTCTACTCAGTCTTTTAGTTCTGTAAACGCTCCAAATGAGTATATTAAGACAGTATAATGTAAATATACATAAATATGATGAGTTTAACATAAAAGCTTGCAACATTCCACATTCAGAACACCTGTTTTTCAACACCTAGTCAACATATAAACACGAACACTAAGGCCTGGTACACACATGCTATTTCTGTCGGAAAAATCATTAGTATAAAATGCCGGAGAATCGATTAACGAACTGAAGTGCATTGATACGAGATGGGTAGTACACATGCACCCCCCGCCCCCATCAAGCTGCGATGCGGGATAGTCATTACCGAGACATTTGCTGATCACGGCGAAAGTAATAAATGTTTCGGTTTAAGTCGTTAGCGACACTCTTGCTCTTTGGGAGGTATTTTGTCTCCAACACTAGGCATCAATGTAATTCAAGGGTGGGAATAGTATTTTAATTTCGTTCCCAGACATCGGTGGCCACTGGTAGTGAACTGACCAGATGTGATTGAGAGGACTCACTGTAAAAAATTGTGGGGAATTCCAGATTTTATTGGAATGTATAAGGCTACATGCACACACACCGATTTTTGTAGACCGGTTTGAAAATGTTCTACTTTTGCAGAAGATGCGTCTGGGCGAATACTGGAATAACAGTTTTAGTAGAACAAACGAATGCAGACGTTGCCTGTGTGTGTTAGTGCTCGTGCGTTATATTAACATCATTTATAGATACACAGTATGAGGCAATGGCTTAAAAGTGTTTATTTGAAGATTATGTTGTGACTGATAAGTGCGGTGTAGGTGAAAAAGGAATAGATGGGTCATCGACCAAGATAAAATCTTATCTCTCTTTACTACCTCCAACCAAAGAAGCGGCGGAGCAACACTCGTTTAGAGCGTCATCTTGCAATAGCCATCTGTAATAGTTAAAAGAAGTTTTCTGAATTCCATGTATGCATGTGTTTGAGCACCGCAGCTCGCCCATGTATTTACGCATCCTGTATTTTAATCTTATTTAATTGCATATCACCTCTCTACGATGAGTGTCTGTAAACGCATTTGTTCGTGCACAGTTTTGCAATACATGCTCAATTTTATTACTATTGTTCGCATCTCGTTCCTACATGAGCAAAACCAATTTCAGCCAGCAGGCAAAACCTGTAAATATGTCAAGAAATTCTATAATTTAAAAAATCAAAACTGTCCGCTCAATTTGTCAAACAAAACCGCAAACACTAGCTTTCACGGAACCTGTTGCTTCCTAAAAATTCAGAATTTTCGACAGAAAAATGTTATCAAAATTTAATTTATATAACAATGTTATATTAATTTTTAACACAAAATGATTTTCAAAAGGCAACTGCAAAATTTCACCCCCGATTCGCCACCACAGTCTGCATGTGTCTACGTGTGTATGTAAGCGAGCTTTCGTGTGTGCTATTTTATAATGTTTCTTCGCATTCTCACTTTTTGCAAGTAGAGATTTCGCCTGCTGAGGAGCGTCCATTCGTTCGTTAATTATATGTGTGTGTGTGCTTTACTGTGACTGCTTGTTTCTGTATGCGTGTGTGTTATTTTACAATTCTTATTATTTCTCGCTTTTTGCAAGCTGATATTTCACTTGCTGTCGAGCGTCCATTCCTTCGTTAATTATATGTGTGTGCATTTCTGTGTGTGCATTTCTGTGTGTGCATTTCTGTGTGTGCATTTCTGTGTGTGCATTTCTGTGTGTGCTTTTCTGTTCGTGCTTGTTTGTCTACGTGTGTGTCCGTGTTTGAGTGTGTGTTATTTTACAAATTTTCTTGGTTTCTCAAATTTTGCAAATTGATATTTAGCTTGCTGAGGAGCGTCCAATCTTTCGTTAATTATATGTGTGTGAGTGTTTGTGTGTGTGTTATTTTACAGTTTTTCTTGGATTCTCACTTTTTGCAGGACGATATTTTGCTTGTTCAGGAGCCTCCGCTCATTCGTTACTAAAATGTGTGTTTGCGGGAGTAAATGAGAGTGTGAATAATTTTGTAAATGCATGCTTGTGTGTTTATATGTGTGTGCTTTAGTTTATAATTTTTCTTGGTGTTCTCGCTTTTTACAATTCGATAATTCGCTTGAAGAGGAGCGTCCATTTATTCGTTATTTATTTCTGTGCGCATGTGTCTGTGTCCTTGTTTGTGCGTGTGTGTTAGTTTACAAATTTCTTCATGTTCTCGCCTTTTGCAATTCGATACTTCGCTTGCTGAGGAGTGTCCAATCGTTCATTAATATAATGTGTGTTTGTTTGTGCAAGTAAGAGTGTGTGCGACTTCGAAAATGCGTGCTTGTGTGTTTATGTATGTGTTTTTTAGTTTATAATTTTTCTTGGTTTCTCGCTGTTTGCAAGTCGATA
>BGPR01000125.1:1289943-1334609 GCA_013235015.1 Araneus ventricosus
TCAAAAGGCTATCTGAAAACGTCTCTAAATGATTACCAGGATCCTTTTACTGAAAACTTGCAAAGTCTCTCCATTTTTCCCAGTTTCAACCTAACATTGTATCCTTAAACAAATTTCGTTAAAACTAACTTCATTTGTTTTGGTTTTGTCCTTTATTCTAATAACTTCTCCAGAACTGACTTCCAGATTACCTCTGTGCAAGTCTCCATCCTGAAGGTAATTTCTATGTTAATGACAAAAGAAGAGCTCGAATTCTTTTATTCCCTACATTTGATAAAATATAAACCTAGATTCAGGAAACGAGACAGTGGTGTCACGTTTGTGAGGAATTTTTTAAACAATTTTCACAGGAGAACTTTGAGGGAAATGTCCTGTCGAGAAGAATAAACAAAATCCTATTCGAAGTAGCTAACTAATAATAGTTTTAGTCTGAGGAATTTGATTTAGCACTATGAATCCGACTTTTATTTAGTGGCATAGCTAAAGGGCCGATACGCCCCGGGCGACAAAATTAAACACGCAGGAAAACAATTTCATAAATAAGAAGTGCAGAGATGTTATCTAAATCATGGTTTACATAAAATAAATGCATACTTTATTAGTATTTTTCACCTTTTGTCAATAAATTGCCGATATATGAAAGAAAGACTGATAGTGGGCGCGCGATTTCGTAACCTATCTACAGTGATCAAAAGTGTCAAACGATGACGAATTACGTTAATAATAAAATGTTTTTTCATATAATCTATTATTTTTATTTTGAGGTTTATGTACGCTATGTAATTTATAAAGGTAGGGCTGCAGCTACGCCACTGCTTTTATTCTCGACCGATATTTTTTCTCCTTCTGTCTAACCCTAGACCTTCTCAGAAAGGCTGATGACTCAGAATATGCTTCACAGATAAGCCAAACGTTTGCAGTGGCGTTGCGAGGGTAAACGATGATCAGGGAATATATCTTATCTTCCCTTGTCGTCATATTAAACTTTAAAAAGTGAAATAGTCGCATTAATAATTTCTGATTTGAAGTAAACTAAAAAGTTTGACGCCCTCCAAAACTAACACCCTCGGCATCTACACAGGGTGTTTAAAAAACGTGTCCAAACTTTAAGGGTAGGTCAGGTACGCAGAATCGAGCCATTTTTACAATAGAACATTGGACTGGAAATGCAAAGATGATTCGCTACAGGAGGACTTTAGTCAGCGAATTAAATAAAAGAAAAGGATACACCACAGAGAAGAAGACAATAATCTTTCCCAATAAACAGCACTAGGACAAAGCCACTTTTTAAACCAACTTCTTCGCAGAGAATTCTGGGTCCGAACAACAATAAAAAATCTGTGTGGTCGAAGACACGTGCGCAGAAGAGGGAAACTATAAAATATCCGACAGTTCAACCGAGGGCTGGAACTCCTTGGTAGAGGGTGGTTACAAAATAAATACTGAGTCCAGCAAGACAAATTATTATCTTAATGCAAGGAAAATTTGAAAGCGCAAGAGAACCTCAATATGGAAATAAATTAGCACATGGCTTTTTGTGGCAATTAAATTTATTAATGCAGAGTTTAAGTTGAAAACAATTTAAACTTCTTTGTAATTTAACCTTAAAAGTTCATAATAATTTAAAATTTGAGAGTGTGACACGACACTGCAATGCCCAAATTGGATCACTGGTTTCCCAGGTTAGGCAACCAATTTCTCTAAGCACAATTAAAGCAAAAATATTTATGAATCACAAATTCTCCCCAGGAAACAATGTGTGAACTCAAGTATGGCATTTTATGCACTATATCAGTTTTCCTTCTTCCTTACATCTGATGCGAAACTACATAAGCTTAATTTTGTTCTTTTTCATAACATTTGATGTCAATTAATGTTCTTTTATGGTTTCTTTTTTTCGCTTTGGCTTATTCACTTCCAATTTATGAGGACTATTAATGATTGTAACAGTTTTTTCAGGTTATACCTCTAGTTCGAGATAACAGGGCTCCATTGATTTAAACGGTCCAATTTAGGCAACTCTTTGCGATTCAATATAGGAAACTTTTGGGCAACAACAAAAATTTCCCCTGACCTATTTTAAGACTATTTTAATAAAATTATTACTGTAAATTGTAGCCAAGCAAGCTTCCTTTTTGAAGATATAATAACAATTTTTTGCTACTTACTTTATAACAGCGTAAGGATGTATTAGTCATTTTTTAAATATTTAATTGACTATCTCTAAATCTAAACAATTGTTCTCTAACAGTAACAACGTAACGCTTTCACTTAAAAAGGATTTCATAAACCAAATTTACATCGTTGAAATATATTTTGTCCCTTTTATGATTCAACTATTTAATACTAGATGCCTTCGGCGACCAACTTGTTAGCCGGGAATATGATTTCAATTAAATCTTGCATCATTTTATACCCATGGTAACAACAACAACGTAAACTTAACAACGTAATTTTAAGCTTCAGGTTGTGGTAGATATTTAACCCATGTTCTATTAGTGACCTTGGACATCTTTTGTTCATTGTCTACATAAATGTTCATAATGGAGTCAAATAACTGACCATGTCATGTAACCTCTAATTCCATGTTTTCGGCACTATCTTATTCCTCTTGTAAAATATGCATTTGATATCAGCATTAAAATGACGCAGCACATTTTATGGCCAACGGCATGTTAGCTGGATTAAAACATGCTGAGAAAAGAACGAACACTTAGAAACCATTCAGCTTAATGGATATATTTCTTACTGCAAGCAAAGCAATATCTCGGAGAGTTTGGTTTACAGATTTCATAAAAATAATGATGAAATAAAATATGAAAACAAAATGTATTAAGATATTATCTCAGATTACAACAATTACAGAGAAATATGTATTTAAATATTTGTTTAAACAATGAAAACAGTTTTAGTTGCGTTGCAACGATGAAAAATATTGTTGTAAATTATGGCAAAAAATTTACAACAATTTACAATTTACAAATTATAATTTTTATTAATGTTAAATTCATTAAAATTCTTAAAATCATTGTACGGAAATTTAATTGATATCATTGAAAGGTAATTTTTTGTACTTTCCGATAGTGCAAAAATGATTTTTGTGCTGCAATAGTTATTAAGGAAAAGTGCCGAAATTTTGCTTAATTTTTAATTAATTAAAATATTAATTAAAATTTCAAAAAAGGGCTCTGAGCTGCACATTCGCACCCTCCAAAGTATGTTTCTGCCAAATTTCGTAGCTCTTAGTCCGGAGGTCTGCCCTCATATACACCAACACATATACAGACACACACACCCATTCTCCTTTATTATTAATAGAGATAATTGAAATTATGATACTGGTACAATCTTGGCACCAGTCCAAATTCGTCAACTCTCCCTAATATTAATAAAATATCCCCACATGAAAAAAAACTGAACATAAGAATAATAATGTGAAGAAGCGTTAAAATAAAACTTCACAAAAACACAACTTAATTTCCACGAGATGCGTAACAGTTTGTAACAGGATACAACACCACTCCTAAATGAAGTAACATTAGGGTCGGATTATACCTTGTATGCTTTCTTTGGTCATACAAGTTTCAGTGGCCCACATCCTCTTGCCCAACTTCTAAAACGAGATATTTTTTTATTGATTTTAATTTGATCCTCATGTAAGCAGTTTTTAAGTAACAAACATTGTGACAAGCTGAAATGACAAAAAGTTATTACTGATCACCTTAATGAGAGTTGGTTTTAGCATCTAGCGTATTGAAAAATTTACATTCAATAGTATTTTTTAAAAAAATAAAAAAAAAATTAAAATGCCTTTTTGGCAGTGCAGTCGAAATTGGACCACACTGGTCTGCAAGCAGGACAAAAAACATGGATAAAATTCATAATAATAATGTTCTGAAATTTAAACGATGCTTGATTTTAATTTAAATAAGTTGGAGTACACAGCCCTTCTAAAGCAAATAAAAGCACGAAAGTAAATTACCCGAAAAAATTATTAAAGCCTCGAAGACTTCAACGTTGCTAGACCCCTAGCAGTTGCCTACTTTCTCTATTTGATAATCTAGCCCTGGTAATCATTCGTAAAAAGTGACAATCTTTCTTTTTTTCCGAGTGTAAATGCAATGCTCTACACCCGCTCCGATAAGTCCTGTAATCAGTGTGAAAATGACACAATGAGCATGAACTCAACGGAGTTTCAACGGAGGTGGAGGCATGAAGCATGCATCAGTTGCTCACTTTAAACACGCATTTCTTACATCGCATCGAAGTTCCGCTAGGAAGCTAACAATCATCGTCCTCTCCTAATAACTTATGTGATCAGTGTAAGCGAGAAGGAATATGACGTAATGGCCTTGAACTAAATGAGCCAATAGAAAAGCGACATTCAACCGAACCCAAGCACGAATCAGTTATACTTTAAGCACGCGTTTTTACATAGCACTAAATATCTGCCCAGAAGCTAAATTACAGTGAGGGAAGGTAAGAAAGGGCATTTCAATACGAAATCGATTCGGTCGCCATCCGCAACGTCAAAGCAAACGCGATCGCTTTGCTGAAAGTTTTCGAGAGAAAAATTGTAACACACAACTATACAATGTATGAGAAAGCAATTTGCTTATTGAAGCACTGCTTCACTTGCTTCGGTTGAATGCACGCCACTGTATTGAAACAACCTATATTCCCCTTCTCCCGGCACTACGACACCGAACGTTAGAAAAACAAGAATATTAAGCCAGCATTCGATATCTTCTTCACGAAGCCATGGAACAGAGAAATTAATTTTTTTTAAGTTTGCCTATTAAAAACGTATTGATTGTAACCGTGATAAAGCCTGACCTTTTGGTACGGTATTTTTGTTTCATTTTGTTTGTGATTTTTTGTATTTTTTATGGAAACCTTTTCAATAGAGATCGTGATAAAGTTTTATATTTCCATTCTTCATCTTATTAATGTTTTCTATCTCAAAACGAAATCAATGTCAAGATTAAATCACCTTTTAACGTCGTTGTTTGAAGCTACTTTAGGGCCAGTGCTGTAGTGGCAAATTTTTCAGTGGGGGAATACTAAAAATTCCAATATTTTATGTACAACATTTTATGTGGGTGGCACCAGACACCCTGGCACCCCATATGAAGACTAGAGGCCTTTATGACGATAAGCAGGACAAAACGAGAGGGGGTAGAGCAAATTGACCCCCATGGTATTTCTTCACCATCATGGAGCCTGTTAAATGGTTGAATTTACTCCGTTATCTGTGACCGAAAAGGGTGATTGAGGATGTGGATCCTTGGCGGGTGGCTTTGGTATTTCATGTTAAATATGCCTGCAGCAGTAGCAAGAAATGATACTGCAGACAGAACTTTTACTTTTCAACCAACTTTAAAAGAACAAAAAAATTTTACAGCACATGATGATTTTATAATTAATAGAAAACTGCAAAATTGGCGAAAAATGGATTTTATCGAAAAACCAGTGGGAGTACTCCATTCCCCCGCGTAACCCCTCCACTACACCCCTGTTTAGGATCGACCTTACAATCTTGACCCGTGGTCAGATAAAAAGGACAGAATCTTGAGCCAACACCCTCGTCACCAAAGTTCCTTGCCTCAGCAACGGGAGGACGTTGGACTGTCGACAGATTTAACGTGCACGAGGATAGATACACGGCGGATGTTTTTGTGGAATCATGTTTTGAACCCATGAACCTCTAGGTCCAACGCTGTGACTCTGCCACGAGGCCACCGTGGCCTTCAACATCAACATTCCGTTGTTTAGTAAGTACGGCTGTTATAAAAACACTTATGAAAAGTGCCACTTGGTGCCAGTGGCGAATCCGGGGTGGCTATTGGCCTGCAGCCCCCCAGAGCTAAGCCTGAATTCTTGATTTCATTTAAATTCACTACAGCTGTTTGTTATTAATTTCCCTTTTTTTAAAAATAATAATAATAACGTGACAATATTGCTTTCTGGCTTGACAGGCTCGAAACTTTCCCTACTTTTCTAGTCATTCCGCTTGTGCTTGTAGCGTCGACGCGGCCGAAGACATTTTTTGTCTACTTATTTCATTGTATTTTTTATTAAATCATCGAAAGTATTGTATTGTTCTTTATGATTCTTATTGTCAGCTGAGTAAAGTCTGTAAAGTTAATGTGTTTCGGTTTACATAAGCCATGAGGTTTGCCATTCGTCACGACGATACAAACTTTTTATGACCTCAGCCCCTCCTCCCCCAAGACACAAATCCTGGATTCGCCACTGCTCGGTGCTTAACATTTCTAGGTTTAGCCTAAAGAGGTATTTTGGGACAGACTTTGTAATTTTCAACCATAGTCAAGTACCAAGGACAGCACCTGAGATGGCATCCCCTTTTTCACACCAGCAGGAAGATGTTTCATATTCTATATGTTTAACTTACACCAGACGCACTTATACAGCAAATCTAAGGCAGAATTCGATCTCGAAGCTAAAACACTTACACGAGGTACAGGACCCCTTTACCTTTTTATGAAATATGGAGGGGAGGAAAGTGCTTGTTTTGTTTTCTTTTGTTTTTGTGTATTTAAAATTTTCACGTATAAAAATGACAACTGTTCTGTAGTTGTAACAAATTTGCAAATATTTTTCACACATGAGTCTACGCCTAATGGTATTCCGTGGTTATTACTAACACAATTTTCAACGAAGTAAATAATCAACATAATTTTGGGGTCTGTAAATTAAGTATACTTATTTTACGTTTGACTTTTGTTTTCTGCTGGTAGTTATTTTTTTTTTTTTGTTTTCAAAGCAAGAGTCTTCCAGAATGCTATTTTCATTTCAAAATTTCGCATTTCAGCATCAGAATTCAAGGTTTGTCAAAAGATAAAACTGTCTACAACAGATCAAATCCAACGTTAAGTTGGCACAAACATTGAAAATGTCATTTTATATGAAAGATAATATCAAAAGCTCTAATAAAGGAGACCTTAAACTAAAATTCAACTGATGCAAGCACGGATTCCTGTCATATCATCTGCCCAAGGGGTATGTATATGATTAATAATTGACTAAATAAAAATGGCCTTCAAAAGCTGTGCCAAGTGGGAATATGCAGCCATCTTTCCTAGAGGCAAAAATCTCAAAGATCTCTTATAAGAAGCCGCTGTCTTTTTCTTAATAATTCGAGGGCGAACAATATTTTTGGAACACCACAGCAACGACGATAAAAAACCATTCTGCAAAAGAAAATAGAATAAAAAGAAGAAGAAAGAAGCGAAGCGAGGGGAATCCACTGAAGAAGTCGAGGTGACAATTTTGTTACAATGCCAAAATAACTTCTGTGTGTAGTAATAAGTTTGGCAATTGTAGTGGGTTAGAAAAATGGATGGAAGAACTCATGAAGTTGGCGTACTTACATTTTTTTCTTGCGAGAGGGCATTTTATTCGGGCAAGTGCGTTTCTACCAGCTTTGCCAACATGGGAGACGACGAAAATAGCTCTTTGCCTTTCTCGCACAAGAAAGTATAATTGTTGTAAACGAAGCCCGACTAAGAAAATGACAGCGTGTACTAATCTATCACGTTTTTTATTTACTGAGGGCTGATGTCAGAACAATTCAAGTTATAAGAATGGATGACAACGCTAGACTGCGGTTTATACCACGTGACCCGACAAAGGTTTCAACGGTGACGTCATCGTAGAGCGTGGAGTTCGCAGGTAATATCGCCAGAGAAGGAAAGGCAAGATTTTAAATCTACTGCATATAAAATTTTAGTGTTATATTTCAATGGAAGTACAGTGAAATTTGGATTAAACGTCACCGTCCGAACCAAGGCTCTGACGGATAACCGAATAGACAGATAACAGGAATCTTTTAATGTAGGCGGTCATCAAGCAGGCTTAGTGTTGGGTTCATATAAATAAGTACTCGTTAACTTTAACTAATTATTATATGATGCAGAATTAATATTACATTTTTAAGAAGAATTATTTACAATTAAAAATATGTACATTGAAGCAGTTCGTCATTAAAAGGTTTTTGAATGGCCCATCGTCGTCTTTTGTCGTTGTCAGAAAAAGAAAACCAACGTAGTTCAAGCGTCCTGTTCCGCCTCGTCGTCTCTTCTGTTCTCGGCAGCTTGATACTCTGACGTCACTGGCGATGGCAGCGCCATCTACAGGCACTCGGCTGCGGCTGGTGGCCCACATTAATACATGTCTACATTATCACGATTTCACTGCTGTCTTTGGACAAAAATAAAAATAAAATGCTTTGAAAGTGAATAATACCTACATATTGTATTTGCTTTCACAAAACGAGCAATATAAATTTCAACATAAGAGCAGTAATGTATCAGAAATGTATTATAATACTCTAAACCTATCTTACTTTTTAATTCTTAAACGATGACGAATAACAGAAACTGATGGTTAACGGAGTGATGATTATTCGAAGTGTTACTGTACAGGTAACAACCGTTTAAAACGTTGCCAGCTGTACGATGTGACACGTTGTATAATGTAAATCCATGTTTTAGAAGCAAACAACGTATAATAAAAGGGGTTCCAAAAATTAAGAAAAATAGTGCTATATTGCTAATTAAGAAACATTATTTATTAATTAAAGCATTATTATTTCTTAAAGCATTTAAAACATTTATTAAAGCATTTTCACGAAATATATGGCACATTAAAATGTTTTAATCCTCTATGCATTTGAGCTGTATTTTTACGTTTTTCATTTTTCAGTTCAAGAGCAGATAATTCATGTTTAAGAGTATAATTATTTAAACTACCATAGATAAAATTTTCTTAGGACGTGTGGATGTTTTGTGGCGCAGGAGCCATTGGTTTGGCCATGCTGAAACGAACAAATGTGAAAATTCTTCTTAGGAGATAAGAGACTTGATTAAACGCGATGAAGATTCACTTATTCATTTTGAAAGCTATTTTTTAGGATTTCAAAGCTATTAGATCAAAATATCTAACCTCATGGAGGGATTCAGTTCTATTCAGCATAACAATTAAGCACTTTTAGCAGAGGACATTTTTATTTTCACAATATATCTATCTTCATCATCTGAAGTTTAGAAGGATAAAGTATAGGAAGAGAGAATGCTGTAATTGCCAAAAGATTCGACAACGTGATTTTGATGAATCTCCACGTTTTAGACCTCCCTAAATTAGAAAAAAGGGAATTGTGTCCATCTATGAACACAATAATTCTATAAAAAAAACCATCTGGACGATTTAAATTTGGTATGTGGTCTCTGTACAGCAAAATTGTAGATCTTTATCAAAGTTTTCAAGTAATCAGTTATAGCAAAATATTATTTAAATATTTTCAAGGAAAATTGTATAAATTAACGTTTTAAATAATCTTCTTAACTGTAATACTACTGTGATCAAAGAGTATCGGTTATGCTGTCATTGAACAAAAGATATCAATTTATCTGTCGGTATTTATTGCATCTTCTCCAAAGTAATCTCCACTGACTGTAATGTACTTCTACTAACGTTTATTCCAATCCACAAAACATGCCTTAAAGTCGCTTTCGTGAAACTTCTTCAAGATTTGTTTCAAATTTTCTTGTATTGCATTAATAGACTTGAAATGGTAACCATCAACAGGCAGTTTCAGCCGCGGAAATAATAAAAAGTCACACGGTGCCATATCATGTGATTACGGAGCTTGTGAAGACATTTTTGCTGACTTGTTTGTCAAAAATTCACAAATAATATTGTTACTGTGAGAAAGTGCATTATCGTGTTGCAAAATCTTTTTTATGAGTTATCCCGTCATATTTCGGGTCGTTTTCAACGTCTTCTATATAGGAACTTGTTCAATAATGTATCTAATTGTTAAACGACAATAATTGAACACCAATTCTAAGCTCTGATCTACTTATTAGTCATTAGACGAAGTGGATGGTCAACCGAAGCGTGATTCATCTACAACGATTTCACTACATGTGTCATTTTATACTACTTAAATACTCTTGTTTTTCATAAAAAGTTGTGATTAAAAAAATTTTGAAACATTTAAAATATTTTTGCATCAGAAAATTATTTGCAGAAACAAAATTTAATGCAAGTTCTTTACTCAATTACATTCGCCATTTTGGAAAAATCGATGAAGTTGAAATTCTTATCTCAATAAAAACAAACTTATTTTAAGACGATAATTTGAAATTAAATATTGAATGTTGCCAGATGATTATACAAGTCTTAAAAATATTTGATAAAATTTTCAAACGTTTTCTAGCATATATGTATTTTAGATAAAGCATTCCATACTTTTTCAGTACTGTAATATAACGTAAAAAAATGTTTTCTTAACGTCAAGCTTCCGAAATGAAAAACATCATTGACAAACCGTCAGCGGAAACATTAATTTTGGTTATATTTAAAGGATTTTTACTGATGCCAATCTCAAACATCTGGTTTCATGGAACACAGGCGCAATCATTTTTCAACACAAATCGATTTATGATAGTATACTATAAAATCGAAGTAGCATACGACTTATATTGAGATTTTATGTGATCGACATCCACATCTTCAGAAAACACTTCATCAAGTCCCATGAGCCTAGTTTCAAGCGAGTGGTAAACTTTCTGCCATGATTCGTGAAAAGAATGTCCGATTGGCATTTCCTCATCCAATGTCGACAATCTGAATTTTTTTGTATTCTGAGCATTTAAATCTGTTTCTTTTTTTCTTAAATAGAATTTAACATTCGATTCCTTCCTTTTTAAAACGGTTTATAAATGTTTTGCGAATATTTTATTGCTCAAAATAACTTTTTACAGTGTTAATTTACAACAGTAAGCTATATAAATAGAAGTGAAAACTTCGTAAATATTTTGTATGCTATGGAAATCCAAACTTTAGAATAGATTTTCTTCAAATTTCGCTCAGAAATACTATGAAGCGTATGGAAGGTTTCAGTGAAGGTTTTATGACAATTTATTAAATAGTTAAATTTTTTTATTCGTTAAAAACGATGTTTCTATACCGTAAATAAAAAGAATTATTTTATATTTAGTGTTGTTAATTGTTCTTCAATAAAATATTACAGACATTTTAAATAATTTTTATACGTCTCCGAGTTATCTATCACTCATAATTTTTAATTAAATTTTACTTCAATTTTTAAAATTACAGAGAACTTTTGGAAAAAATTAGCGTTTGGTACAATCTGTAATCTTTCAAGAAGCTGCTATTTTTAAAATTCCTTTGATACAACTGATATTCTCATTTTTATTAAAAATAAAGTTGAAGACGGTAAAAGAATCTTGTATATTATAAGATTTTATATAAAAAATGTATTTGATATATTAAAATTATTACGTATATTTTTAAAGTACGTTTATTTTACTCTCTCGCACATGGCGGTTACACCATATAGTCGTTAGCAGCTGATTTGATATGTGATAACTGTAACTTTTGCCATGTTATAAGTTTTTATTTTGCCATAAGTGGCGTTAAGCCCAAGTTTCGATATGGACACTTACGAACACGTATTTCACACAGTTGAATATTTAGTATAATCACATTTCAAATCGGCACATTTACCGATTCCATTAGTACGACCTCAGTCGTCCATTGTTTTTCCAGAATGATTGAATTGCCCATCGGATAGTGAAGGTGAGTGCTAATAATTTCCCTTTTTAGGGATTACTGTGGCTCAAGTTGCCACATGCTGTAATAATACTGAAGCATAAGGAAAGTTTGAATGAAGGTTTCGAGAAAATTAATTTAATTGTGTGTGGCTCGGTTATGGTTCAGTGAACAGTCCAATTAGCGTAACAATTACTTATTTATGTTTAAGTTACACATGGATAAGTTTACAAATAAAATTTCAAAACTAAACAAGACATAAAAAGGGAAAATGTTTGTTAGCGACGCATCACGATCAGTCGCATGGTCCCAAATGAATGGTCACAGCTCCAGGGGCGCTGCCTCTGTTCTCAGACACAATCAGGTACAGTTAAAGCAGGCTCCTCACATCTCTTCCAAAACTGAAGTTTTGGAACACGGGAAGGAAAAAGCAATCTTCTGTTTTAAAAACCGATGGAAATTGCCATAGCGGAATTGCAAAGCTGGAATTCCAACGAACTCAAAATCCAACACTTCATGCTCCGATTCCGATTTGTGGCCTCGCTGCGAGGGTAGCGGCACATCAAAGGATCTGCCTAGATTGGGACCTCGCGATGAGGCTAGAAAATCGGAAATCCGCCGTGTGTGGAGGGAGAAATGGGGGAGATCGAAGAGCGACGGTAGGGGGAATCGAAGAGCGGTGGTAGCGCGAACTTTGGAGCCTTCGTGAATGGCGTGCCTCATTTTCCGATTAGAATGGGTGGGGAAGTCTTGGGACAAATGGAATGGAATGGAGTACAGAAGAATGCTCAGCTTAATATCGGAAAAGCGACTACAATAGTTTATTTTTAGTAATAAAAGACTAATAATATATATATATATATATATATATATATATATATATATATATTGTGGGCCACCAGTCGCAGCCGAGTACCTGTAGATGGCGCTGCCATCGCGAGTGACGTCAGAGAAGGAAGCTGCCGAGAACAGTGGGAAAGACGACGAGGCGGGATGGAACAACGTTGGTTTGGTTCCTCAAGACCAAAACACGAGATGAAACGACGCGACGATTTGAAAGACGGTATACGATGCTAATGAGTGCCATCCTTATCATATGACGAACTTAAACTGTTTCATTTGTAAATACCTTTAACTGTAAATAATGCTTCTTCAAAATGTAAACTTAATTCTGCATAATATAATAGTTAGTTCAAGTTACTGTGTATTCATTTATGGAATACAACACTAAGCCTACCTGATGACCGCCTACAATATATATATATATACATCCCGAGTAACGACGGGTATATGAGATAGTAATCAATAATTTACCACTTAAGAAACCAGTGAAAGTGTTATCCTGTCGACTTTCTCATATATATAATTTTGCGATTAGCTTCGCCGATTGGTGGAGAGAATCGTGTATCCATTTTGGACTCCTCTCCGTTGATCGATTGGATCCAAAATTTGATATAAACCTACGGAACCGCAGTGGCCTAATGGTAAGATCTCGGCTTCAGGTACGAGACCCGATTCAACTGAAGATCCGCTGTGTTTGTGGGCCTGGTGCACGCTGATCTTATCTCAAATCTGATGCCGCCCGCTTATATGGTGCGGAAGTTTGGAGAGGATGTGCCGGTTCAGGTGTCGTCCTCGTCATCTGAACACGGTTCAACATTACGAGGTCCGTCTCAGAATAGCCCTAGAGTTACTTCAAAACGGAACGTTAATATAACTGCACTTGATATAAATCTACAACTTAAATGGTAAGATCACGTAAACAAATTGAGTTTTTGATTTACACACATGAATAAATCTTAGGCACTCCTATACACAAATAGACAGACCTACAAACAGTCAACCAGTTGATGGATTTGGTCTCGTATTTCAAAGAGAGCTGCAAAATCTGGTGAAAAACCATATGCCAAATATCATCTATCTAGTTCTTTCGTTTTTTAGTTATTATGTCCACATACGAAAGGACATACAGACAAACAAACTTTCCTTTGACAGTGTTTGTCCAAAATTTCAGACAGATCTTTAGTTTTGACTTTAAAAGCATATAAGAAGTGTAGCTTGACTCGTTCCTGAGTTATAGTGTTCAAAGACAGATCGATAGATCGACAAACAAACAGATACAATTCAAAAAATTCTTTTCTTTTTTATGACGTAGATTTGCGTCTCTCCATAGTGGTCTAATGGTGCGTCGGGAAAGGAAAAAATTATGACGCTTTTCTCGCTAAAATTAAACGCTTATAGCTCCGCACCCAAATAATATAAAGAGTTGGTTTTAGTTTCATTTAACAGAGAAAGGTAGACATTGAAGATAGCAAAAATAATTTTAGAATTTGTAATTACGGTTCAGTCACAGTCGAGTTGCGAAGTTGGTGAAAATCACGAAGAATTTTACATAGATATAGCCGCATAGTCACATTAAACTAACAGTCACTATAGACTATAGAGTTAATAGTCACATAGAGCTACTTTAGTCACAGTTGAGTAAGGTAAGTAAGTGTACGCCCCTCAATCCCAACGGCCTTTTCGCAGAGACAGCCTGCCGGCGATTTTTTTTTTTGTTTTTTTTGTAGCCGGGGGGGGGGGCAAAAACTGAGGATTCGTCCTATTCTCGAGATCGAATTTTTTGACGATAACACTACTTTATCTTTATTGGCTTCGTACATGAGAAAATGTTTGTCGGGGGTTTGAATTAAAAATGAAATGGATACAATTCGCCTAGTTTACAAAGTAATCATTTTTTGGTAATTGCTGTCACATACAATATACAACCCGTCATATAAAGGGAGGTTTGAGTAATTATACGAATAATTGTTTTGCAGTGAAGGCATCAGAATTTTTGTGGTCGGGAAATTAATTTCGAAACCGTATTTTCCGTAATTTCACGGCTTGGGGAGCACGCGGGAAGTTTCCTTTGCATCCTGCGAGGAAGGAGAAGGTTTCGCATTAATCTTTGGAAGTGCAAGGAAGAAAAAAATATCTTCAACCAAAAGAATAGAAACCATTTTAGTTTCTCACACGTTTATCGATTGTATAAGATTTTTCGAATAGTTCCCTAACGTCACATAGTACAGTGAAACCTTTATACAGCGGCCACCCTCCGTGCCAGGGAAAATTGGCCGCTGAGAAGGGTGGCCGTTCTAACAAGCCTTAATTCGTTAATTCTGATAAAGTAAATTTTAAGAATCGTCTGAAATAAAAAGCACTTTATTGTTATTTTTCTTTTGTTCAAAAATAAACAATTTATGTTTGCTTGGATCTATCAACTTTTTCGGAGTTAATCTTTTTTTCTAATTTCGTTTTTTTAATGGAAAAATAAAACCAATGGTTTCGTCGGAATAGGTAATAATATCATCTATTTTTCCTAATGTCTGAGTTGAAAGTTTCATTTGCTTATGGTCGCAACGCATGGCAGCAGCTTCTTTGTCAGAGTCCGAAGCAGCGTCTGAAAGGAATAAATTATTATTTATAATGATTTATTAAAAGTGTTTAACATGCACCGAATATCTTATTAACATTTGCGACTAATTGTAGAATTTTTTGAGACGTTCACTAAAATTCAGGGTGTCCACTAAAATCCCCAGTTAACTTCAAAACTGTAGCAGTTATTGTCATAAAAGTGATGCCAAGGTATAGTAAAGTGTCTATGCTCTACACGATAAGAGTTCACAACACCATCTATCGGTAAAATTCAGAATCAGCAATCCTATCTCGAAACGGTTGGAGATATGGGAATGCAGTCACAACAAAACGCCTAACACTTCAGGATGCGCTGGGATCTATGAATACGATTTGTACAAAGTTCAGAATAACATTTAATAAATCGAAGAGTCGTCATTTTTTACAAAATATGCAGTAAAAACATTTCGAAAGTAATGCCAACTCCACTTGTATCAAAGGCTTCTGGCCTTCAAAACAGATGTATGAGATTTATTGGGAGTTCGTTGAAACACTAAATATGTGAAAATATTATTATACGTCTTTTCATTTATACGTCGTTTTACGTCAGTCCCATGAAAGACGTATATCGGTGTTTAATGTATTATGTATCAACGCAAGATCGAAAGCTTAAAGAGCAACAAAATTTCACATAAACTCATCAGATTATTATGCTGAAACCTTCTTTATCCTATTTTTCAAAGTAGACGTCTAACATTTCCATACCACGAATAGAACTTTTTTTACAGAAGCAAATTTCAGATTTAATTAATCTGTCCAATTAAATAATGGAGTGTTTGCTGTTTTAATACGAGGGTGTAATTAGTGCTCGAAAGCGTCGTGCTAATTTAATTTCGGAATCTGTACAATTCTTGATTGGGTTTGTTTAGTTTAGTTATATTAACGTCCCGTTTTGAAGCAACATGAGAGCTATTTTGGGACGGACCTCGTAAGTCTGAACCGCAGTCAGATGGCAAAGACGACAACTGAGCTGGCACCCCCTCTCCAAACTTCCGCACCACACCAGCACCTTGTCCATCCTTGGGAATCTAAATCCTATGGGTGAGCGGTGGACGTGAGTTTTGGCACCACACCAGCGGGAGTACATTTAGCCACTACGCATAATTTAGAGTGCAACAGGGCCTATACACGACGGATCTTCAATGGAATAGGGTTTCAAACATGGAACCCTCCGGCCCCGAAGCCGAGTCACTACCAAGTTACCACTTGTCCACTGTGGGCCTATTCTTGCTGTGGGGGAAAGGGTATAACGTTACAGCATGGCGCAAGACCTGCGGAATTGGGTGTTAGATTTTTTACGTTACGTTAGAGTTACATTTGTCACTACGACGCTACGTGAATTGATTCAATCAGAAGCGTTACCTGCTAGTTTTTTCTAAGATAAAAAACAGCTCTATTATGAACACTGAAATGTATAAATAAGAAAAAAATTACATGTTACATAAACGCTTAAAAATCATTATACAGGATTGAGTCATAATTATTAAAGTAATGAAAAGACTTACTATAATCATTATTCATATAAAGTAGAGAATTACAAACGACAGGAAACCGGCTGGTTTTTTATATTTTTTATTTTAATTTATTTCATTTCTTTACTTATTTGCAGAAAAGCAGGTCCTTTTTTCCTCCGAAAAACTGTTATTTTTAACAATTATGCGTTTACGTGCCTCACTATTCCTAATATTATATCATAAAGTTCACATTTGTTGACTCGCAACCATCTATGGTTTTAGTATAATATTTAATCTTTAATACAGCATGGTTAAAATCAGAAGTTCATGTTTGTTGACTAAAACCATAGACGGTTGTGACACCATCTATGGTTTTAGTATAATAATTCATCTTTAATACAACATGGTTAGAATCAAGCAACGGAAATCCATACTACCTTTCACTTCATAAAAGAGGCTGTTCATCAATAACACCTTCTTCCGAACAGGAAACACTCATGATTGCAAGCTGCAGGTTACACTGCCCAGATGACTCGGTAATGAAGGTCTTCTTCTGTCGGAGGGAGACTAATTATCATCACATCTCGAATATTTTGGTCACTAGCTGTATCAGAATTAGAGGGCACAGATCGAAAGCAGATGTGGTGAGGGCTGTACCATCTGATTATCTGATGGCACTGTAGCATAAAAATGATATAGTTGAGATCATTCGCAGGTAGTCATCAGGAAATCAATAAATGAAAATGAAGAAAATAATCATTTCATACAAGAGCCTTTGAAAATAAGTATTAAAGGATATATAATTCAATAATTTGTTTATTTTTAATAAAAATGAGCAGATTTTTCTTATCAAAAGTGAACATATTCGCTTTTTTCTGATTTTTTTATTTTATATTTACAATTTTTTCTAATATTTGTACCCAAGGGCCCAGCCTGATTTTATCTCAAACATTATTTTCCCTCTTTGTAAAGCTATCTAAAGTTCTTAATTTTTGGAAAAATTAAACATGTATATTGTTACAAAAAAAGTCGCCTTGCGGGGTGTACGTGAAAGCAGTCCAACAAAACAGATAATAAAAAATAATGACTTTATATTACGAATATTTCAGAAAACAAAACGTAGCACAGGTAACAAAACTAATCAGCACTTTTATAATAATAAATTTATAACGCAAGTAAACCGCAGATCACTAATAAATCTCAGTAACAGCACTTTCAAGAGCGTTCAATGTCTATCAGCTCATCAGCTTGCACTGCGGTCAAATCTCCAATGCCGAATGACTGATCGTTTAACGTAGCTTGGTATTTATACTTTTTCCGACAGGATATGACGTCACATAGAAGTCTCTTGAAGCTTCACCATCTTTCCGTTCCTAATAATAATCATAAGTCCGGCATTTTCAGGGAAGTTCGATTTTTTGCCAAACTTGCCGAATTTGTCACCACAATGGTGACCAAGTTTGTCGCCAAGGTCGGAGTTCATTGGCTTGGCTTTCAGTAAAACCTCTGTAAAACTCTCTTATCTGCCATAAGATTAGCATGCCTGGGAAACAAACTCCACAGCCTCGTAACAATATCCATTCCATGAATCATGTATGTTCATTTTTTATAAGAAACTCCTCAAATGCTCTTTTTTCAAAGTTTTTATCTTTCTTTCTGTTTTTTGTTTTTTTTTTGTGTTTATATGTTATGGCTAATATACCAAAGGATTTCTGGTCAGATTTATTATCTCCTTATTCTACTCGACTCGAAATAGTTTTAGTTATTAGTAGATAATGTACTAAGTAATATTTTTGTATTTTAATTTTGTTAGTTAAAACGAATCTCGGAATTGTTACTTCTACCAAATTTTAGTAATATTCTAACTGTATTTTTGACTCCTTATATTCTGAAAGAGCAGCATTTTATCATTCAACAAATGAAAGAAATCAACACTTTTCCAAACGTACCTTCTTTTCCTTGATCCTGCAACTTTAAACGTATTGGAAAATACAGATAAAAAAATACAGATCTTCAGTGACACTTTCGCACAGCGATCAATTATCGATAAAACGAATCTCACAATTTGAATGTTCTTTCACCTTTCCACAGTTAAAGTTACGATTGATAAAAGCATTAATGAGTCGTTTCGGATTGCTAACGACGCGATTTCTCAGTCCGCGTCTGCGAATACTCTCCAGATAACAGTTATTTGATAAACAATGCACATTTCTTATTAGTCGCCTTCTTCTATTGTCGTTTGGAGAAATCGTAATTTGCGAAAAATCGTTTGAAAGAAAAGCAATTTGAACTTTATTCTCGATCATGATATTCTGGTGTTAAACGGGAAGGTCTAATGGGATGTGAAAAGATCTGGAATACCTTTTTGAGAGTTTCTGATTTAACAAACTCCTTGAATGGAATTTTGAAAGTCAGTGTGAGCCTCCACATTTGCTGATGTTTCATGCTATAAGCTAGACGGACAATTAATTAAATCGATGTCAGTTCGATGAAGTAGATAACTATCATATTTCAAAAACTACTGGCTGGCAATGAAAACATTTTCATTTCGTCAAAGTCGTTCATTCAAAGTCTTTCGAAAGAAATGCGTGGTCGTGAGTTTTGAAAATAAGGCTATTCAAGAAATTAACAAATCTTTTCTTACTTGAAAAAAAAATCAAAAATATTCAGCCCGAGATTTTTCGAGGCCTTTTCTTAGACTGAGGTTTAGTTTAATTGATATTTCGAGGATATAGAAAGCTGTTTTATTTTTGGAACGGACCTCCCAATTTTGGACTATGATCGGATGGCGAGGACGACATCTGATTCGGCGTCCCCTTGCACAAATTTCTCTACAGCGAAAGATTGTTTGATCCTCGACGTCAGATCTAGCACACAGCAGGCCCGCACATTCGGTCGGTCTTCAATGAAATTGGGTTTTTGGGCCTGAAACCCTTCCCTACAAAATCCGAGGCCTTACCACCAGGCCACTGTTGTCCGCATCATATTCCTCGGAACTCTATGATCATGTTCAGGAAGTCAAACTTCGTACTGAAATGATGAAAAATATTTATTATTTGTACTTCAAAATGTTAAGAAGAAAACTTTAATTTAAAAGACCTCATATTGTCTCAATATGCCTCATGCTGTGACCTCCAGAAAGCAAGTTTTCCGGAAGACGTAAAGAGACACAAAACATAATTACCTGGAAACATTTATTGAAAGAGATACAGCACGCTTTCAGCTACCTCTCAGCATAAGAACCACCGGAATTGAAGCACGTGTCATACACCTCCCAGCGGAACCTCTGCAGCAATTGTTGTGCCCGCAACGCCGCATGATGGTAATCGTTGTCTTGGAGCAACACAGTGCCACCACGAAGCATCTCACGCCGGTTACAGAAATTGGCCTCACAGTATGACTCGTGCTACAATTCCAGTGGTTCTTATGTTGAGAAGTAGCTGTATCTGTTTCGATAAATGTTTCCAGGTAATTATGTTTTGTGTCTCTTAGTTCTTTCTGGACGAACGAAATATAATCGTTTTTAGTTCTATACGACTAACAACAAACATGTACAGTTAAGTTATACAAAGTATATTGCTGTTTTAAAACATAAATTTTAAATTGTTTGCAAATAAAAATGATATAATAAGACAACTTATATTAATGGTTGTTTTAATAATGTCTACCCTAAACCTTCAGAGAAAGCGGTATTTTTACAAAAAATTTGATTATAGATTTCATAGAATTCCGTTTATGAGACATGACATTATGCACAGTTTAATCAAAGATATTCTTTCTAACTGATATACTAAAATTGTAGAATATTCAGAAGATTTTCTTTAACTTGAAATTTTTAAAAACATAGATATATTTGAATTGCAGCATTATGCCTTATGATAAATAACATGTCATTATAAATAACATAATATAGATTTATGCCATTTTTTGTTATTTACATGCATGCATATTCGGAAGCATGGCTCGTTTTTTGCATCAGTTTAAAACTTTTCTTACTTTCGATAAACAAATAACTACATTCTAAATCAACCAACTTTTAAACAAACTTCTACTGATAGCAAAATCTTGAGAACTTAACTCACTGAATGATTGCAAGATTTACTTCATATGCAATCTTCTAATAAAAAGGGTGAATGCATAAAAGCGCTCACGCGTCATCTCTCACAATGAATTTTTAAGCAAAAGATAAAATCTATCTTCAGGAAGTAACGCATTTCCAATTATTACAGAAGATATCAGTTGCATTGTTTCACGACTGATGTAAGCTATTTCAAATGTCATATTCAATAATTCCATAACTGTTAGAAATTCCATGTCTATTCTTTTCGTGTTCTGAATTATAATATCAAACTCAGATGATTGAAATTATAATACTCGTAGCGTTTGTAAATTTTTAAGGCGCTTTTTGTTGTAAACAGCGACAAAATTTGTTTATTAGACAGGAGTTATTCTATGTAAATCAAGTTAAAAGATTGATTTTTCTGTATGAAACTAAAGGGGGAAAAATGAAGATTAGAACCCCTTTAAAAATGATGCATGATATCTAATTTGTTACTAGGCCCGGATTAAGATTTTTAGGGGCTCTTAGGCAATGCAAGATTCCAGGCCCCCCCTTTTGCCTTCCAAATTTCTAAAATCAGATATGTTTCATTAATTTTAATATAATATCTATATAAGTAGTTTTTATGTAACAAATATTATGAAAAACTGAAATAGCGAAACATTAAACTGTGATACACTTTCACGAGAGTTGGTTTCAGTATCTTGCGTGTAAAGAGATCAAAATTTAAATTTGAAAGTAATTTTAAATTAAGTGATAAAAAAATTACAACATTTTTTCAAGCATTCTAAACACTCAGATACGAAGTTTACCAGTGTTTTTGACTTGTGAGTCAGTCAGCTAATTGTAAAAAATATTGGACCACACTGATCTGGAAGAGAATTTAAAAACTGAAAACTGAAAAAAAATCAGTTGAATAATGTTCTGAATGCCTATTGGCTCCTTAAAGCTGCGGGGCCCATAGGCAGTTGCCTATTTTGTCTATTTAGTAATCCGGCCCTGTTTGTTAATCATCATAAATGAAATGAATACTGGTAGATTATATGATAACTTGAAAAAAAATGCAATTCTTTGTAATTAAAAATACTAAATAATGAAAAAAATTATATTTTCACACATTTGGACACACGTTTTTCTTTAAAATGAAAGAACTCTTTGCTTTGCAGTTATGATTGAAATGTTGTGTTCGCAACGTATGACTTAATGATCAAAAAACAATGGAGCCACTTCAGGAGATAAACGTAATAACATCTAACTTGCAACTACAACTTTTTTAACGGTGAGCTCACGTCCATTTTTCTCATAGAATAATCGTAATGGGTTGCAAAATTAAATCCGCACCACAACTTATTTATACAGGGCAGGCATGAATTGACTCCATTAGAGCAAGTGTTCCTAATTTAGAATATAAATGGTTTTTGGAAAACACCCCGAGATATTTTAAAATACATTCCTTATAAAATGCGAATAATTTTATATCATTTTACTAAATATGCAAATTTAAGGTAATGTTTTAAATGTCATAATTTTTAAATTCTACTGCTCATTAGCAAGCCTAAACCGCTTATACGTGCGTATATAAAGAGCCTACAATTATTATGGTTTAAAAATAAAAGAAACATAAAATGCAATTTTTATTATATTACAAATATTAAAAAAATCTAACCAAATCTGACCAAAATAAATTTAAATGTCACTTTGCTGCTTTAAATTATTTAATAAGTTCGAAAATATAACGTTATATCTGCAGAATAGAAGGACGAACAAGTTGCGAACAGAAGTCAAATTGTACGGACGAGGCCAAGTTGTAGCGAACACGAGAACAACAAATTTCATCATTTTGCAGCAGATCTGCTTAACGGTTGTTCTTGCTAAAGATGTTAAGCAAGTCATGCGAATCTTTCCACCGCTGTTACCCCCTCATTCAATTTCATCCAATAATCCGTTTCGGAAACAGAGCGGCTAAAACACGATTCCATATTGGACAAAGAACAATCTCCGGCCTTTTATTCTAGCAGCCTTAATTAAAACTAACAAGTCGTGTTTGTAAATCGTGCCGGATAAAAGATGTCTTCTTCTCAGTCGATGGCGCACTTGTATTCGGAATTCTTTTTGACTGACACTCAGTTCTTGTTGTGACACTGGAGTTCTGTTTTCCTTTAGATATGCAAATGCTATTTTTCCATTTTGGAATCTTGTCTTTGTCTTAGATATCTTGCAGTTTATGTCGAAAGGGCGAAAATATTGTTGTCTCAGAAACATTTGTGCAAGTGGAGGTCTCGTCGCAATGCATCGTAGTCTGTTTCGAAATGAGAAAAAGGAAATTCAGTTCACAACAGCCTTGTTGGTGTTGGGACTTGATTAAAAGATATTTCATGAAAACACGTTTGAGAAACGGGTATAGAGGTGCACGAGGGAACTCTTTTACCATCTTCTGTCACAGAGTTAATTAAAATACAATTTACTTCTGGTTCACAAGAGAAGGTATGAAAATTTTCTTTCACTTTCAACTGAATATGAATCGAATTGTTGGAGATGTCTTTTATTTGCAGAAATTCCTACAAGCATAAACAAATTAAAATATTCCAAAATCCAATTCTCACGACAAAATCCTTTTCGTTTCGTATCCACTTGACTGATTTTGTGAAAAGTTTTTAAAATTGTGAAAATTGTTTAGTATTGAATAATTTCATTTTGATTACTTTTAACATCACACACGCACAGTCACGCACAAATATCTTGTATAGTGTGTGTCTTCCTCTTGCATACTTCGTGAAAAACGGGATAAATAATAAATACAAGAAAAAAAACTTTAAAAAAAACTCTTTTACCAATGCATTAAAAAAGAAAATAATAATTTTTTTCTCAAAAATCTGAAGGTCAAAACAAAAGCGTGAGGAGCAGGTAGAAAAGCTGTAAGTAAATTAGAATTGTAATCACATTTATAATATATTTTATATGATGAATGTTTAATAACACTTCTTTTCTTATGACAATCATTATGGTTTTATATCTTTCTCCTATTCTTTTCAGCGCCTCACGCTTTTACGATTTTTGTTCTGACATCCAGATTTTTGAGAAAAAAATTTTTTTTCGTTTTTAATGCATTGGTAAAAGTTTTTTTTTAAAAAGATTGTTTTTATATTTATTATTTTCTAGTTTTTAGTCTTTAATTTATGTCATAATTCAGTATTATATTTTATATATCAACTAACTAAAGCAATTATTTTATTGAAAGGATCTATAATAGGATATACTTGTTATTTTTATTGAAACATTTAAATTACTGTGTAAAGTATTTCAGTTCTCAAAGATACTGTAGATGGCGCCACTGAAACCTACAGAGTGGAAACGTAATTTTGCGCATTTTTTTAAATTAATAATTAAGAACTCTAAAATTATTAAAATATTGCATTGTCATTATAAATATTTTGGGATCTTAGAATTAATTTTTCATGAACTAATTCCAAAAATTATTTTATTTAAAAGATCTATAATAGGATATACTTATTTTTATTGAAACATTTAAATTACTGTGTAAAGTATTATTTCTCAAAAATACTACAGATTGACGCCACTGAAACCTACCGAGTGCAAACATAATTTTGCGAATTATTTTTTTAAAAATTGATAATTGAGAGCTCTAAAATTATTAAAATATTGCATTGTCATCACGACCCAATAAATATACAAAATTTCAGAACTCTAGTGCATTGAATGAAAAATAAATCACAAAATTCCAACCTTACATTCAAATGTGAAACATTCCGATAAAAGTAAATAAAAAACGTTTAATAATAATAAAGAGAGCAACTGGATACTAGTATGGAATTTTACTCTTTTTAATTCTGAAATGAACTTATCAAGAGATAATATAAAAACTGTTCAACACCACATAGTCTAGACTCTTTGGATATCTTTTATTAAACACAAAAATTTGCGTCAGTTCCCAGTAGTTTCGTGCACACTTCCACATAAGGAAGTCAATTTGTGTGTGATCCAAAATGATTCTGCTTATGTGTTTAGCAACCAAATGTTCTGGATTGACATCAGTTTGCAATAATAATACCCTAAAAGTATCCAGAATTAACTTTGCCACTGACGGCTTTTTATGGTTCATTTTGATTTCGTAACTTTGATTCTTTTCAACGATAACTTCGGAAACTATCATAAAAATCCCCCTTTTTTATGCCATCTTAAAATTAAATATTTTCTTTAAGACATAAGAAAAAGATTGAAACTTTCAAACGTCCTCCCGCCGGTGTGGTGCGGAAGTTTGGAGAGGGGGTTGCCACCTCAGGTGTCGACCGCATCATCTGACCGCGTTTCAAAATTATGAGGTTATTCTGAAAACAATCCCCCCCCCGAGATTTGCATCAAAACGGGGCGTTAATACAACAAAACTAAACTAATGTTTTGTGGGTGAATTTCTTGAGAATTGGGCATTGACCAGTTTCATCCAATCTGCATGAATCACATGATTCCAATAAAGCTTATTTTATTTCACCGCATTAGATATTATTTTTCCTTTCTTATTTTCTCAATACTGTGCATCGTAGTAGTATGGCATTTTGGTACATTTTATAAGAAACATCCTGATTGTTAAATAAAGGCCTTCCTGAAAATTGCCTTGACCTTTCATTTCCAAACTAAAATGTTATAAAACTTTCTATAAAAATTCTTCTCTACATTAAATGAATTCTGTTCTGAAAATTTGAAAGACTTTGCATTTATACTGTTAATTGTTTCATTTTGCCATTGTGTTATGTGTTAGAAGCTGCAGTATTTAAATCGTGTGTTCTAATCGTAATGTTTGTCACTGTCAAAAATAAGTTTGCTTATAAATGTTTCAAAAATTCTAGAAAATTATACATCAACTACATTTTTAGATCACGTAAAATTCTAAATACCTATACTCACTTCCATATGTCTGGCACATTTCGTATAAAAATACATGGAAAACTAGATATCTCATTTCATTTATTTGAAACATTTGAGATTCTCTTTTTAATCAGAATTACAACCGAAAAATTAATCCTTCAATGTACAAATCATTAAATATTTCCCTTTCTAACTAACATTTGACATACTTTGACGATTAGTTCTGAAGCCTCTTAAAAATCTTCAAATGCATCAGCGATATTATTTTTATCTTTATTTTTCTAATGAATTTACTCAAAACGGAAGGCGAATCAGCAATGTAACGATAAAATTTTTGAATGTTATGGAACTATTTAATATCGGAACTTAAGAAGCGTCGGACCGATGCTAAAATAATGCGGTTCGCCTTCTTTTTCAAAAACTATAAATATGTCAGTTCCTTAGAACAGAATTTTCCCCTCTTGTTTAACAGTTTTAACATTTTATCGCGAGTTCTGACAGCGACTATAATTGACATTTTGAGATAAGATTACATGCGAGTGCTTCAAATGATTTATTCTTTTCATTAGGATGTTACAAATGGTGTACTTAATGAAGTGACTGATATGTTCTAAAGTCTTCATTGTATAAAGAGTTCGTTGAAAATTTGTTCAAATATACTATGTTGAAATATTTTATCTGGAGTTAAGGGAATTTCGGAATTGTTTAATACAAAATGAGTTACTTTTAAATTATTAGTATTAAGCAGATTATTCTTGGGTTGTAATTATTAAAAATATTAATCTTATTTAAGTTTTTGGTCGGTTAGAAATTTGGCTTTTTTGTTATCAGTTTTGCGTTTTCTGTCTCCTTATTTCATCATCTTTAATGCAAATGCATAGAATTTACTAGTAGATTATTTATAGGAAAAATTGTAATGAATTTTATATATTTGTTTGAATTTATCCTAAAAAATTATCCTTAAAGGAAATTTTTATTTTCCTTAAATTATCCTTAAAAGAGTTTTTTATTTTCCTTAATTTATTCTTAAAAGAGTTTTTTATTTTTCTTAATTTATCCTTAAAAGAGTTATTTATTTCCCTTAATTTATTCTTAAAAGAATTTTTTTTTCTTAATTTATCTTTATAGGAGTTTTTTCTTTCCCTTAATTTATCCTTAAATAGTTACCCCGTTCCGCTAAGGCAGGACAAGAGTAACTCTTTTAAAGTTACTATTTTATCCTGCTTTAGAAGAGGGCCGCATTGTCCTGGTGTTAAAGTCTGGATTTTGAAACCAGGTTCGCAACCTGTTTTGACCAAAGATTTGCCGTATATGAGAGCCTCGGGTTCGGCATTCGGGGGTCTAACTACTTCGTCTCAAAATAAAGAGGTTCAACCCAAAATAACCATTCTTTTGTTTCAAAATGCTTTTGAACCGAGTCGATTATTGTTAATATATTTTACTAGTAGTTCTGTGAACAGTAGAACTCGCGTCGAGAGAAAAAAACTAAGATCTCCTCCTCATCACACTCTTTAAAGGTTTGGCTTTTTTTAGAATGCGAATTATTTACACGAGTCTCTGCTTTTATCAGTATTCACAAAATTACAATTTAATGTCTCGCCAAAACCAAAATGATTCAAGTAATTTAATGATTTCAGACTCACCACTGATTTCCCAACACATTGAAACCATTAAAACGGCCACCGTATTGAAGAGGAATAAAAATTAAATATTCTTACAAATAAGTCGTTTTTTATGGCTTCAAGGAACATTTATGCCAAATCTGAAGAAAACCGAACCATGCGTTTTTCCGTGACTGCATAACAAATACATTTTCAGACGATACTTCGAATAATCAAATTAACACAGAGACATCGCTTCGATCGGTCAGTTACACCTATTAGAGTTAAATTGTCAACATCTTCAACACTGATGTTGTTAGATATATGAGACACAACTAGTATATGGAAATTTGGGATAAAACATTATTCTAAGACTAAATATTTAGTGCGGATCTCAAAGTTGATACCGAAGAACTCTCTGGTCTTAATATTTTTTTATTTGCATTTTTTTAATTATTTGATATATTATTATTTAGACAAGCTACTTAAACATAATTACATGGTTGAAATAATTTAATTGGATGCTTTTTTACCGATTACGCTAATTTATTAAAAGATCAATTTACGCAGTGGCTACCAAATTAATGAAATTATTAAAACAAATTTTTAATCTGGTTCAGTAGAATGAGAGTTCTACAGTTTTGATGAAAATATACTCTACTTCACAACACAGTAGGTTTTAAATAAATATTTAATAAATTATGAAATGCTTTTTTCCTTAAAACCCGCAAACTCGAAACTTGAGAGCCAAAAAAATTCAAGCAAACGCAGCAATCTGTTCATATTTTCAAATAGAACCCTTACCTTCGATGAAAGAGTTTTTGGATAATTTGAAGTGAAGACAGAAAATTAATCACTGTAAAATTAATTAGACTGTTCTTCAAAGTAAGAATAAAAAAAGAAATAATTAAGGAAAAGATAATCAAAATATTAAAAGGGAAAAATAGCACGAGATTACTGCCACAGAGTAATGGAAATTTCAATAAAGTTGCACCATTCGCTTGGAATTAATTGGGATAAAAGTTTTTTATCTGCTTTGATGTAATTATTTATTTAGATGAAGGATCCAATATGCTATGCAAAAATGATTGAAAGTATGATCAAAAGTAACTTGGAAGGAATTGCTGACGTTCTTAAGGTTGCTTCATTATGTAATTAATGAATGAAAATTTTCCAAAAAAAATTAATGTATTTAGCTTTGTCTTCTAACCAATTTTCATTTTTTTATTAATTTTCAAAGTAATTTTCATTTCCCTTCTGACTTTTAGTCCTCATATGTTTAGAATGTGTTAACAGAATGCCTTATCATTCAGTTGTTTTCCAGTTATCAGTTTTAGCAGAATTTCGAAAATAGCAGTGATATTAACCAAAACGTTCGAAAAACAAAAATAAAATATTGCTTTCATTCAGTATTTTCTAAATATCTCCTGTGTTTGTAAATATATCCTTGGGCTGGAATTTGAATGATGTGGCAATCAAATTTTCGATATGAAACAAATTCTTGCTAAATTTGGCAATAAAAAGAAAATGTTTGGTAAACTTTTGTTGCTTTTTCAACAGATTAAATCATACGTGCTCAAATACTTTGCAAAAGACAACACATTAAAAGTGAATGAATAAAACGTGTCACAACAACCTTATTTTGGAATTCGAGGCTTTTCTTTTAACTGTAACTGTTTGGCTATACATGTTACCTCGTCAGTTATGAAATCCATGCCAGCCTTTGTCGTTGATTCATTAATATATCAGCAAAAATTGCCATTAGTGCTTCCATGAGAAAATTATTATCGTTGAAATCTGCGACTAACAATAATAATTGAAACTATAAATAAAGACAGTAATTTTAATGAGAAAATAATATTTAAAATGCTAAGAAAACATTACTAAATACAACTGAAGAAAAACAACAGAATTGCACAGCAGATTTATAAACCTTTACTAAATTTGTGACATGGTGTTTGCTTACTATTAATATAGCAAACATGTTGGCCATAAAATAACATGAAGTGCTTGGAGCTCGATTGTAAACAGTCTGTTCACCGAAATACGTATAACCAAATTTCGTCTGCATACTATTTCGACCATGAGATTTCGATTTATGAAAAAAATTTTGGTTCCAATTTTCACCATCAAGAAAAATATGGCGCTGTATTCACAAACGACCTATACAATTAGTCGAATGAATTACAGAAATCCAAATTTCCACTAGAAATTTTACTTTGACATCGTTGATACACGCAGGTCATTGAGTTAAGCTGGACATTCACGAGTAGCCCCATCTATTCCATTTGCACCAACAACTAATTTGTATTCCTTTCATTCCAGTCGATAGATATAGGCAAGTCATTCACATATGTTCCAAAGTTCATTACGTTTCGATCTCCTTACTCCTCATTCCCCAGACTGACTCCCACTCCCCCACACAGGGGATTTCCGCGTGGCACCCTCCCCTCCCCACCCTGATTTTTCCAGTCTAAAAGGCAACTCCCACGCACTTTCCTCTCCTCAACGCTTCCCCCCCACACAGACACGAGTGAGCCAGCCTTGAAGAATCATATTTCATTTTTATGGCCTTTCATTCCAATGGATATCAAATTCGTTTGAATTCCATCAGCGCTGTCTATATGCGCCAATTTTCATCGAGATTTCACTTTAACGAAAGGTTTTGCCTTCCCGTGTTCCAAAAATCGTAGAATGGAACAGCGGTTAATGTCCGGCTTTAACCTCTCAAGTGTTCCAAAAAAATGCTTTTTTTTTCTCTTTTGGATTGCATGTTCAACGCGGAACACAGCAGTTCTACGTTGATTTATCGGACTTGCAGTTTTATGCGATCATTCAAGGTGACTAGATCATCAGCGTTCCCTTTGTAAACAACACTTTTCAGATGACCCCACAATAAAAAAATCACAGGGAGTGAGATCCGGAGAACGCGGTGGCCATCTGCAACGAAAGCACGATTAATTATCCATTAGTCTATAAAATGGCGCAGTGCTGCACAGTTTGCAGAAATTTACATAATGTTTTCAACTTCTACAGTTTAAGTATTATCAGCTCCAATTGCAATTGCCCGTTAAAATTCTCTTATTCTGAATGTAAGCAATGTAAACTCACTAGGCCTCATGATGTCCAAACGAAATTTGTTGCGTAAATTTTTAATTCTGTACTTCTTCGGCTAATTATTTGGCCAACAGTGTTTACAGCACCCGATTGCTATTGGTGGCTGAAACTGAAACTTATTTTTCATAAATAAGTCCCATGCTCGAAATAATATGCAAACCAAATTTGTTTAGATTTTGCTAACTAGATTTCTTGCAATCGAGCTCATTTTGGTATTTTATGATCATCCTATATGCAAATGCATAATAGCTCTGATGTCTTCACATATACTATATTTATAAAGTAGACCATAATCGTAAAATGAAAGATTCGGATATTTCAGGAAATCTTTTAGCAAGAATTCACTATTTTCGCTTCTGAAATGTCACTCAATAAATCAACCGATTAAAGATTTATTAAATTATCAGAAACGAACAAACTCCGCAAGGGCCGTGCAACATTCCTAAGCCAGCTCAAAATTCTCATCACATATAAGGCATCTTTTCCTAAAAGGAATTCCATTGATTCCTGTCCCGAAGTAGGTTTCATCAGATTCCCCTTCCTGTAATCCGGAGAACTCCAGAAATTTTGAATAGGCACCGGTTTCGTCAAGAGGAAATAAGAATTGGGCGTTTTAATTCACAGCCAACTAGGTTCCAAGTTATGAACGAGAATTTACTAATCCTTTCTAGGTTCATTTTGAGACCATGGTTCCTTCGCTGAGAATCGGTTCGGTAAACCTGGAGTTTACGGTGCCGGCCTGCTTCTCGCCAATTCTTCTTGGCGCAATTTCATGTGCCGTCGCCAAATACTGTTTTGGATGTGCAGTACTCTTTTTATTGCTCTCTTGCGCATGCGTCACCTGAAAACGAGAATTTCCGCACGCAATGCCTGCGGCATTTCAAGTGTGTACCGGGCAAATTTTTTAACTTAAAAAACATCAGCGGCTTCGCTTTCAGCATAGCGGAATAATCGAAGCTTCGCTTATTCATTGAGAAACGAAACACACAGAATAACATGCACGGTACTGAACCGATATTCCATCCGAAGAATTCCAAACGAAGTTTTATTCAAATTCTAATTTATCGACCAATTGCCTCGAAGAGTTGAACAAAACAGTCCAATCGAACGTGGCGCAATATAACCTGATAAGCAAAACACTGATGAAAGGATCAATTTGTGTGCATGCGCGCTTGTCACTCGTTAAAAACATCTAGACGCATCCAAAACAAATGTTCTCTCGTCGCCGTTCTTGGCGGCAAAGATTTGGCGATCCTAAGAGGAACGAAGTAGGCGGGCACCGTAAACTCCAGGTTAACCATCGGTTCATCCACTGTGAACGGCGTGCTCTCTTATGCAATATTCAAATTTCTATCAAAGGCTGATGACATCGTTTTGAGCATGAAACGAAAGCTGATTAATTTCATTCTCCTAAGTCCGCTTCGAAACTATGATGGAAATTAATTAATAGCATCATTTTTATTTAGCATATTTTTCGCATAAATATGCCTAGGAAAAAAAAACTTCTTACTGTTTTATGCCGTTTGAGATACATATCTAAGAAAGTCTTTTCTAACGCCCAATGTGAAGTACTATAACTTTCAAACTATCAACAATATCAGGAATCAGATGTTCTACAGACGACCGGTAAACTCTATCAAATAAATACGAGTTGACCATACAAAAAAGTTTCCTTTCGGATATGCATCTGGAAACCACAACAGTAGAATAATCTGAAGAAATCTGAGATTTGAAGGTATGCTCTCAAGTGTTTTGTAAACAATAAAAACCAGTTTCTTCCGAATATGAGGGAACTTTTTAGGATTTTTGTAGACATTTTATTTGAAACTAGCAGATTACCCGGGGTTGCCCGATCATTTTCTTATCAAAACCTTGTGACGTAGAGGAAAAGGAAAATTTAAAAACAAAAACTGCCAGTACTTTGTTATAGATGTAGTTTATAAACCACACCCGCTGCTAAAGGATTAACTATAGTAAAGAAGGGGTCATCTAATTAGTAAATGTCAAACTGAAGCATAAGAGCAAAAATAAGTAAACAAATTTTTGCTAATGCATAATTCTTACAGGTATATTTTAAAATAAAATTCAATATCTAAACAATGAAAACAATTTCACACATGCTTTCCTAATTTTAAAAATACTCGTTTTGAGAATAATACAAAACTGTATATTTAATTACAAAATAATAGATATTTTATTATATTGTATCTTTCTCATTACATTTTTAAATCTTAAGTTATGAGCTTTCAAAATTTTTTGAATCTATAATATTATTCATTTCCGGAATCGGTTAATTGTATCCTATTCTATGGGGATATAATTGAAGCATCGACATTTTTATAGTACGAAAAATCTCAGTTCCCTTAAAATAAAGATTAATATCATTTTAGTACGTGTAGTAAATCAGAAAATTCATATCTTCCTTTTGTCAGTCTCCGTAGAAATCGTATTTAAATTTCACCAATTCAAATTATAAATTAGTAGGACAGTCGACCAAATATTCATCTTCATAAAATTTTTATTCAAAAAAAATTCAATTCGTTCACTAATATTTTGACAACTATCATTTTGTTGCCTTTCTGCGTAAAATAAATTTCAAATGAACAAAAACAATATAGTGAAACCTGTGTATAACAATACTATTTGTTACGATGAATTAACCTTTAGCGATATTTTCTTAGTGCCAAATCTGGTACTAAATTTCATCAAAATCACCCAAGCAGCTGAAATCGCCAAGCGAGTCAATCAGCTTATTTGTTACATGCATTTTGGAGACTTTACTCCGCCCTACCCTGAGGAATTGTGTTAGGGCTTATTTACCCCTCCTATACTTCAAGTGGATTAATGAGGAACATGTGTCCCAATGTGTACCATGTGTATCGAAATCCCTTTAGCCGTTCGGATGTGATGCTGGAACAAACATACATACATTGAGTTTATATTATATAGATGATCGTAAAAAGACTTGAGAACACTTTTTGTCCAAATTTAGAACTGACAGGGTAATTGCTAATTTTTCCCCTCTCGTTGGCTTAGTCAGGGTCCCATTTGGATACGCTATTATTCCCGCGAAATGAATGAAATTTTCTAGAATTTTTGTAGACACTTTATTTGAAATGATCGTAAAAAGACTTATGAGAATTTTTCCTCCAAATTTAAAACTGAGATCGCAATTGCTAGTATTACCCCTCTCCTCAGTGTCCCATTTGGATACGCTATCATTCCCGCGTTTTACTAAATGCTTTCAATTACATACGCTGTACCTGTGATAAATCTTAAATCGAAATGTTCAAAATCTAAATTCAATCCACTTTGATTTTCATGCTTGTTTTTACTATTTAAGAGCTGTCTCTTGGTTCGGGAATCATCATGAACAGCATTAGAAAATATGCCGATTCAGCACATTTGATTCAATAATGCATTCATGTGATCTTTTTCTTCTTTAAACCAGATACATATATTTCTCTTTCTCTCTGTAATGGGCATGAGTGGAACTTGAAACTAATTTTAGAAAGCATATTAGAGATAAGAAAATTTCCTGATTAAAATATTGCCAAACGGAAGTAGATTCCAGATGATTTGGAATTCTACTTCAACCGGAAAATAACCACCTCACAAAAATTGGGAAAAAAATTCTTCCTGTTATGGAAGACTATCGTCATGAAAAATCAATGGATTTCGAAAAAAAAAATCTCTATGAAAATCAAATATGATCTTGTAAAGCAAATTTTCTGAATAAAGAGAATGCTAAATGCAATGTAAAATTAAGAGTGTTTGAAATTCTGGACTCGTCTTTTTCAAATGAGAAATCACTACCCTATAAGCACATATTTTGCAAACCTTTTATGCCGCCTAAAAGGCAAATTTATATAGTTTATTGTTGCGCTCGGGACAAAAACCTATTACTTCGAAGCCATCCTATAATGTGAACCATCTCTCCTATCTCCATGAACAAAAAAGTTCAATCACGGCAATTTCCAGTCTCTCATGTGACCTTTGACTTCTGTCTGCTCTCTCCCAGGATAAGGGTTACCCTATTTCACTTTTGATTTTGCGTCATCCTGCCCTTTTGATTCAACCTCATCCTGGATTGATTTATTTGTTTGTCCACGCCGGCACAACCTACCGAGAGGGTGTAAGGCACTGGAACGATAGTAATGGAAACTTTTCTACCTTAAGCTGGACATTAGCGAGGGGAGTGCTCCAGACCATTTAGATCAAGGAGCCTGTCTATTTTTCAATTTTCAGGCCGATCCATTTAAGTGGGTCATTCACGGATCGGAACTCGCCAACCGTAAAGCCATCACACACGGGCACTCCAATCCCCTAGGGCTACTGCGCCTACTCCTCCTCACCCCCTGATCTCCCCAGACTGACTCCCACCCACACAGCCTTCCCTCACTGGGGGGCTTTAGTTTTTGTGAGAGAGGCTCACTCCCCTTCTCGAGGATCGTATTTCAGTTTTACGACCGAATGCGCCAAATGGAAAACAAAAAACGTTGGATTTGCAAACTTTTCTGCCCAACAGTCCAATTCTCATCGGATATTCGCATTGACGATGGGTTTTGGTACGAGGCGCTCTAAGTGGAGTGAAACGGCTATAGAAATTGCACTTGTGCAAAAATTTAAAAATGACAAATAATATTCCAACCGTAATAAGGTAACCTTTAGAGTGAATTGAAACTAATATTAAATATTAGTTGCAAAATTTCATAATAATAGTCTACTTGTAATTTCATTTTCATTTTCATTACACAAAATAAAAATAAGGAAAAATGTATAAAAAAATTTAAAACTAATTCTTTACCAGTCTAATATATCAATTCAAGTATTAAATTAATATTTTTAATTCATAGAACGCACATATGATAGATATCTCTATCTCAACTACTAATAAAGGAGAATGTGTGTGTTGACATTCTACAGGGCAGACCGCTGGACCTAAAACTACGAAATTAGGCTCAAACATACCTTAGAGGTTGGGAATGTGCACCTCGGATCGGTATTTTTTAAAAATTTTAATTAGAATCTTAATTAATCAAAAAATAAGCGAATCCTTGATAACTTCCAAAGATATTACAGCAAAAAAAGTGATTTTTACACTATCTGAAAATTCAAAAAATTATCTTTTCAATTATATTAATTTAAGTACCGTAACATTTTCCCTCTGATTTTAATAAATTTTTAAAAATATTTTAGGCATAATTTACAACAATACCTTTCATTGTTGCAATGAAATTCAAAATCATTTTCATTGTTTAGACAAATATTTATTTGCATGCTTCTCTTCCATTGTTGAAAGCAAAGGAAACATAATAAACAAGTTGTTAAACATGTTGGTCCTGCATTCAGATAAATGCCTAAATAGATTTGGTGATTATGTAGAATAGTAATCGGCAAGTATGCCTCTTAATTCCTTTTTGTATTTTCTGTTTATTGTTAATAAATCATTTTAATTACCCTTCTAACCTTTTTCTTTTGGTTCCATCCCCGTATATTTCTCAGTTGAAGTGTCCTCACTCGATTCAATAGATTTGTGTTTTTTTTATAAAACATATAGATTAAAATTATATCATAAATGAATTTAAGATAAATTTCATAATAAGTGAAACAGCCTGATAAGTGATAGTTCTGTTAGACACTCCAACGCGGTGCTTTCCACAATCATGAATTTTCAAATTTGGATAACTGCTGTAACAGTATCCGAAGATTTTTATATAGTTCATTTCATTTACTGCTAATATACATCGACTGTCGATAGCTCTTTTTTTGCTATTAATTTACAAGTCAGATTACATTGCTTTTCCAAAGTATTTTATCTTGTGTAGCAAATACTTATATTAATTTTTTTCACTAGAAAATGTGTGCTCGTCTAAAACGGGCTTTCAGCTTGCAAACCATATCTCGGAACTGATTGTAACAGATTTACTCACGAAAGATGTAATACAAACTCTCATGCACATTTTTTGACATAATTTGTAACAATACTTTCATTGTTGAAACGCAAATCAATACGTTTTCATTATTTAAACAAATATTTAATTAGGGGTTTCTTTTTAATTGTTAAAAGCTGAGATAATATTCCTATACAATCATCCGATTTTCTCGTTCAATAATGACGCAGACAAAATGGGCGGGGTTATTTAAAGATCCGCCCAGCGTTATATATAAAATTATTTTTTCGCATAATTTACAACACTTTTCATTGTTGAAATGCAATTCAATACGTTTTCATTGTTAAAATAAATATTTAATTGTGTGTTTCTCTTCTATTGTTGAATGCGTTACAGACATTTCTGAACATTTATATTATACATACTGTAGTAAATAAGTTTCCATTATTGTCCAAGAAAGCTAATTTTGCTAGTCTACTCGTATTCATTTCATTTAAAATATGTATTAAACCAGACATAATATATAATTTATTTAAACTTCCCTAATATCTCTTTTAGACAGCATAATACCTAAAATTAGATATTAGGAGCTACATATTAAATCTTTGTTCTTTTATAAACTATCACTTTTACTGAGCTACACAATAAATCTTTGTTCTTTAATAAACGAAGTTTGAAAAATCTTTAGAATTCGTCTTAAACCTTTCACGAGATTTCAAATACTCCAAATGCGATAATTTTAATCTTTCCTGCTCAGAGCGTGCAACGTATTTACAATCTCATGGCGGAAATAAACATGAAGATTTTGAACATCAGATACGAAGGTGTATCAAAGCCATCGTGAAGGAATGCAACTTTTCTTTTATTTAAAAATTGGAAATATGCTGGTTCCTGAAAATAGATTTAATCCCTTGTTTAACATTTTATCGCGAGTGATGACAAAGACTTTAATGGACATTTTGAAATAAGATTTCAAGCGAGTTCTTCATTTCGTTTTTATTAGAAAAGTGACATACTTTTCGCAGTTACTGAATGAATAAATTTTTAAATGTTCCATTTTCTTAATACGAGTTAATTTAAAATTTGCTTGCACCTGATGTAGTTAAATGTTTTATAATAACTTAAGCAAAGTTTATACGTGTTTCAGAAAAAAATTATAAAATAGACACAAATAATCTAAACGATTTTCTTTAATTAATGCTTAAAATAAATACAAAACACTCGCTTACATTAAAAGCTAAAAGACACATTTCTTATAAAATTTTTAATTTGTTTATCGTTTTTTCAACTTCGTTCAATTTTCAGGTGTTTCTGACAAGATTTATAAAATGAAATTAACTTCATTTAATTTTCATTAAACGTAGTTAAATTCGTAAAATTAGCCAAAGAAGACAAGGAAATATTGTCTGAATTTATCAGAAATAAATATTCTGCTTAAAATTTTTTTTTTACTGGGGGGTTACACCCCCTTCCCTCTCCGCTCCCAAAACAACAAAGAATCACGTTGTGATTCTTTTGGGATCACTAGGTGATCCTTATGCATTTCTGCTAGTAATAGGAAATTATAAATACATTAATTACTGAAAGTAAATTTCAATTATCTGAATTATCATGAACTCCTAAAACTAATTTTTCATCATTTACTAAAATTAAAATCTTCTGGTCGCACAGAGATACATACAAGGTGCCCACTTAAATAAGCCCCCCCCCCTCTTAACTTCAGAACAACAGCAGCTTTAGTCATGAAAGTAGTGCCTAGGTATAGTAAAATGTCTAGACGCTATGAGATGAGACAACTTAAAACGCCACCTAGTGACAAACTTCGGAGTTAGCGTTTCCATCTCCAAAACGGTACAAAATAACGAGAAAATGTCAATTACAAAGTTGCAAAGTGTAATCGATTTAGTACAAAAAGATACCTTGTACACATTAATACGAAAAACAGAACCGTTGGACTTACGGCGACCAAATATGACACAGTGATGGATTAGCACAAGAAGGAGATAACACAGATCGATAAATAAAAATAGATAAATAAAACCGATGAATAAAGATAACGATAATCTAAAAATTATTTTAAAATTCGAATTAGATTTTTATTTATTTAATTAAATAACTAAAGTTAAGCTATTTTTAGAAGTTTTTCACCAATCACTTCTGAAATACTTATGGGACGAAAATTATTTTTACATCACCTTAAAGAGCAAAATATTATCTTTTTAATGATACCAATTTGATTGCTGTATAATTTTTTCTTTAACTGTAATTAACGTTTCAAAATTCATTTTAAACTCAAATTGTAACAATGTTTTTATTGTTATAAAATAAAATTCAAACTAATTTATTGGTTCATCAAAACTTTTCAACATTTTTATTAAGTTTAAAGCGTGATAATTACATAGACTTGAAAATATTTCTACCATGAGCAACACCGGGTATATAAGCTAGCAATAAGTCAATTTTGCCGATAAAATTTCAGTCTCGAATTTAAATCTCCTGCATCCGACGTTATATATAGATTCCTTATATATTTATATTTTGTATGTGAGTGTATTCACAAAACAGGAGGCCGGTGTAAGAAAAAAACATAGATCCCGAGGAAAGCCGGGTTTTCAGCTAGTATTATAAAAACCTGGTTGCCATAATATTATATTATACTCGTATATTAGTTCTGATTGTAATAAATTTGACATATAAAAATAATGAATTTTGTTAATTATTTATGTAACAGTTATTTAAAGTTTATAAACATTTTCGGCATGCATTGTATTAATTTCATATTTTTAAAAGCACATACACAGCTCATAAAAATATCTGATACCTACCTATGATATATATATATATATATGTAACAACGAATACGTTTTAGCTAGTCGGCAGGATAAGTGTTCCGCACGAAAAAAAAATAATTTAAAGATGTAAAAATTTAAAAACGAAACAACGTTATGGAGAATGACGGGAATATCAAAAAATGGCTGATCAAAATAGCTGCAAATTTATTGGAACTTCTAATAGTGCCTCCTGAAAAATCAACACCAGATTCTTTTTACTTTTCCTGTTGTCTCGTCCCTGATATCCTGAAATCCAGCTGACAGCAATCAAATTCCTGATACAGCGTCGACTCCACTCCACATCTACAATGTTTTTTAAAAGTGTCAACGAAAAGTCCTCACCATTGTGCTTATTATCTGCTTCAGGAAATATGTGATTTAGTTCTCAAAATTCTAACAGAATATCTATATTGTGCTTCAAATCTTCATTTCGTTTTACGCTCCTGTTTCGGTTTTCTTCAAAAAGAAAAAAAATAGGTGTGATCCAACCTTAAATTTCTAAGTACACGAATCAATAACAAAAAGTATTTCATCTTCAACCAGAGTACTATCGGCTACAGATAATATCAAGGAAAGTTTTGTGTAAGGATAGTTTTGCATCTTCTTCATATGGAAAAAATTTTGCGCAATAAGTGATAAAAAATAATGTATTAATTTCTCCAAGATTTGCATAATTTTTGTGCATCTCTTATATTTTGAAGTGAAATCCCATGCTAAACAGAAAATAATTTCTTTCGATTATGGTTATAATAGGAAATGCTACTTTTTTAAAAAAAGACCTTGAATGTTTATAAAGTAAACTTAGTTTGCAATGCTATAAATTTTATAATTTACATAAATTTTAATTGCTTCATAAATTAATTTTGTTTAAAATCAGGTTTAGATGTGTTGTTTGAGTATAGCAAATAATTTATATTACATGACTTAAAAGAAAATAAAACAAATTTTACTATACAGAGAAAAATAAATAATGAACAAAAGAAAAAAACAATAACGCCAACTCCCTCCATTCTGAGGCCTCGGGAGATCAGCTTTTGCACTCTTTCGACTGCTAGAAAAGTTTGTCAGTGAGTTGTGTTATTAATAAACAAAAAGAGCTTTCTCGGGAGATTTTGCGATGTGGATTAGCACAGAGTTTGACCATCAAAACCAAAAATGCTCATCTCTGCAGGCTATAATGTCCCATTGTATCTTTCTTCATAAACAGAAAATTCTTCACTTTATAAAAAATAAATTAAGTCATAATGTTTAAGTGTCATACTACCACACGACACTTAAGAACATTTAAATTTCCTGATTTCTGAGAAGGAAAAGAAAAAAAGTTGAAATAATTTATATTTTACAATTATATATCAATGTTTTTTATTTGCTTGCATTTAGAGTTTTTACAGGTACCAAGAATCTCCAAGAATTTTTACAGGAAGTACAAGAGTTTACATTTGTTCATATTAATGTTGTTATGAAGTACATTTAAAATTATTTTCGTGTTTATGATAAAGTGAATGGAAAATTTTATAACAATTCCATTTTAAATTTTGATTTCTTATTTGGGCATCCCTGTAAGATACGGGGGGGGGGGGGTTGTCACGGGCCCTGGCGCACACACGCGTCTTGCAGAGGAGGGGAAATTGTAATAATCTTGCTTAATTTTATTTCAAATTCTAATATTATATATTTTAAAGTCTTAATGTATTCCAAAATCACTTTTCTTAAACTCCAGTTTCGTTCTATTTCCCGCGCTGGAGGTATATTAATTCTCTCGTTTTGGCATATTTATTACTAAAAGAATATTTTAATCGTTTCCACACGCACACAAATCTCGAAATCAGCGACTTATTGACGCCATGCATTTTCTCTAAAATACTTACGTAATTTATTAAAAATAGCTATTATTCCCTTCACTTTGATCACGTGTCTATCTGTTAAATCCCTACCTGAAAAAAAGCAGGGATTTTCTGTCCTCTTTTGGCATAAAACTTAAACGAAGATGTACGTACATTTCGTCACTCTCCCATAATAAAATGAAAATTAGTTAATAACTCGGCCTGTTTAATCATTTAACGTCTACAACAACGAATACATTTTATATATGAGTTCATTGCAGCCAGAATTCAGTTAATGAGTCAAATATTTTGTAAAGGACAACTCAAAAACATAAAAAAAATGCTCTCACATTTTAGTTCTAAGTATTTCCAGTTAGTTTTAACATATGTATACAGAAGTAACAGCTTCAGAAAAAGAGCAAGGTTATACAATTTTTGCTGCATTATGTGTTACTCTTTATAAATAGGTCTTTATAACCTAAATGTAACCTTTGCTATCCAATTCCAAAATTTAGCAACCTAAAAACTGAAATTTCGCATTGAGTAAATAAAACGCATCAAAAACTTTTGATTACAAAGCCTGTTGAAAAACGCCTTATTCTTTTTCCTCTCACATTTCCATGCGATATTTTGTTTACTTTAAGCCAAATCATCATGCTTAATCTTTATAGAAAGCTGGCGGCGAGACGTCTATTACATACAGAAGCAGAAAATTTCCATATTAGAATAACTTCCTTTTCAACTTCAAGTTTGAACATTTTTGAGTGCGATTCCCTCTCTAAACTTATTTACTGCATGTCGGTTTAGTACCGAAAATATGACAACTGCCAACACCATATGCACTGATGCCACAGATTACAAGAAAAATGACAGTCGATTCGAATAGATGTCGCTAGTAATGCTGATAAAAAAACAAAGTTACAAGTTTCGAATCAAAAAAAGAATGATAATCGAGAAATGTCAGATGCAAAATATGAAAGAGGTGTATCAATATCATAAATATGCGGTAGAGGAAATTCATATCATGAATGGTAAATGAAACAGTTTCTAATATTTCTATTTTTTAATGTTTATATGCCATCTGGATTTGAGTATTTCAAAAATGAAGATATCTTGCTTCCTTTCTCTCGATGAAATGTATTTTATTCAGTCTTATATCAAAAGTCCATTATTTTGATCCGATGATTTTGAAAGCTTCAGATCTCCATAGTATTTCATGATAAAAAATGACTAAAAAAATCATTCGTTATATTTTATAGTTTTTATAGCCGCGCTTAGAGGATTGGATTGATTTGTTTCTAGGGGAAATATCGTTCGCCTAATATGAAAGATTGCCAGAAATAAAAATGCAGGCAATTTTTTAAATTTATTCTATTGAATGTATTTCTATTTTTCAATGATTTGAACGAAATAATTTTTCAGAATGGAATTCTTTCCATTGTGATTTTCTTAGAATAATCATTGTATTGTTCCCTCAAAAAGCTATTTTTATGGTACATAAACTAGAATTTTTACTTTTGAAACATCACAGAAAATATTAAACCTTCAAATATTCATACACATCATAAATAATCCAGATATTATGACTGAGAATTGTTTTTATGCAAATCTTGTAGCGATTTTTTTCCCTGAGTCCACTATACAGTACTTTTTATATCACGTTATTTTTAATTTCGTAATCGCTTTAAGTATATTTATAAGCATTTCTTTTTTATCTCTTTTTATTTCTTATTTACGTAAAACCGTTGTTTATTGCTTTTCCAGCAGTATTTTAATAAAAAAAGGAAAAGTTTTTAAATAGGCTTACTTAAACTAATTTGATCTTTAAAAAAATGTTTTTGACAGTTGTTTTAATAAAAGTGCATATACTAAAGGTTGTAGAGCAAGTGGTATTTTTTCAGAGAGGCAAATTATTCTTCCATCAAATAAATTAATCATTAAGTTTTTGTAGCGTTTTTATTCATTTTAGCATATTAATGAACATTTCAAAGATATTATGTATCGTTACAGGATTAAAGGAAAATAATAAAAAATGGTGTTCAGGAGATAGATGATGCGGAAGTATTCTTGACTCTACTTTTGAAATTTAAAGTTCATTTCTCGATTACAAACGGAATTCCACATAATGGGGTTAACTTTATAACACGTCAAAATCGCATTGCACACATAATAGATCTTTTCATTCAGAATCTAACAGCATAATGTTTTACGTTGTAATTTGACATCGTGTCTTTTTTCCTCCAGTAAGCTGCAGGATTAAGTCTACAATTAAATTGACACTTTGCGCTTTATATATGTCACACAAGTATTAATTGACTCTATCAGATTCCAAATTTAATTTTACTTATAACGCAGTAATATTCTTGGAATATTTTTAAATTTTATACAAGCTTTGTGGCTAGTGTTTCAATAATATAAAGCAATTTTGAGTTTTATTATTATTAAATTTACAATCATGGTCAGCATATTTAGTTACATAAAATACGAAGATATAAGAAGCAATTAACAGAAGATACATTAAAATAGTTTATTTATTTATTTACCCACGCCGGCACAGCCTACCCAGAGGGTGTAAGGCACTGATCCGGAGGGCGAGGAGTACAAAACAACATCAAAACAGGAAAAAAACATCAATTATAATACAATGCATCGCATCAAAACTTAATAGCACTGTATTCAAAAAATCAACAACAAAAACTATTTAAACTAATTAAAAGACTTATTAAAATGATTATTTTCAGATGAAAATATAGATAACTGCGGCCGCTACGGAAATTTAGATAATTACTCACTGTAAGCTATTGAAGTAGAACTTGTGCAATACCTAAACCGTTATCTGGTTTGGTTAGAGGCCGTGTTAGCTTAGTACCAGAGTGTGGGCTTCGAGATCGGAGGGTTGCGGGTTGGAAACACGAATCTATCAAAGATCCACTATATATGGGGACAAATGGGTGATAAATCAATCGTGGATCAAACGTCCTCCAGCTGGTGTAACTTGAAATTACCGGCTCAGGTAATCGCCCTAATTACGGTTGAAAATTACCCCTCGTGTAACTTGAAATTTGGAAGGGAATTTACCGGCTCAGGTAATCGAACTAATTACGGATGAAAATTACCCCTCGTGTAACTTGAAACCGGACATTAATTAACGCCTAATTAACTAAACTAGTACCTAGTTGATTTTGATTGATATCTAACACCCTGTTGGCGCCTTCTGAATTAGTTTAGCATTTAAAATAAGTCAGGGCCGAGAAGAACTGAGCCAGTGCTTTCAATATCCCACTAGTAACCCCTAATGTGATTTGAATAATGTAATAAAACTTATCCAATTCTCAGATCTGAAACAAGTTGAAGATTTTAGGGACTGTCTGAAAAACTTTTGAGGGGAAGCAAAAGTCTGAGTTCTTGTTTAGAATCCAGGTTTTTCTGAATTACTAAAATACTTCCATTTATAAAGTATTTGAACAAATTTGCGCAATCTACTTGATCTTTTTTGCAGTTTCTTCCTTTATTTTAATTGACTTGAAAAAGCCTTTTAGGGGAAAAAAGTCTGAGTTCTTGTTTAGAATCCAGGTTTTTATGGATTTCTATAATATTTTTATTTATAAAGCATTTGAACAAATTTGCACAATCTACATGATCTTTTTTCTGCAGCGCCGCCCTTTATTTTAATTGATTTTCTGGTTTATCAAAAAAAAAATGCTTTTTTTAAATCCGCATATCCTTGGAAAGTTATTCTGAACAATATGAACGAATCGGACTGATAGTGTTCACTAAATTTAAGGATAGAATAAAACATTCGATTAAATACACGAACTAATTATAGCCAACATCTGCAAAATAAAAGATTGTGAGTAATCATGCTGAGAGAGCACTAGTGCAAGATGTGAATGACGTAAAAAAAAATATTAAACAAGCTTTAATAAGGAATGCAATAAAAGAATGAAA
>BGPR01000125.1:1334619-1392352 GCA_013235015.1 Araneus ventricosus
AAAAATATTAAACAAGCTTTAATAAGGAATGCAATAAAAGAATGAAAAAACGTAAAAGATTAAAATCAGCTACTCACTGATGAAATAAAGAAATAAAAAACTAACGACTTATCAATAAGTCAACTGAATAAAGAATTTTCACTTCGAAACACTTAAATAAAAGATGAATGATTCACCAAAACTAAAACTCATCAGACGATGATTTTCGCATAAAATGATAAAAAAAGGCTATAAATAATTCAAAAAAAACTAATCGAAATAGATGTGGATTTTGGTCATGCTTTAATGGCCCCCATCCCTCCTTTTCATTTGAATATGCTTCGTCAGCAACCTGGATTCGCTGTACTTTTAACACGCTGAATCAATTTTAAAATAAATGGTGTCGACATTTGAACTTCTGAAATTTGCAATTTGTTAATTAATTACTCTTCCATTAGTTGATTTATTGACCAAATGCACTCGTTCCTAACTGGCGTTTTAAAGAACAAACGCTAGCTAAAAGGAAACGCATTCTAGATTTGTGGAGTGATCTCACATTCAACATGTAAAGCTTTTCCTCCACCGTGAATGATCCTATTTTGTAAAATGTTGTGCCAATCAATTATTAAAATCAAGGTTCATGCCGTTATGGAGCCGATTTATGCTTACGTAAATCGTGTCAAATGACCATCGGTTAATTTAATGTCAGAATCCATTACGAATCTTGCAGGAGGAAAAAGTACTTGATGTCACAACACAACATAAGACAACTTGAAATAAGGTGCTAGATGATAAGTGTGGTTACGTTTGTCTTGTGATTCTGAAGTCACATGAAGCGACTAAATTATGCGTCAATCATTAAATCAATCAACAAAAATAAGTGTATCAAATATGCAAGATGATTCAGCACCAGGTGATAAACCTGCAGGAGGGGCAGAGGGTACAAAGACTATTCGGAATCACATAGTATTAAGGATTGGAAATGAGCTTCACGAGCTAGGTCAGTGTTTCCCACCAGTTTTGTGCCATGAGCCACCTAAGCCTTTTGAAAATTCTTACGCCACCTATCTAATATACACATAATTGTTAATATTCAAAACTTAAATTTTTCACTTAAGGAGAGACATTACCTTCTCAACATTTTTTTTCTTATTTGAAGCATTATTGAAAATGTTTTGATAGTCATGAGAATTAAGAATCATATAAAGTCATCTTGAAGAAAAAAAGTCCATTTTGTTCAGCTACTTTAGTTGAAATTTGAATTTTTAAAACCCCTACTACTTCTTCAAATATGAAATTTTTGCTTAAAATTTTATTTGTAGATTCACTGAAATATATTACACGAAACTAGGCATGGATTTTATAGTATATCTAATATTCGCTTAAATAGAGATTTTTTACTGAATTATATGGTGAAAAATTAGGAAACTTAGCAGTGCCTCATTTTATATCATGCATATAAAAAACACTAGGCAACTAAATCCTTATTGCATGTACAGTTTTAGCATATATAAGACGATAAACACATACAAAAAATTCGAAAGGTCTATCTTTAAAAAAAAGCCTTAGCATTTTCAAAACATGAAAGTGCAGAGAAGTCCGACATGGAGAAAAAGCCATTTAAAGTTGCAATTTGAACATGATTGTCATTAGTCATCCTAAATAAAAATCTAAATAATATCTGAAATATTAATGGTAGAAATTTGGAAATTTGATATAATAAGTAGCAGGATAAGAGCAACGAAATAAGCCAATAAAATGAAAATTGTTAATTTGGCCGTTTTTTTGGGTAATGTGTCCCCTGAAGAAACCTAAATAATAGGTTTTAGGAAGAAATCACCAGGAAATTGTTGTAAAACACAGTAAATAAATTTTAAAAGCATATAATGGTAAACTAACATTCAAGTACGAAATAATTTTAATAATAATAAATTTTCGTAAGTTCATCATTTTTTTAAAAGGTTGTGGGGCTTAAAAACTTTATTTTATATATGTTTTTGAAAATTATTCAGAGAATAGATCCTAAAGAAAAAAGTACCGTTTCGATCTGACCATTTATATATACTTGTTAAATCACAGTAGACGGTTGCTTTTAAACTCTGGACGAGTCCATTTTCGAAATGCTCCCTTTAAATATCAAATTGCCCCCCTGTGGGGCGTGGACCCCACGAAGGGAAATAGTGAGCAAGGTCAAAAAGAAATAAAGAGAAGAAAAAAATGAAAGAGCAACATGCAAGTGTAACAAGGTACTTTAATCATAAGATTTATATCAATAAAAAGTATAAATCTTACAGAACAAAATTGAAATTTCAACCACAAGATCTTACATAGCCTTGACAGGGGTGCTGCATGGAATCCTTGACACTCTGGAAGATTCCGGCAATATCTGGAACCTTAAGTGACAAGGTCTTCGCCTTATTCAATGGAGATGTCGCACAACTTTGCTTTCATATGACCCCAGAAGAAGATGTCAAGGCATTATAGATCAGGCGATCTAGCCGGCCAATGAAACGGATACCACTATCTCTCCAGATTTAGTTTTTAAAGCAAAGGATATTGTTTGACTTCCTATTGCTTTAATTTATTTCTTTTATTAATAATGTATTTTGTGTTTTGAATGCGTTCTTTATTCTATTGTTTTTATATTCGATTACTTTACTTTATTTTAATTTGATGTTAGTGCATATTGTGTATTTTGCTTCTTTGCATGCTTAATTTAGTGTCTCCGCTTTGCAGCATTACTAGTTTGTTTGCAGTTTATTGTCAATGTAATGATTTTGGCCGCAACACCCGTACTGACGGGTAGCATTTGTTTAGCTCTCTGCCGTCAGCACCCGCACGGACGGGAAGCACATTTTTTCACTTTTCCGCACTTATCTCCGCCTTGTCGAGGCATGTTTTTCACTGAAAAATGCAGTTTATATTAATATGAATATTTGAACATAGAATGAATATAGCACTTTTAATATTTAAACACTGTTTTAATCATTCTTTACTTAAAACAACAGCAAAGATTGGGTAATCTTCAAATCAATTATGCATTTCTCCAGCACTGGTTTTTAGAGCAATTAAATAACTCGTGATCTCAACGACAACGCAGCACACCAGCAACACATATTATGAAACCTAGCTTTTCAAAGAACTGGTCAGATTAACACGTAGCTCGTTGTTTGTAATGAATTTCCAAGATACCAGCAGACGTCATCCAAAAAACATTTCACCCTCCTTCAAATGCCCATAAGCCTCGATCCTGAAAATGATAAACCCGCCTCTCACTACACTCTCCTTCCTCCAAAAGAGCCCAACCATTGGAAGCCAGCGAATCAACTTTTGCTTCAAGCCTGAAACGATGTCATCAGCCTTTGATAGGAATTTGAATATTGCATAAGATAGAGAGCCATTCACTGCGGTTGAACCGATTCTGAGCGAATGAACCGTGGTCAGAATGAACTGAGAAGAGATTAATAAATGAACGTCCATGACTTGGAATCTAGTTGGTTGTGGATTAGAACGTCGAAATCTTCTTTTCTCTTAGCGAAACCGGAGCCTATTCAAAATTATCCGACTTCTCCGGATTAGAGGAAGGAGAATACAGATGAGACATGTTCGAAGGCAGAAATCGATCGGATTCCTTTTAGGAAAAGATGCCTTACCCATAATGAAAATTTTGACCGGGTTTAGAAATCCCCTTTATTCCTTTCCGAGTTTGTTCACTGTGGATAATATATATGACATTTAATAGATTTAGATAGTGTGTGTTCAGAAACGAAATTAAGGAATTCTTGTTAAAGTATTTCCTGGAATTTCTATAGTTTTGTTATTTAGGAATGTTAGTAAATAGTTTTGTAAAATACTTTACAGTTTAGTAAACTTCAAGAAGTTTATAGATGTAAGTTTTTATATATAAATAAAAAGCATGTTTCAAATTTCCTAAATAATTATAAATATCTGCTTGATTGTGTTCTTAATATTTTTATTTATAAATAAATCTTATATATAAATAAATACCATATTTCAAATTTTGTAAATAATTACTAGCTTCATGGCCCGGCGTTGCACTAGCAATCTTGAATAATGGGATATTCCCGGGCGGAGAGAAGTGAGATCACGTGAGGCCTTGGGATCCATATTTTTCATATGCCCGGTTTTTTTTTTCAACAAATATTGTCACTTAATTTCCCCAACAAATGTAAATATTCTTTCACAAATCTAGTCTTTTTATTACTAATTTTCATATGCCCGCCTCCTGTTTATTTTTTGTACACATATTCTCGCTAACGTAAACATTACGCCCCCCTTAAAAAAACGTACAAAATCCTTTGAATCCTATATTGTTTAATTAAAATTTTTAGATCCAACCTTTTAATTACCTTATAGTTAATAACCCAGCGTTTCTCAAAAACCACATTTTTTCATATGCCCGCCTCTGTTTTTTACCTACAAATATTGTCACTAAGCTTCCTCAACAAACGTAAATCTGTTTTGAATCCTCTCTTGTTGGATCAAAACTTTCAGTTCTAGCCTTTTTACTACATTAAAGCAGTTTGGTTTGAATGAAAACGCGAGAATTCTTGTGCTTATAAATTAAAACAGATTAGCATGATATTTGTTTTGCGAAAGAAAAAATAAAACGAAATAAAAAGCAGAAACATATATTTTCGTCTTGCCCGTATTTGAATAATAATGAAAAAAAAACAGATAAAAATGAATAAATATTTTTCCCTCAACAAACGTAAATGTTGCGAAACGCCGTACGACAAAAAAGAAAGAAAAATGCAGGAAAACGATTTTTTAACGATGTTTATAAATAAAAACTCCAAAACGCGGAAGTTCCCTAAAAAAGAAAAAAATAAAAACTTTTATACAAACCAGATGCAAGAACAACCGATGTGACAGATAGTTATAGGAGATGTCGATAGATGGCAGCACGGGGGAATCAATCAATATTAAGTTTTTAATTGATATCTTTTTAACTAATTACAATTTCGGAATTTAAATAGTCGAAATGGATTCCTTGGATTATTTTCCATCTTTTGGTACTTACGGCTAGTTTCAGGATTCAGTGGTTCGTGAGAAGATAGAAGGACATACATACATACATACGTCTGTTGACGTTCGAATTTTAATATATAAGATAAATATCTGCTTGAAGTTGTTCTTAATATTATTTCCTTTCAATGTTATAAATGTTATTTGCTTGTTCAAAGTACCGTCTTAAATTAATTGAAATTTATTTTACATTTATAGTTTCCTCTGATTACAGAATCAATGATTTTTTTCACAGTAGTACTAAAATTAACCTTTATTTAGATATTAATGCATCAAAGAGGAAATTTGGGGAACATTTCGTGTCCAACTTGATGACATTTAGAGACAAATGTTTTGTTAAAAGAGAAATCGAGAAATTTGAAAATGAAACTGTTATTTAAAATCATAATACCTCGGATCTTACCTCGGTTAACAGATATTAAAGGTTCGTTGAAAGTGATTTTAAGCCTGGTGATTTATTTTACACCTCTAAGCATTTGAGCCATATTTTTCAGTTTCCCATGTCCAGTTCAAAAGCGGCTAATTCATGTTTATGTGCATAATTCCTTAAAATACCACGGTTAAAATATTCTTAAGAGTTCAGGGACTTGGTTAAACCCAATACAGATCCAATTTTTCATTTAAAAGCTAATTTTTAAGAATTAAAACCTTATGGATCAAAACAATTGAGCAATTAGAGGATTAATATTTCAAATACTATTACAATATCTCTTTAACTATGATTTATTAGTTTACTTTTATTGTAATTATGTGAAGGATTCACTCAATTGTAAATCGTGTTATTTAAAAAGTGTCTAGACATTTTTTTTTATATCCAAAGTTTAGAAGAAGTCGCCAAATATCAACAATTAGAATGCATAATTATTTAAAACAGGAAAATAATTTAAATCCAGTTAGCTATTTAAAAATGTTTAGGAGAACATCTACAATATCATCACTGATATAATATTTTCCAAAAGACAATTCTTGATTGTAACTATACAATAACAATTAAAGTAGTAAATAATTTTTTCAGTAATTTAGATGATAGAACTCAACCTCGTTCTATACATCCGGTATGTTTTGATGAATATTTCAGTAACATTGTTATCTTTGAAACTCGGCTAATATGACAGATAATGAAGAAAACCTAGTTTTGAAAACATGCTTCTGGTTGAAATTTTGCATTATATCCATGCAAAATAGTATGAGGAGTAAAAGTTAAAAGGACGACAAAAAACAGTAAAACTAGTTTCATGGCAAACTGACTCCATACAATTTTTAAAAATATTCACTCATTAATTACATAATCAAACAAACGTTCAAGTCGCCAAAATCTTCACACAAAGATACTTTTTATTTTCAATGATTTTTGCATAATGTATTGGATTCTTCATCTAAATAAATAATTATATCAAAGCAAACAACATGATGCCCAATTAATTTTGAATGAATGAAGCAACTTTATAGAAATTTCCTTTACTGTGTAGCAGCAATCTCGCGTTGTTTTTCGATTAATATTTTAGTTCTTAAATTATTTTCCTCTTCGCTTTGAAGAAGAGTTCAATTAATTTTATTGAGATTAATTTTCTGTCTTAACTTCAAATTATCCTAAAATTCCTTCGTTCAAAATTATACGTTTCGGAAATGTGAACATATTTTAGAAGATTTTTTTGAAATTCTAAAGTTTCGAGTTAACAGGATTAAAAAAATTGAAAATCTTAATAAATTAAGTATGCACTAAATATTGCGAACTTCTATTAATTATGGTATCTGTTAATCCAAAAATGTAAAAATGTATACTCTATTTTGTGAAAATGTTTGTACACATTCATAATTTTAATTATTTTGCTTTCCCACTAAAATGCCTCAAAATTTCTATTCGTAAAGCGTAATCTGTCCTATAAAAATAAAAGAAATTCATCCAATTAAATTTATTCATCCATGAAATGAGAAATATGTAATTAATCTAAATAATAATTAATTGAAAGCAAAAAAAAGTTTAAAGTGGAAAAATTTTTAAAGAGCATGGATCCTCCTCTAGAATAATGAAAGCTTATTTTAATTCAAATTAGTACGTAGAGTGCATGTGCCATAGTACAGAAGGCCTCAGTAAGAAAACTCCTTAGTTGAAAGGCACGTCGGTTAAGTGAAGTTAAAGTCCGTCCGACCAGTGGCGGTTTCCCGCACAGGCGTTAGAGGTGGCCGCCTCGTGCTTCGATACTCTACTGGGGCCTCAAAATCTATGCAACATGCATCGCAGTTCTAAGCTGGTGTCGAATTTACGATATTGCAGCCTTAATTCAATTCACAGAAAAGTTTCTCCCTCTTCTTTTTAAAAAAATAAATGAGTGGATGAAAACAGAGGGAATCGAAGCATTGGGAGGAAATAAGCCCTATCGCCAGTGTGCCACTGGCGAGATTGTCCGATACCAAGTAGCCCCTTCCCTTAAACATAAGACAATTTGGGCCCCCAGGAAGTGTGTGTGTGTGAGAGAGAGAAGGAAGAACTTTCTCTATATAGTAAGCTTTTCTGAAGCAAATGAATAAGATAATCCTATACAACGTTCTACATCCGTTTTGGGGCTTTACTGCCGTCGAAATTCGACCACCTGCATTTACCGAACGTTTAAAATGTTGAAACCGATCTAGAAACCCTCGAGCAACCCTCCGACTAATTGAATAGGACACCTCTTCCGTGCAAAGTCTAGCCGCATCCAGTATTCATTTAGATTTTTTCATTGGTATCGGAAGCCAGCGGAGAGACTGAAGGGATTGCATCCCTTTGTGTGAAAAGGGTGCAGTTCTCGTAAGTTTCTGTAGTTTCATTTTACTGTCATAAATCGGACAAACAAGGCAACAATTCGCCTATCTTTAAAAGCAACGGTTTTCTTGGTTGGAAACTGTTACTAGAGAGGAAGGGGCAAGAAATTTTGCCATTGAAGACCATTGACATCTTTGGAAGGCGACAGTCATGCTTTTCTTTAAGTGTTTTGGGCCTTTTTACAACGTTTTGGAACAGTAAAGGGGCTTCAGCGTTATTGGTCTTTCTTTAGTGGAAAATAATTAGAGAGAAAAGTGGTGCTTCTCTGATTTTAGTGAGAAGAAGAGTAGGACGTGCGAAACGCATCTTGTGAAAAGAAAGGAAAAATTCTCTTTTCTTCCTCAGAGAGACCTTATAGTGTCTTGAGATGGAAGTATCAAAAGATCCATGTTCGACTGCAAAAAGTGAAAGCAATATGAACACAAAAGCAGGCGAGTACTTACAATTTCTATTTATAACTTAAAAATTGAAAGCATAAAAATATAATTTGTATGCAATTCCAGATATTTTTATAGATGTTAACCACTCGTATGACGCGTTGGTTGAAAAGTAACTACAGTAATGAGAATAGTAAAATAATTCTGTCATTAAACATTAAAATATTTATCTGATTCGCAGCGATCAAAATGGAAAAATGTATCAAATTTCAATGCGAATGCTGCCATTTATTTATACACTAAAGAAATTTTATTAAAGGTATGTTTATTATCACTGAAATTCGTTTCGGGATTGCCACGATATGCCATCAGCATACACGACGTTGCAATTATAAAGTGATGATTTTAATTCATAATTAGGGAAAATAGCCTTTTTTTTAGTTCTTTTTCGTACCAAAGGTAAAAAATGAATACTGTAACCTAAACCCTTTTTAGCAGATTTCGTAATTCGCTCAGAAATTTTAATTCGGACTTTCAAGTGAAAATATTGATTATATATATTTTTTTAAAGATAAAAGATTTTTGAAGAGAAAAGTAGGAATTTTCAATTTTTTTTAGTAAGAAAGAAACTTTAAGAAATTAAATATTTTATAATCCATTGCATCTCGAATCTTTTATACTGCTTATTTCAATTCGAATCTCTTAAACATAAAATTAACGAAATTGATTTAATTACCGAACTTCTACACAAGATTTGTATGCCTTTATTTGTATGGCTATTGATTCAGAATATGTTTTACTGCATTTCATTGGGTATCTCTTTAATTTATTTCAAATAATTTCATGCATAGTTTTATTTCTAAATGCATTTAAATCTTGAGGAAGTAAATGATTTCGTGAATTATATTTTTAAATAAAGTTGATTTTTAAATTATAAAAGAGTTAAAGCACTTGCATAGAAATTTATAAAATTTGTCTAACGCTAAGTTATGTTTGCTCGCTATTATAACCGGTATTTTATGATTCATTATTATAATAAATACGTTAATTTATATTATATTAATTTTTATTATAATATAATAAAACCATCAAAAAACAAAATAAAAAATTATTAAAGAAAGATTGGTTCAAAATAAAAGACAACAGGAAAGCAGAAAAGCATTCCTGTTGTCTTTTATTTTGAATCCACTCAGGTTGAGTGACGCCTTGAGAAAGTTCATCTGGTGGATTTTTTAATCCTTTACTTTGTTCAATCTTTATTTCTTAATAATTTTTATTTTGCTTCTTGATGATTTATTGTTTGTTCATTGTTTTCTTGGTTGCTTTGCTGCATTCGCGAATTCTGGAAACTTTGGTTATATATTTTTCTTTCTAATTTTATTCATTTAATTTTAAGGTTTACGTTTATCATTGTTATTTTATTTGCTTATTATAAATATGTTATATGAAAACAATAATACCTAATTGAAGCAAGATACATGATCAAAAAATTCAAATCTGAATGTTTTATCGAACGAACAAAGAAATAATTACAAAATAAAACTGTGGGTAATGTCGTTTTAATATAAACATTATAGAAATAAAAGCGAGCACAGCGAGGGGAAAAACATTTAAAAGTTATATTGTAAGTTTGTAAAACTTTCTTCTATTACGGCCTTGAAAGTTGTTTTTTTTAAAGTGTATGGCTAAAATTTTCTTTTCATCTTCCTTTTGCTAAATTTATTAAATTTAAAATACATTGACAACATTTTCCATCTGAATGAACGAAGTAAGATTTAATATTGATCATCTCTAATCCACCCGTGATCAACATTCAAATAAATCGATGCTTTATCGCAGAAAACGTCAAAAGAAATGTTGCCGGAGTAGTTTCTTTTCCTGGTCGTACTGCATACTGGATCAACAATATACTCTATATAACAATAATTCAGTATTCCCAGCACTAAATCAGCAATCTGATTCTCTCCTATATTAGTTTATTCATACGTGTATACGTGATAATCGCTGAAATTGCTTTTAAAAATGAACGATTATTTAATAGCCCTAATTATACATAATCCAGGGACAAAACTGAATAAATATAAAAATTAGTTTGGTTAAAGCGGTGCCTTTAAATTTAAATCATCTATCTAAAATATGGATGTAAGTTTTTTTAGTTTTCTATGATTTTTAGTTTTCTTAAGGCAGGGTTTACTGACACTTGAGTATTTCGATTTTTTTTTATCTCAAAAGTTAAAATTTGTGAGCTGAATGATGATTATTTTATGCTTATGGAAACCTTATTTATATAGTCCTTTCTCAATATCAATCCAGGAAACAAGAAGAAAATATTTCAGTCAGGTGCTGAAAAGCGTAAAAAACAAAAAGAGAAAGAGAAAAGTACAGAAAAACAAAGAAAGTTTTTAGCTGCTTTTGTGGTACAGTCAACTTCTAATACAGAAGAAAGTCCAACTCCCCTTCATGAAGATAAAAGTACTTTGCATCCAGACACTGAAGCAGAAACCGTGAACGTAGAAGTTAGAAATGAAGATGAATTTCAGGTGGAAGATATAACTTCGAAGAATGACGGATGCAATATTAAACACCTGGACGCCTCTGATAATTCTAAAATAATAGAAAATGTAAATGTTTCTGATAATTTTCCTAATGATATTGCTCTATGGCCCCATTCTATATCTGGTGCTGCAAGAGATCATTATTTATTAAATAGGCCATCAAGTATAGGAAATATTAAAAATCTTAAAGTTGAGTATACTAACCGAAACAAGATATATTATAGAAATATATCGGAATCTAATTTCTACTGTTTCAAAGCTAATGGAAAAAGGGAATTTCGCGAATGGCTAAAATTTTCAGAGACAACTAAATGTATATATTGCTTTGTGTGCAAATTGTTTTCTACGTCAAATAATCAAACACAATTTATAACAGGTTACAACGATTGGAAGAATTTGGCACGATCTCTAAAAGAGCATGAATCTTCTCATTTTCATATCGAAGCAATGTATGCTTTGAAGAAGCGTTCGGTGATTTTGGGACGCATTGATACTCAGCTAGCCAAACAACTGCATGGACAACAAAATTACTGGCGAGAAGTCCTGAAACGAATTGTTGCCACTGTGAAATTATTGTCTAGTTTGGGCATTGCATTTCGAGGACACAGGGAAAATGTTGATTCCAAACGAAGAGGCAACTTCTTTAGCTGCATTCAGTATCTTTCTGAATTTGATAGTTTCTTAAAGAATCACTTAGAAAAATACGACAATGCAGGTTCGGGAAATGTGAGTTATTTATCACATTCTGTTTGTGATGAATTCATAGCTCTAATGTTAAATGAGGTAAAACAGCTTTTAATTGCTGAAGTTAAGGAATCCATGTACTATTCCATAATCGTTGACTCTACACCTGACGTTACACATATAGATTAGTTGACATTCATTTTAAGATTTATTGACGAAAAAGGAGATATAAAGGAAATACTTTTTGGATTCATTCCAATAGAAAGTCACGGTTCTACTTATCTAGAAAATGTAGTATTAGAAAATTTAAGAAATTATTCAATTGAATTAAAAAACTGCAGAGGCCAAACATATGACAATGCTTCTAACATGTCGGGCAGATACACTGGTTTACAAGCCAGATTGAAAGAGCACTGTAAAACAGCTACTTACGTTCCATGTGCTAGCCACACTCTAAATTTAATTGGAAACTGTGCAGCCGAAGCTTGCACACCCGCTGTGAGTTATTTTGATTTTATTCAAAAGGTATATGTATTTTTTTCTTCATCTACAAGACATTGGAATTTTCTGCAAAAAAATCTACAGGATAGTGACATAAAAAACGTGAAACGGATAAGCGATACCAGATGGTCTGCCAGAGCCGATGCAGTTGCAGCACTGAATCTGAATTATAAAGAAATTCAAAAATCTTTAATTGAAATAGGTGAACACGCAAATGAAAAACCAGTTTATAAGTTAGAGGCTAAATAGCACTTGCAAGAAAATTCGATGAGTATGAAACCGCATTACTGACAGTGATTTGGGACAAATTCCGTCAGCAAATATTTGCAAGATACTCAAGCAAACTTACTTAAAGGCTCATCCCTTCTTAAATCTTTAACTGAATTTATTAACGAAGTCAGAAAAAAATTTCAAGACATTGAAGCTGAAGCCAATTTAATGACAGATAATAGGCAATATAAGGAAAGAAGAAAAAGAAAATACCACTTTGATGAAAATAAGGGTGGAGAAGCTTGTCATAACGAAAAACAATCATTCATAATAAATGTTCATAATGTGATATGTGATGTTCTTATCGCAGAACTTAGCAAAAGTACTACTACCTATAACAATATTCTAAATGACTCTCAAATTTTTTTGACGGCAAATTAGAAGAAAAAAGCCTTTGAAACTTGCGTAACAAACTTAACCACAAAATATGCTGATGATATCGAAGCACATTATTTCAAGGACGAAGTGAAATATTTTATTAAATACACAAAAAATGAAAAAGTAACAAATCCAATACATATGTACAAATTGATTAAAGATGGTCTACAATCAACATTTCCCAATGTGGAAACAATTTTAAAATTTTTTCTTACTCTACCAATTTGTAATACAAGCGGAGAGAGATCGTTTTCAGCTCTGAAACGCGTCAAGAACTATTTGAGGAATAGTATGAGCCAACCGCATTTAAATGAACTGTCGCTTTTATTTATTGAAAATGATGTAGAATAGGAATTGGATTATGAAAAAATGATAGACAAATTCTCAAAATTAAAAGCAAGAAAAGTGACTTTTTAGTAATTTTATGTCTTTCCACATCTGTTTCTGTGTTCATAAACTTTTACTCTGAATTTCAAAAGTAGCATTTCATTGCTGCTACTAATATATCTGATATAATATTTATTTTTGCATCTCCTTCTAAAGTTTAATTTCAGTTTTTGTTACGCTTTAACACTGTAATTTGTTTTATTACCATTGAAGAATGTTTATTTAATTATATTTTTTTTATCAGAAAACGTGTGAATAAACTGAATTAGTAAACAAATTTTTCATGGTACACTTTTGATTAGTCATATTATATATGAAACATATTGCTTTGCTTTAGAATTCCCATTCTCATTTTTTTAAAGAACACTTTAAAAGAAAGGAACAGTAAAAACAATTTTAATGATTTACTTTGTAGAGTGTAAACTATATAATATTTTTTTTGAATAATGATTTTAATTTACCTTAAAATACTGTTTTTAAAATTTTTCGGGAGAGTAATTCTATGGTTTCCCTCTTTTTTGCCCGTATTGTTATTAGAATATACCATTCTATCCTTTGGGACAAAAGAGTAGACACTGCTTATTCCAGCTCCAAACTTAGATGGATATAAAATGATTCTCAGTTTATGGTAAAATTCATTATAGTTCATAAAGTTAAATTGATGATTTATGAGCTCATTCACCATTTTTTAAATGAATAAGTTAACTTTATTAAATTTAAGTGAAGAAAACAAAAACTATATTTATTAAAAACAATTTTGAAACTTGGTTCATGTTTAATATAAAATTTGAATACTTGGATACAGCGATGTCCTACCCATCTAGATAGAATCAAAGACCGAAAGATATCACTGTCACTTAGTTATTTTAAATTTCAAACAAAAAATTTCTGTTTTAATTAAAAATGATTTCTTGATCTATTTAAATAATGCATATATCTATACTTATAAAAGGCAATGTGTGTGTGTGCGCGCGCGATGTCCAGACGAGGGAGATTTGGCACACAGGTAATCGTAATGGTGACTCAATGCACCTAGAAGCTGGAATTTTAAAATTTAATCTAGAATTTTTTCATTTAATGTTTTGTGTTGTTTTGATTGATTTTTCGCACTAATTTCTCGATAGAATGGTTTTGAATCATTGTACGAAAAAAATAGACACACCATCGAAAAGAGCACACGATTTCCGTTCTAATGAAGTTAGTTTTGAATTTCTAACGTAATTTACTGAATTTTGAGAAATTTTTAAAAAATAGTAAGTTTTGTGATCTAAATTTTATTTTTGTTTTTAAATTTGCTACATCCAGCGTTCTAATAACACTATTGTTTTCAATTTTTTTCAGCTTATGACTGCAACGGTTCTGTCGGATTTAAAACAAGAATGTTTAAAATATCTTTTCCCGTTTTTTTTTTATTAATTTTTCCCTGGTCAGTTGAAAGATATTTTTCCTTTAACAAGCTCGGCACTTCTTCGGACGTTGCTGGCAATTTTGATTGGCCGACGGTGCAGAGCGCAGGATACGTTTTTTTTTTTTTTTTTTTTTTTTTTTTTTTTTTTTTTTTTTTTTTTTGTTTGTTTGTTGAATTCCTGATTCCACGGCCAACGCCGTGCACGAACTGCTTGTATATTTATAAAAGAAGCAAAAAATAATAGAAAATATTATTTTTATAATAATATTTTAATAATTATATTTTTATAAATTATTAAAAATATTAAATTATATATATATATATATATAAATTCAAATTGAATAACGAAGACAAAAAATTAAAAGCATAAATAAGTTATTTTACGTTACATTTTTATAATCAATAAAGTTTTCTTGGGAGGGGGGGCCTCAAAATAATTTTGCGCCTGGGGCCTCATATTGTCTAAATCCGCCACTGCGTCCGACGGGGGAGGGAGAGCACGGTCTGCCCGACGGGGTGGCAGGGTCTCCCCGACGAGGGCGCATGACCTGCTGTACAAGGGGTTAATGATGACCTGATTTTGTTCTTTATTTTTTGAAATACTAGCTCGTGGGTCACTAAGTCAATGGCATCACTTGGAAAGGGAGGCTGGGAAAAAGGGTACCATTAATTTGGAAACACGGAAAATTTGTTAACAGAAAAACTTGACAATTGACCCCTTTTTCCATTCTCGATTACAAATCCTCTAAAAAGCCAATTAGTTCAACACTGCGAGCTGGTACATCCCAGTTCTGCGATGCAACGAATAGGCGCGCCAAGTTTGTGACGGACTGTCATGAGTCACAAACAGGTGCAGGGATAGATAGAAAATCAGTTAGCCAAATTCCACTTGGAAATATTTTTTATAAATTCAACATTATATATTCCTACTTTAATTTTTAAGATTTTCGATTTCTGTTCTCTCTTTTATCATATAAAAATAAGTTTATATAAATCAACGCGTGGACCAGTTAAAAAGCCTTCGTGAGTCAATGTCTGACCTAGAGATAGGAAAAACATGCCGGTTTAAACCGAAAACCGTTTTTTTTCGGTTAACTGGGATTTTTTCGGTTATTTTTTGCCCCGGTTTAGGCTAAAATTTACCAAGTTGTGAAGTTTTGAATTTCGTCATCTTAGGCCAATCACCGACAACCGCTTCCTAGAGGTGTCTGTTGGTTGGCGGATTACTGAAAGAGTCTTTATGAACAGATAAATATTGGCCAATGGATTGATTTCCTGCAGAAACAATACTAATGAAAAATTTTGTCTGCAAACGGCATCTGTTTTTTTGTAGCCAAAAAACATTTATCCTTAGTCGGAAGTTCTGTGTTGTCCAAAAGATTAGTATCTACGTTGAATGATGTTGTTTCCGATGAGAGATGTCGACTCACGGATCAACACATTGCCGAAAGAGTCTTTATGAGCAGATTAGATGATAAATATTGGCCAATGAATTAATTTCTTGTGAAAACAATGTTAATAAAAAATTTTGCCTATAATACTTATTGCAATAATTACTCATTTATTATTATTACATATTGTATTAATTACTTATTTATAATCATTACTTATTACATTAATTAATTATTGTATTAATACTTACTTATTGTATATTATTATTAATAATAAATTCTGTCCACAAACGTTGCTTTTTTAGAAAAAAGAACCAAAACCGTTTTTTTTTTCAAAAACCGGTTATTTCGAGCGGTTTTAACCGCCAGGTTAAACCAGAGGTGAAAAAACCGGTTTAACCGAAAACCGTTTTTTTTTCCAACAACCGCCATCTCTAGTCTGACCCATGCGTCATAGGTTAGTCACCACTGTGCCAGTTGAATAGCCCGTTGAGTGAACGGGGAACAAAAATTTGCCCGACGGTGGGTGGCACAGCATCCCCGACGGGGGGACCCTAGTTTCCCCGAACCCTCTACTGGAGCCACCCCTACACGTAAGAGATAGAATTCCGACCAGGAAGAAATTCTTATATAATTTAGATGGGAAGTCTAATACCGAGTTTATATTGGGATAGCAATTCTTGAGTTAAAACTTTCCTATATGCCTTCACTTTGAGTCAAAATAATTGGTCGTTCATTTTCAAACTGAAATTCAAATAGTAATTCTTTCCATATGAAATCTCCCAAATTTCTACCTTCAAATCTAAAAAAAGGAAAATGAAATTAACTGAGACGAAAGTCAATGATCTTTTAATTTTACAGCCTTGGCAATCTACTGAAGAGCTTCTTTGGGATTTCAAAACAGAAAAATTTCACAACAATTTTTTTGGAGGAGGGAATCTCATCATTTTTTCTAATATACCAGTTTATATTAAACTGAAAGCAGAAGTTATAGCAAGAAAGGCTTCATTTAGTTTTGCTTTCAGTTCTTAGATAGGAAGATATAAAAACAGAAAATATATTCATATCATAATTTTTCTTCAACGTAGATTTTAGTTTATGCATTTTATGAATAACGTATAAACATTTTATATAAATTAACTATGTTTAAAATGAGTATAAATGTTTTATAAGATAACATAGGGAAACATAATTCATACTTTATAAACTTTTAAACATGGGAATGGCGATTTTATAGAACCAAAGGTATATAAGTTTAAAAGCAATCAGGAATGAACTGTTTAACCCCAAATGATTGTTAGATTTCTAAAGCTACTCGCAAGATCAGTCAAATGAATATGAATCCAATGGGACTTTATTGTGCGATTTTGAAAGAATATTTGCCATTTCTTCACGTTCATCAATTTTTGAAACTGAATTTATCTTCAATGCCAACTCTTCGATTCACAATACGTTCAGTAAACAGAAAAAAAAAACTTTTCTTCCACCTCTGCCAAAATTAAATTGTTTTTTAATTAATTCTGTCACAGAAACTGGTGAAAGAATTCCCTTTTCAGATTTACAGCCGTTTCCCAAACGTGTCTTCATGAATTATCTTTTAATAAAGTTCCGACACCAACAAGACTGCTGTGGATTCAAATATTCTTTTTCTAATTTCTAAACAGATACGAAGCAACGCGATGAGAATTCCCACATGCAGAATTGTTTCTCGGACAATAATATTCTTCCCTTGCGACATAAACAGCAGGATATTGAAGACAAGAAGAACAGACCAAACAGCAAAAATAGTATTTGCATATCTAAAGGAAAACAGAAATCCAACGTCAGAACACGAACTGAATGTCAGTCAAAAAGAATTCCGAACACAAGCGCGCTATCAGCTGTGAGGAAGACATCCTTTATCCGGAGCGATTTGCAAACATGACTTGTTAGTTTTAATTAAAGCTGCTAGAATAAAAGCTGAGAAGAATATTCCGTGTTCAATATAGAATCGTGTTTTAGCTACAGAGGCTCCGAACAGATTATTGGATGAGATAAGATAGAGGACAGGGGTAAAAAGATTCGCGTGACTTGCTTAACAACTTTAGCAAGAACAACCGTTAAGCAGATCTGTTGCAAAATAATGTTAAATTGCTGCATTCGTGTTCGCTGAAACTTCGTTCTTGCAATGTGACTGTGTTCGCCATGTGTTCTTCGGATCTAGGCTGGCTGAACTTCGATACTTCGACATACAAAGATATTAAATTATTTTAGCTAGCAAAAATGAAATTTCACTTTCTTTTGCGCAGGTATCTTCTCGCTTCTTATTACTTAATACATTTCGAATACGATAAAACTACACCAAACATTTCTTTCTTTTTAAACTATATTTTGTAAGATCTTTTAATACATATATACAACTAATATGGCCCGTCATTTCACTGTCTAAATTTTTTTTTAAATGTGATGTTATCTTCTTTGCCTTTTCTATAAACGATATGAACTAAAATATCGATGAAGGAAATTCAAGTTAAAATCCTTATTGTCTTAACTGGAAACATTTTCATACATTACATTTCACTTAGACGCAATTAAATACGATGATATTAAATTGAGAGTAACAAATTTGAATTGCATGGTAACATTTACCTATGCTAACGTTTTACCTATTATTTATTCTCCAATATCTGCTAAGATTTCTCCACATCCTAAAAGTTCAAAACAATGGGGTTATGTTAACCTTCATTAGATATCTATATTATTACACCGTAGATTTGCATATTTTTCAAATAATGCATTCAGTAAAGGTCTCAAATGCCTTTTATGCCTATATATTCTGAATCAGGAGCACCAACTATATCCTGTCCGAAAATTGTTACTTAAAATATTTGTTTCTTGCTTATCATTGCTTATGCACGATATCAACGGCTTCTTTTATCATCTACCAACATGATGGTGTTTTGAGCAGTAGGTCGATATCGTCCGTAAAATTGCGTGGGGTTCTAAAAGATTTTCAAGTCTACGACACATTGGTGTACTACATGCAGAGAAGACGCCTGCATTAAAATAAATATGTTTTATTTCTGATTTAATTTAAATTCTTCCTTTACGTTAATTATTTCCTAAAGCACGAAATGAAATCTTTCAGATATCCTTCCAAAATTCTTTAGTTACGTGACTTGCTCTCCAGAATTCTACTTTCGCTAATCAGGTTTTTTATTGATTTAATGAAACGCTCTAGATCAGCGGTGGCGAACTTATGATCCGCTGGTCTGATACTGACCCAGGAAGGCGTTTTAAATTACCCACGCGTTGATTTTTACAAACTTATTTTTTATATCATAAAAGAGAGGACAAACAATCGAAAATATTTTTTAAAAAATATCTAGTGTCAAATTTAATAAAAGTTATTCTTTATCAAACATTTTTTATAAACGAAGGAACTTGCTAATGCTCTTTTAACGATGTTTGGGCCAACATTGCATGTTGAGTGATGGTGGCATCCTCCTGCATGACAATACCCATACTGCTCACAAAACTCCAAAATTGCTGAGAAAGTTCAAGTGGGAAGTCTGGAGCCATCTCCCTACAGCACAGATTCGGCACCCAATCTGAGTTCCAAACAATTATCTGGAACAAGGTTCTCTTCACAGAGTGATGTGAAAACAGTTGTTGAGAACTGGCTCAATGGACAGGACGTGATTTCTACCAATCCGGGTTAAACAAGTTGGTCCTGCGTTTAGATGATTGCTTAAATAGATTTGGTGATATGTGGAAAAGTTATCGGCAAGTATGCCTCTTAATTCCCTTTTGTATTTTCTGTTTAATGCTATTAAATAATTTTTATTACCTTGGTAAACATTTTTTTATCCATCCTCGTACACATATTATATATTTCAGTTTCCAGTAAACAAAATTTGATGGAAAGTTTGCAATCAATCTAAACTCTCTTAAAAGTTTTCAAGTGCAGCGAATGAGATCATTTTAATCTCCTCTATTTGAAATTATGATTCAGAACACGAAAAGAATATTCTCATTTACAAGATAAATCTGAAATTTCGGAAATATTTGAGAGTATTTATTTATCAGATCTCAAGAAGTTTCACAGCTGTCGTTAAACATTGGAACTTGTCTTCCCTTTAAAAATTAGAAATATATTAGTTTGTGAAAATATATTTCATACCTTGCTTAGCGGTTTTAACGTTTTATCGCGAATTGATGCCAATGAGTTTAACGGACGGTTGGAGATAAGATTGCATACGTGTACTTTTATTCATTTATTCTTTTGTTAAAAGATAGTACAAAAGTTTCTTCTGACTTGCCGAAGTTCTAAATATTTCGTTATCCTATTATATAGAGTTAAAAGTTTATATGATTTGGTTAAACGTTTTATCAACATTTAAGTAAGTTAAATGTTTGAATTAAAAATAATATCATGCTTCCACATAGATACCACAAATTTTAGATATATGCAAAAAAATCATAAAGCTATAATAAACTTGCATATAGTCTTCTGAATATTCTGTAGTTTCCTATATCTGTCGGAAGGAAATCTGGATACTTATGATTAAATTGCAAGTAAAGTTATTTTGAAGGTTTATGTCAAGTTTTATAGTTTATGGTTGGGTTAGGTTAGTTTAGGTTAAGTTTTTTTAGGTTTATGGTTAGTTTTATAACCTTGATCGGTTTATTTTTAAAAATCCTCAATAGTATAAATCATTTCTCACTTATGTCATCTTTATTTCCAAAAGATTTAAATTCTACCTTTTTTAACGACAATATGTTTTGTGCAATTCCATTGCAAATGTTTTTCATATACATATAGAAATGTAAACGGTTATAGTTTGCCTCTGGCTTGAACTTTGTTTTAGATCAATTCTTTAAAACTTGCTTATATTCTTTTTCTTTTTATGATTTGAGATTAAAACAGTTATTATTTGTTAATATTTTGATTTGATGTAAAGTTTAACTTCCTGCATATGATAAAGAAGTTCCTAGCATTGAAAAAGCCTTTTTGTGCTATCTTGGACCACATTTTTGATGATTTTTCTTCAGATAAGTGAATACTTGTCGATTCTTAAATTCTGTTGTAAATCTGAAACGTTTCTGAATCGAATCCATTTAATTACGTCGTTTACTAAATAATTCTGAAACCGTTTTCTTAAAAAACATAATACTTAACAACTCTAAAACTCAAAGAATTTTTTTGTTATCAAAAGGCATTTAGTATTAATTGTTATTTATAAAGGAGGACTGTTAAATGCACACATTTCATGATTCCTCTAAACTTCTTCGTGCCGCATGTAGTTTCAGAGTTTGATAGTTGTCCTTGAATTCCATTAAATTATCATTGCTTTAAATTAATTGTTCGTCTAGACAGTATCACGGGACATCAGCAAACAAAGAGATTCACCTTTACTCTCAAAATTCCATTTAAGGAGTTCGTTAAATCAGAAATTCTCAAGAAAGCATACCAGACCTTTTCATATCCAACTAGATCTTTCTTCTTTACACCAAAAAGCTATGATCGAGAATAAAGCACACATTGATTTTCTTTCAGATGATTTTTCACAAATTACGATCTTGCCAAACGATAACAGAAGAAGACGTCGACTAATACGAAATGCGCATTGTTTATCAAATAACAGTTATCTGAAGATAATTTCGAGACGGAGACTGAGAAATCACGTCGTTAGCAATCCGAAACGACTCATTAATGCTTTTGTCAATCGCAACTTTAACTGGTGGAAAGGTGAAAGAAAAATCCAAACTGAGCAATTCGTTTTATCGATAATTGATCGCAGTTCGAGCGCAAGTGTCACTGAAGACCTTTATTTTGCCAATACGTTTAAAGTTGCAGGATCAAGGAAAAGAAAGTACGTTTGGAATTGTTGATTTCTTTCATTTGTTGAATGATGTAATGCTGCTATAATTCAGAATGTAAGGCGTCAGAAAGAGGATTTGAATATAATGATATTTTGTTAGAAATAACAATTCCAAGATTCATTGTAACTTCTTAGTAACAAAATTAACTTGGGGAATTCTTTATTACGGACCGCATTTTCTTCTAAATTCATTTCTTACGAGTGACTGAAACTCCTTCGAGCCAAGCAGTGTAAGGAGATAGCGTGGCTTCCATATAACTCAGAGCAATAATTAAGATTCTACAATAAGTCATCTTAACAACACGGTTTCATATAACAAGTTTCATAACATGGGCGATTTCCTTATGGAACTGTTATAAATATCTACAGACCTTCCCATAGCAAGGTTTCGATCTATGGTGTAGAAAGTGAAGTGGCGCCCGGGCTATAATATGATTTTTTTCAGCCCCCTCCCGTCATCTTCAGAGACTTAGATAGTAAAAATGACAACCGGAGTATGGTATTTTCCCCCTTATCGCATTTGACTTTAAAAAAGTTAATAAACATATTAACGTTGTGTCGATATGGCCAGTAGCGTAACCAGGGTAAATGGCAACCAGGGCATGGTATGATTTCTAAAACCCTCATCATATTTTGCTTTAAAAATGGAATAAACGCAGTAATAATTTGACTCGATGGCACAACCTAAAACTGGTGCCCGGAGGCTATACCCTGCCTTGCTCCCCGGTCCTTAGGCCACTGGTTTCGATACGACCCAGTACGAATTAATCTTGTTGTAGGAGGTTTGAATGTGTTTCCGCAGTATGTTTTGCATACAGTGCCATATTACTTTTTCAGAAAGTGATTGTACAATTCCTATATTTTCTTGTAAGCACTTCCTTATTAATGCATTAATTTTTAAAAATTCATTTAATAAAAAAACCAAGTGCAAATCAAGATTAGGTACTTTCAAAAGACTCATCATGATTCCTGTAGAAAAATAAACTCTGTAAGAGTCAAAGTCAACTTATAGCTTAAAATTTGACAGGGGAAAAGAATTCGTTAGCTGTGTTATTAGTGTACTACAAAGCCGGATTTACATTGAGAAAATAACTCGGCGCACGTGACTTCAATTCCAGTCAGTGAATTAGTTTGTAGTTATACACTGAAGAGTTGGAAAAACTAGTATACCTGCCTAATATCGTGTAGGGCCCCCACGCACACGTAGAAGTGCCACAACACGATGTGGCATGGACTCGACTAATGTCTGAAGGTATCTTGGAGGCAATTCACACAATTCATCCTTCAGGACAGTCCACAAATCCATAGGAGTGCGAGGTGGCGGAGATCTATTCTCAACAGCATGTAGCAAGGCATCCCGGATATCTTCAATAATGTTCATCTCTGGGGATTTAGGTGGCCAATGGAAGTGTCTAAAGTCAGAAGAGTGTTCCTGGAGTCAACTTGGTAGCAACTCTCGACGCGTGGGGTGTCGCATTGTCCTGCTGGAATTATCCTAATCCGTCGGAATGCACAATGGGCTTGAATGAGTGTAGGTGATCGGGCAGGATGCTTAAATACCTGTCACCTGTCAGAGTGGTCTCTAGACGTATCAGGGGTCCCATATCACGCCAACTGCACACCTCCCATACCATCACAGAGGCTCCACCAGATTGAACAGTACATTTTTTCACTTTTCCGCACTTATCTCCGCCTTGTCGAGGCATGTTTTTCACTGAAAAATGCAGTTTATATTAATTCTACGGAACTGAATATTTGGACATAGAGTGAATATAGTTGAATATAGCACTTTTAATATTTAAACACTGTTTTCCTCATTCTTTGTGTAATCTTCAAATCAATTATGCATTTCTCAAGCACTGGTTTTTAGAGTAATTAAATAAGTCGTGATCTCAACGACAACGCAGCACACCCTCAACACTTATTAAGACACCTAGCTTTTCAAAGAACTGGTCAGATTAACACGTAGCTCGCTGTTTGTAATGAATTACCAAGATACCAGAAGGGTGTCATCCAAAAACTTTTCACCCTCCTTCAAATGCCCATAAGCCTCGATCCTGAAAATGATAAACCCGCATCTCACTACACTCTCCTTCCTCCAAAAGAGCCCAACCGTGAAAGCCAGCGAATCAACTTTTGCTTCAAGCCTGAAACGATGTCATCAGCCTTTGATAGGAATTTGAATATTGCATAAGGCAGAGAGCCATTCACTGCGGTTGAACCGATTCTGAGCGAATGAACCGTGGTCAGAATGAACTGAGAAGAGATTAATAAATGAACGTCCATGACTTGGAATCTAGTTGGTTGTGGATTAGAACGTCGAAATCTTCTTTTCTCTTAGCGAAACCGGAGCCTATTCAAAATTACCCGACTTCTCCGGATTAGAGGAAGGAGAATACAGATGAGACATGTTCAAAGACAGAAATCGATCGGATTCCTTTTAGGAAAAGATGCCTTATCCATAATGAAAATTTCGGCCGGGTTTAGAAATCCCCTTTATTCCTTGCCAAGTTTGTTCACTGTGGATAATATATATGACATTTAATAGATTTAGAGAGTGTGTGTTCAGAAACGAAATTAAGGAATTCTTGTTAAAGTATTTCCTGGAATTTCTGTAGTTTTGTTATTTAGGAATGTTAATAAATAGTTTTGTAAAATACTTCACAGTTTAGTAAACTTGAAGAAGTTTATAGCTACAAGTTTTTATATATAAATAAAAAGCATCTTCCAAATTTCCTACATAATTATAAATATTTGCTTGAAGTTGTTCTTAATATTATTTCCTTTCAATGTTATAAATGTTATTTGCTTGTTCAAAGTACCGTCTTAAATTAATTGAAATTTATTTTTACGTTTATAGTTTCCTCTGATTACAGGATCAATGATTTTTCTCACAGTAGTACTAAAATTAACCTTTATTTAGATATTAATGCATCAAAGAGGAAATTTGGGGAACATTTCGTGTTCAACTTGATGACATTTAGAGACAAATGTTTTGTCAAAAGAGAAATCGAGGAAATTCGAAAATGAAACTGTTATTTAAAATCATAATACCTCGGATCTTACCTCGGTTAACAGATATTAACGGTTCATTGAAAGTGACTTTAAGCATGGTGATTTATTTTAACCAATTTAATTTGAGCATATTTTTAAGTTTCTTATGTTCAGTTCAAAAGCGGCTATTCATGTTTATGTGTATAATCCCCTAAAATACCATGGATAAAATATTCTTAAGAGTTCAGGGACTTGGTTAAACCCAATACAGATCCAATTTTTCATTTAAAAGCTAATTTTTAAGGATTTAAACCTTATGGATCAAAACAATTGAGCAATTAGAGGATTAATATTTCGAATACTATTACAATGTCTCTTTAACTAAGATTTATTAGTTTACTTTTATTGTAATTATGTGAAGGATTCACTCAATTGTAAATAGTGTTATTTAAAAAGTGTCTAGGCATTTTTTACATCCAAAGTTTAGAAGAAATTGCCAAATATCAACAATTACAATGCATAATTATTTTAAAAAGAAAAATAATTTAAATCCAATTAGCTATTTAAAAATGTTTAGGAGACCATCTACAATATCATCACTGAAATAATATTTTCCGAAAGACAATTCTTGATTGTAACTATACAATAATAATTAAAGCAGTAAATAATGTTTTCATTAATTTAGATGTTAGATCTAAACCTCGTTCTATACATCCGGTATGTTTTGATGAATATTTCAGTAACACTGTTGTCTTTGAAACTCGGCTAATATGACAGATAATGAAAAAAACCTAATTTTGAAAACATGCTTCTGGTTGAAATTTTGCATTATATCCATGTAAATCTATAGTATGAGGAGTAAAAGTTAGAAGGACGACAAAAAACAGTAAAACTAGTTTCATGGCAAAGATAACTGACTCCATTCACTTTTTAAAAATATTCACTCATTAATTACATAATCAAACAACGTTCAAGTCACCAAAATATTCAAAGCTACTCTTTTGATTATTTTTTCAATGATTTTTGCATAATGTATTAGATTCTTCATCTAAATAAATAATTATATCAAAGCAAAGAACATGATGTCCAATTAATTTTGAATGAATGAAGCAACTTTATAGAAATTTCCTTCACTGTGTGGCAGCAATCTCGCGTTGTTTTTCGATTAATATTTTAGTTCTTAAATTAGTTTCCTCTTCGCTTTGAAGAAGAGTTCAATTAATTTTATTGAGATTAATTTTCTGTCTTAACTTCAAATTATCCTAAAATTCCTTCGTTCAAAATTATACGTTTCGGAAATGTGAACATATTTTAGAAGATTTTTTTGAAATTCTAAAGTTTCGAGTTAACAGGATTAAAAAAATTGAAAATCTTAATAAATTAAGTATGCACTAAAAATTGAGAACTTCTATTAATTATGGTATCTGTTAATCCAAAAATGTATACTCTATTTTGTGAAAATGTTTGTACACATTCATAATTGTAATTATTTTGCTTTCCCACTAAATGCCTCAAAATTTCTATTCGTAAAGCGTAATCTGTCCTATAAAAATATAACAGACTCCTAACGTAGAAACTTTCATCATATAAGTAGATTACAGCAACGAGAATTTTTTGACTGCGCTGCCACAATCGACTTCGTGCATAAAAGCAATATCAAACTTCTTTGTAATTTCTTCTGTAAACCTCTTGTTTAAAGCAGAGTGATCGAATATCTTGGATGAGTTGGTACTACAATCCCATTCTCCGATTCGTGAAAATTGTCTCGGAATTTTAATAAAATGTCACAGGCTGTCTTTTTTTTTTAAATGCATAGTAAATGGTTCGTATTAAAAAATTTTTAAAAATTTAACTATATCTAAGTTTAAAAAATTACTTTCTGCATAATTCTCCTTTCCATTTGTTAAAATAAATTGAATATGGCCATCCTATTTTATCGAATATTCCTTTAAATTCTACGAATTTAACTTTATGTGTAGGCTCGCTATAATTTATGTCGACAATAAGATCAAACACCCCGGATCGTCCAGAAGAGACCAAGTTTTTCCTTCTTTATCCCAGTTTGCCCCTTTCTTCCAACATCTTAAGCTGGCGAAAGGGGCAAACTGAGACGTTTAAACTATTGTTTTATACCTCAAGTGGTATGTCGGTGTGAGACATCATTGGAATCACAAGAAATTTAACAGTACTTTCTTGTTTCAGGGATTCAATATTTACCTCATTGAATTTCTTTTCACTTATCATCAGTTAATATTTCATTTTCACATTTCTTTCCGATTTTCGGATGACGTGCAGTGCCGCGGTCTCGGCTACGGGGCCGGAGGGTTCCAGACTCGATTCTACTGAATATCAGCCATGGATAGGGCCTGTTGCACGTTAAATCTGACGTCGTGGTTCAAAAATCCTCCAGCTGATGTGGTGACCAAATTTGGAGAGGGGAATGACAGCTCAAGTGTCGTCTTCATCATCTGACATCGGTTCAAAATTATGAGATCCTTCCCATAACAGCCCTCATCATCAATTTTCACATAACTAAACTAAACTTTTGTGATGTGAAAATTTTTCAGACGAAAACAGTGTCGCGAAAATTCTTTTCACTCGAAAAGCGAACGAACGAAAAATTATCAAACCTAAAAATTTTATGAATTCTGACCTGCAGCATGCTGAGTTGAAGTTCAGAAAATCTGGTCACTGTCTTCAAACTGGAGTGGGCATTGGAAGCTTTTAAATTTAAAGACACTAAACCAAACGAAAGTGACTACATTTTTCCAAAGCAGCTTAATTCCAAACCACCAAAGTTTTGACAGTTGTTTCTGTTTGAATCTTTTATTAAGTCGAACAGCGAGATTTCAGAGTCAAGATTTAGTATTCCGAATTTATTCGGAGAGGAAGGATAATATTTACTTCCACTAAACTCTTTGCTGTGCGAAATAAAATCTCATTATTCTGTTGATTTTCGTAAAATTATGTATGCAGCTGAGTTTTTACTCTTGTTAGATTTGAGTTCCCCTCTGCAAAGACTGTGAGAGTCAAATGATAAATCAAAATTGAAACAAACAAAAAAAGAATTGTAAAATTAATATGAGATCGTGTATTTTGTAGGAAAAATGACTTTCATTAAATTCCTTGATTTGAAAGACACAGTAAGAAAATAATGCTTCGTCTGTAGAGTTTGGAAAATGATATATATGAAGATTTTAGAACAGTTTATATTTTAACCCTCTGATAGTGTATTTTTAAAAACACTGTTTAGATGCAATGTTTGCAAACCTGTTCAAATACCGTTGAGCCGAGCGAGTTGTTATTTATATGGAAAGCTTTAATAGTATAACTTTATCCAACTCTATAAAAGTACTAAGTAAACACATTAGCCTGTGAAAATCACAGGATATAGCAGCAAATAGACTTGCTCCCAACCCGCGGAAATCGCGGGATACGGAGTCAGAGGGTTAAGATTTTAAGTCGTCTGCTTAAATATACACTCTTAAACAAACGTCGTGGACAATGATTTTGTAATAACATATTTCAATATCTTTGCATTATAAATATGCATTACGTAGCGTTGTCATAGAGCATTAAAGATACTACTTTAAAATTTTTCTTGTACTCACAATTCTTTTAAGAAATATTTTTAAATTAAATCAAATGTGTGTTCTACATTTCTCGTGAAAGCAATACTGGTGCATGGGGCACACATCAAATGCACTTGCCAATTTCCTTTCGAATGTATTGTGGATGTTGTGAATTCCCCAGTAAACTGGAAACCCCAGTAAACCAGAAAAGTTGGAAGATTTGTTTGTTGACCCCTAGCTGGATGAGAGGGTGGGAAACTTTCTCTTTTTAACCTTTAACCTTTCTGTGCAGTGGCTCCTTACTTTAGGCGAGAAGGTGAGTTTCACCCAGTTAAGGTGTCATCCCCTTTTCAGGACACAGTTGGAAGATTAAGTAAAGATCTCAAGTGACCTGGTCTCATTGAGACAGGCACAAGTATAGTGAGATGAAAGTAGGGAACTCATGTGCACTCTGTTCATTGTTGAAGAGGGAAGCACATCATTGTAAGAAGAAAGTATTTATGAGTGTCTACTGTTATAGATTAATGTACCATTATATCTGCTGAGTATGAGTGCATGATATATTCTGTGTGTAACATCATATCCAAGTCAAAGGGATTATAAACAAATGTTTACCTACGACAGCGTGCCATCATTGGATTGGAGATATATAAGTAGTCTCTCATCTATACATCATTTTAGAAGTATAAATATTTCTCCTGATAGCTTGTGTAAAAGATTTGTACAGTGGATGTTGAAAAAGGAAAAACTTAAGACTAATTGTAGTTAGACGTCAGATGATATGCGCAGTTACATTTGTCATGTAATTTTCGCAGCAGGTGAATTGATTCTATTAAGACTTTCTAAAAGAAAAAAATATAAATTTTTGAAAAAGAAAGTTTCTTGAGAAAATTTCGATATGAGATATCTGTTAGGAAAAAGATAAATTAATCATAATATGTTGTATTTACCTTTTCTCGGTTTTTCCTGACCTAAAGTTTTCAAATGTACGCGATAAACGCCTACATAAACAAAAGCGTAATTCGCTTCTGTTCATTCCCGAGAAATTGTTTTTATTAATCATTAAACACATTTCTCTTAATCTATAAACATATCAGTATTATAAATAATGAATTAAAGTTCATAATCTCGTGCTGTATTAGTTTTGTGCAAGATTAAATTATTTTTAGATGCGATCATCTAATTAGCATAAGATTCTGATATTTATGTTTCCGAGTCGTAACTACCACATTGTATGCAAATGATTATGCAAATCTTTCTCACGTGATCGCCAGAAGATTGTATAAAAGCGGTTGCAAGCATTTTGTTTTCCCTTTTTTATCCTCTTTGCTTTCGCTCGCTGGCTGATTCACGCTACTGTTGTTCAAATGAGCATGTAAATATTTTTCTATTTTTAAAGTTGTAATAGTAACTTTGTGCTTTTATATTTTTTGTTGCACTTAAAGGAATAAATGCCGTTAGCCGTAAATATTGTTGATTCTGATTTTAATCAACTAAAAGTTGTTACATTAAAAGTCATATTAGTATTCGATTAGATTTAAAGGCCACTGCGTAATTATAGAATTTCTTTGAAGTAAAAATTCAGCCAAAGTTTTACGTAATATTTTTCAAAGAGATAGAAATCTCATTAATATCACTAAATAATAAATAATGATGAGGTGTCAGAGAACATTTCTATTAATTGTCACCATATGATCATAAATTGCACATTACAGTGAGTTTCTTATAATTATCAGACAGGTGGGCACATTAAGGTAAATAAATTTATAAACTTCTTCTACCTAAGATTAATAATGGCGCAAGGAGAAATATGCGCCAATCCATTTTTGTAACTTCGTGTTTTTTTTTAATTTGACAGCTGAAATAACGCATCTTTCTTAATTAAGTTAATATAAAAATTCAATTACAACGATATTTTTATTGTTCAGTTGATTTCTAAGAAGAAAACTGCATAATCAATAAGGGAAAAAGCTAAGAAAAAATAAAAATGTTGGGGTCGATCTCGATTCTTTTTCTTGAAAAAAGAGAACATAACGACTTTTGAAAATTAACAACACGCAAAGAACGCAATTACGGCCAAAAAGCAAAAGTTCTAACAATGTGTGCAAGAAGGCTTCCCTAAAAACCCGAACCCAAATCCTCGGGTCCTTGTTAGGAAGGGACCAGAAAAGTTCCTACTAAACAAGCAGGAAGAGATGGCGGCACCATTAATAAAATAATCATTCCACGTTCGCCCGTTGCCGGGTGATAGCTCATCTCTTTCGCTAGGTGAGAAGCAATGGCTCGAGAAGAACTTGCCAAGATCATCTCTTAACCAGCGGGCTAATGAGTGCTGAAGACAATGACGCAGACTTTTCGCGCTAATGGAACGATGTGTGTTCCGCCAGACAAAAGATTCCCGCGCGGTTGCCTGCGAAGAACATTATCGCGCGCTCTGTCTTCTTAATAGTCGGCTGGGTTTGCGCCCGCTCTTCTCTCCGTGGAGAATTCTGGAAGAATCAAAACTGCTTTTAGAATGATGCGTCGCACTGTTGCGAGTTAGTCCTTTTTTTCTGCTATGGAAAGAGTAGCAACAGCTCAATGAGTGTGACATGCAATGTTCATAGGGTTGCACCCTTTGCTGTTGAACTTTGTCGAGAAATGTAATTAGATTTCGCAAGTTTTTGGAGACTTTTTTGACAAGTGTGCGCTCTTTAAAACTGATAAGTGTAGACAGATAGAGAACTAGACAGACAAATGCCCGACCTTGAATGGAAGTTGTATTTTAATATTTTATAATTTTATTCGGAATAAGTTATACGATAGGGAACTAACTCTTAAATACGCATTTTAAATTAAATCTTGCATATTTTGCACAAATACACATACTTCTCCAAATACACAATTTGAGATATATTTTGAGATGTTACTCAAAATATTGCAACATTGCATCTTCCCAAAATAAATTAATGCAACCGATTGCCGTTTATTTGATTTTACACTGTAAATTACCCACATTCATAAGTATAGCCTTTAAGAGTGAAGTCGAAAATCATAAATTTGTGGCTGATTTTTAATAATATACTACTAACTGGATAACTAAGCCCAATTAATATTGTAACAAATTAGCCATTAAGGTCATAGATGTGCTAATCCATTATGGATGAATAAAATCATTCAAGTCTTAAAACAGATAAATGTTTTTATAGCTGTGGGTTGAATATTGATCATGAGAGCCAAATTCTTTTAACAGATTTGAATGTAATATTATATTTACTACTAGCCGTCTTCGGGCGACCAGCTTGTTCGCCCGGAATATTATTTCAATTCAATCTTGTATCATTTTATATTCACGATTCTCTTAACAAAGTAATTTTAAACTTCATTTTGTAGGAGATATTTAACCCATGTTCTATTAGTAACCTTGGACCTGTTCTGTTCATTGTCTATATAAATGTCCCTAATGGACTGACCATGTCCAGACCAATTCCACGTTGTCGTCACTATTTTCACTTTCTTATTCTTCTTGTAAAATATGCATTTGATTCCGTCATTAAAATGACGCAGCACATTTTATGGCCAGCAGCTTGTTAGCTGGATTAAAACATGCTGAGAAAAGAATGAAAACATAGCAACCATAACCATTCAGTTTACTGGATATATTTCTTAATGTAAGCAAGGCAATATCTCGGAGACCTTGGTTTACAGATTTCACCTGGTTTCAGAAATAAAATATGAAAGCAAAATATATTAGGATACTGGCAGTACGCGCACGGCGTTGCTCGTGGAATAAGGACTTCAACAAAATGAGAAAAAAAAACGTCTACAATGACATGAAAAAGTTCTGAAAACAAAACAAAAGATACACATTATTGATTTTCCCGCTTATTTTTCTTCGCGATAATGACAGTTCAACTGTAGAAAATACAGAGTACATTAATCCGAAACAATATTAAAAAACTGCAACGTGAAAATGATTATTATAAAGTAAATAAAATACGCGAGGCATAAACACGTTAAGACACTGCCGAAAATAATAATCGAAGTCATTCATTTGAAGGTTGTGAAGTCAACTGCGCTCTGCACCGTCATCCAATGAAATTCTCCAGCAACGTTCCGGAAAAGTGTCGCGGGAGGGAGCTTGGTAGAGAAAAATATCTTTCAACTGACCAGGAAAAAATTAATTAGAAAAACGGAAAAAGATATTTTAACCGTTCTTGTTTTAAATACGACAGAACCGTTCCAGTTATAAGCTAAAAAAATTTGAAAATAATAGTAATAATAGAAATTAGAACGTCGGATGCAGCAAATTTAAAAACAAAAATAAAATTTCGATTGCAAAACTCACTATTTTTTAAAAATTTCTCAGAATTCAGTAAATTACGTTAGAAATTCAAAACTAACTTCTTTAGAACGGAAATCGTGTGCTCTTTTCGTTGATGTGTCTATTTTTTCGTACAATTATTCAAAACCATCTATTCAGAAATTAGTGCCAAAAATCAACCAAAACAACACAAAACATTAAATAAAAAAAATTCAAGATTAAATTTTAAAATTGCGGCTTCGAGGTGCATTGAGTCACCATTAAGTCTACCTGTGTGCCAAATTTCAGGGTGTTGTAAGTGCGATAGAAAGTGCGACTGGAAATCGCACGCAGGCACTCACGCACACACGGGCACACACACACAAACATTGCCTTTTATAAGTATAGATTATCTCAGATTGCAACAATGAAAGAGAAACATGCAATTAAATATTTGTTTAAACAATGAAGCCGGTTCAACAATGAAAAGTATTGTAAATTATACCAAAAAATAATTTTAAAAATTTATTAAAATTAGGGAAGAAATCGTACGCCAACTTAATTGATATCATTGAAAATGTAATTTTTTAAATTTTTAGGTGGTGTAAAAATAGTTTTTGTGCTGTAATAGTTTCGGAGATTATTAAGGAGACACGCCAAAATTTAGCTTAATTTTTAATTAATTAAAATTTCAAAAAAACGGCTCCGAGGTGCACATTTCCGCCCTCCAAAGTATGTTTTTACCAAATTTCGTTGTTCTAAACCTAGCTGTCTGTCCTGTCGAGTTCCAACACACACATTCTCCTTTATTATTAGTAGAGATGTTAACACCACAATCATTATTTTGCAGGTTATTGTAAGTGAGATCACTGAATTTCTTTTGGTGCTTTTAATCTCTTAAAAACAGCAAGAAAGCATTTTAAATTCACGGTTAGGGGTTTTCGAACCACAAACTTTTGTTCTTATAGATCTTGATAGTCCAACAGGTTAATTCCATCAATCATTAAGTGAGTTTTTTTCTCCCTTAACTGCCATTTCATTTTCCTTTGCTTTTTCCGAAAATTTCTGAATGCTCATGGACACATCTAAATATCTCAGCATATATCCTACAAAAACATATATCATAGCTAAAATATAGAGGAACCTCGATTATTCGGACCTCTATCAACCGGAATCTCTGTTAACTGACCCGGTGATAGAAAATGGAAATGGGTTTTTCATTTTTTTAATAAAGTCAACGAATTTTTCAGAAAAGGGTGTCAAAGTTGGCACTGGGCCAATTTTCTTTGATTTCCACGAAAAAATTTTTCATATAAATGATCGGGAGGTGATATTTCATAATTCAAGAAGTTATTTCGAGGGAAAAATAAAAACGCAGTTCCACTCTTAAGCACTTTAGTAATCATATGAGCAAATTGCATGCATTTTGAAGAACAAATGGCACTGTAAATGCGTCGGGAAGTTTCGCGTTGTTCGCGGGAGAAAATATTATTTTTACAAGATCCTTAAATAATCGTTGGGAGAATGCAAAGAGTACAGCAAAAATCAGCAACATTCGCGAATCCTCTTATCAAAACTGTTTCAGCAAATGCCTGTAAGAAGTTTGATAATTAATAAAAAATTTCATTAAAATCTTTATTCATGGATTATCTGAGGGGATAAAGACCTCAATCAGCTCGAATATTCGAGGTTCTACTGTATTGAACTGAGCGGCATGATACATCCTGTCTTTTTCACCATAGTGTCAACTTGAATTGTCATTCACTTCAGCAGAAATCAGCTTTCTAGGAGGAGAAATAAAGGATTATAAAAATAATTACTAGATAAAACACATTTTCGAAATTCAATAAAAAAACAATTGTTGAAGAATAATTCCACACTTATACGGTATTTTTCTTTATGTATATCCATTGCTATACATTTTTAATATTCATCCTCTCATTTTTAAACATCCATATTCGGTATCTATTAAAGAAATATTTCAAAACGCTAGCGAAATATACATCTCTACAAATCATATCTGAAATACATACAAAGTTTCACCCTCTGCCCAGCTAAGATTCCATATTCAATCCAAAAACTCAGATTTTTACGGAGAAGGCAGTCACACAATAAAGCAAAGCAAGAAAAAAAACCTATTCGTATGGCTCATTTTTTTCCCACGTCTTTTGGGCAGTGAGGCTTAGGAAACTATTTCCAAAACTCGATATTAGTCCCACGGGACTGCAAAAATGAGAAAGAAAATCCGGATAAGCGTTGCCACCCCCCAGATAGAAATATTTACTCTTAACTCTAGAAAACCTGGGTCCTTTGCGACCAAATACGTTTTAGCTCCGCTCTGGTTTATGGCAGAAACGGATCGCTTTTTTTTCCCTTTTTCTCGGAGAAAAAAATGCGCGTAAATTCTAAACTCACTTCGATTTCGATTTGTAGCAGAGTAGCGTTTCGAAATTAAGTTTGTTCAAATATTTCACGCCGTAACCGTCGCTTTCTGCACCTATGGATCACGGGTAAAACGGAAAGGAAGCTTAAGCGTATTTTTATTGCCTGTTTTTCATACATGCGAGCCTGATCGGGATCAATTGAAATTTGTGTTATTTTTCGTTCTAGATGGGATAGGTATTAAGTTATGATTCTATAATAGAAAATGAAGTGTAGGTTTTGTTGAAATGAAGGTAAGGTTTTTGTTGATATCAAAAATCAGATATACTACACCTATTTCCACCAAATCCGTCGAAGGGTTGACTGTCGGTCTGCATATTCGTATGAATGTGAACGCGATAACTCCTAAACGGAATGACATAGATAAATACGAATTGGAATTATGTCTTCTAACCTTAATCGTAGATGTGTGCTCAATTTTCTTTACAATCCATTAAAAAACGGTGTTCAAATTGCATATTCGTTTTTTTTCCATCATACCAGGAAGCAAAGTCATATTGTGTAATGGACCGCTTGGCGTATTTTACTTCCGTTTGGCGTATTTTATTTCCGCTTGGCGTATTTTACTTCCGCTTGGCGTATTTTATTTCCGCTTGTTTCAGGAGTATACGAGAAAATCTAGGGGGAAATGAATATTTTTTTTGTTCTCTGCTCAAATTTATTTTATAAAACTGAAAACTAAAATAAAGGGTTGGATTTCTCATAGGGCCGACCTAAGCCTTGACCTAGGAAGCAGAAGTCAGGGGGCGTTTATACTGAAGGAATAGCAACCGAATATTTACAGATCTTTTAAATTATTTTGAAATGTTCATATAAAATGTTGGTTTTTCTTTTTTAATTTATATCGTGTATATTAAGTAAAGTGTGCGGTACGTTAACGTTACCTATTCTACAGGTTGAGATGTCTTGTTCAGTCAGGCAAAAAGCATTTGCTATGTCTCTCTCTCTCTTACCCATTCAACGTCCGCGGTGGCCTAGTGGTAAGAAGAAGGAGGGTTACAGGTTCGAAACCTGATTCCAGTGAAGATACGCCGTGTATTGGGCCTGTTGCACGCTAAATCATACGTAGGGGTCAAACGTCCTCCCTCCGGTGTGGCGCGGAAGTTTGGAGAGGGTGGTTCCAGCTCAGGTGTCGTTCTCCTCCTCTGACCGGGATTCAAAACTGCTAGGTCCGTCCCAAAATGCCCCTCGTGTTGCTTCAAATCGGGACGTTAATATAACTAAACTAAACTAATCACCCATTCCGCTGAGAAAGGAAAATTCCAGATTTTACTCAACAACTCCAAATGAATTCTTACACCCGTAGTGCTCGACTTTTACGTGTTTTCTGTTTGTAGATACTTAAAATATATCGTACTTTTATATACAGAAAAACTTCGATTAACCGTCAAAATCCGGACCAGGGTTTTGGCGGATAACAGAAAGCTCTTAATACATATGGGCAGTAACGTGATTTCACTGCTGGCTTGGAATGAAAATAAAATCCTTTAAAAATTAACAATACAAAACATATTGTATTTAATTTTACAAAACGATGGATATAAACTTCAATATAAGAGTAGCAATGGACAGAAATGTATTGTACTACCATAAACCTACGTTGCTTTAAGATAATCTGTCGCCTCCTTCTGTGTCTTTGAGGCTCAAGCCTTAGATTTTAGACGATGGTGGATAACAGAAAATGACGGTTAAACAAGTGACGATTAGGGATGGAAAAAACCTACAGGTTTTTTTTTTGTTTCGGTTATAACCGGTTATTTTGTTGTTTCGGTTATAACCGGGTTTTTTTGTTTAGGTTATAACCGGTTTTTTTCGGTTATAACAGGGGAGTGTTTCGTTTATAACCGGTTATTACTTTCTCGTATACAAAGAGAAAGTATTGTAATCGTCAAAAAATTCGAACTCGAGATTTTGACAAATCTCCACGTTTTAGACCTCCCTGAGTCCGAAAAACACAATTTTGGAATCATGTCTGTCTGTGAACACGATAACTCGAAAACTATTAGAGCTACGGTGATGAAATTTGGAATGTGGTCTTTAAACATAATTTGTAGGTTTCTATCAAATTTTGGACAAATTCCGTCAACGGGAAGTCTGTCTATCTGTATGTCCGCGGTCATGTGAACGCTATAACTCAAAAACTTGAATAACTAGATGGTTAAAATTTGGTACACAGTTTTATCGTCATGAATGCAGGTCCGTATAAAATTTTGGGCCAAATCCGTCGAAAAGGGGCGTTCAAATTGCATATTCAATTTCTTTTGATCCGATTCTTATGCGCAAAGTACTGGTAGCAATCTGTTATTGTTGTAAATTTTATTTACAACAATAAATAATGTTTTCAAACATAAATTGTAACAATTTTTTTTATTGTTGTAAATAAAATTCAAACCGATCTCATTATTTCAGCAAATCTTTTATTTACGCGCTTTTGCAACTGTTACGGTTGTGGTAGTATAAATTGTTTTCTTGGGAATTCAATTCCAAAGCAGAATTTTCCCTTTAGTATTCATTGCATTGCCTATTTTATCGCGCCTGCTTCAAAGTAATATTTTTTTGAAACGTGGCAACAGATATTTGATTTCAGGTTTGTTTGCTTGTTTCACTTTCTCGTATACGAAGCATACAGAGAGAAAGTATTGTAATCGTCAAAAAAATTCGAACTCGATATTTTGACGTATCTCCACTTAGAAAGTATACGAGAAAGTTGAGGGGAGACCACTCCCGCTGGGTTTTTTTAATGCAATAACCGGGTAAAAAAATGGATCGGAAGATATGCTCGTTCGACTAGACTAAAATTTACCAAGTTATAAAACTTTGAATTTCGTCATCTTAGGCCAATCACCGACAACCGTTTCCTCTAGGCGTCTGTTGTTTGGCAGATTACTGAAAGAGTCTTTATGAAGAGATAAATATTGGCCAATGAATTGATTTCCTGTAAAAACAATATTAATAAAAAATTTGTCCACAAATGGCGTTTGTTTTTTTATAAAAATAAAACCGAAAACCGGTTATTTCAAAAACCGGTTATTTTGAGCGGTTATAACCGCCAGGTTAAACTGGAGATGAAAAAAATCTGAATAACCGAAAACCGGTTATTTTCGCAATAACCGCAACCCCTAGTGACAGTTACTCAACCTCTTACTGTAAAGTTTATTTTATTCAGGTATGCCCGAAAGCCATAAACAGAAAAAACTGACAAGAGTGTTCCCGAAATAATACGAGGGAAGTGAAATTTTTATTATAAAATGAAACATGCACAAATTATGGATTGTTTGTGCAGCATCATTTAATGAGGTTTTAATTTAAGTTTGACGCAAAATGCAGAAGATATTATTTATCGTTATTTCTCGTGTCTCTCACGTATTAAACTGAAATTTCTAAAACAACTTTCTGAGTAATGGGGGGGGGCAGAATTCGGTGTTTTGACCTAGGGCGTGAAAATGTGTAAATCCGGCTCTGCTAAAATCGTACTACGTCTATCTCTTAATGCTGCCAGATTTAATTTATTCATGTATATATAATTGCTCAAATTGACAAATAAAAATATCCTTATTATTTTTATGTTTTTATTGCCACAAAATGAAGACAAAACACACATAAGAAATCTTGGAGAATAACAAATCCTAGAAATGAAACCAAAATGTTTATTACGCATTTATAATTTATCCTGGCTTAACGAATACATCCTTGTTACGTCTAGTTAAATATTATCATTCTTAATAGCATACGGAAGATTAAGCGAGAGGTTGTTAAAACGAAATGTTTGAAAAAATAACAATACGTAAAACAGATTATGAAGGAAGGATAAGATAATAAAGTATTATTTGGCTTATCTCCAACCATAAGCTGCGTTGACTTCAGCTCTTTCAGCATAAATATCAACGGTTTTATTAAGCTGCGTTCCTATGGCCAGTCTTTCCACGAGTCTCATCCGCGGTTCGCTTTATTCCCTGCCGTCGGAACAGGAAGAATCGATGTGGCTCGTGGGCTTGTATTGTATAGCAACGGATTCGGAAACCCTCCCCGTTTTTGCGCATGCGCCGGGCGGAGTTATTTTCATCAAAATAGGGTGAAAGTGAAGAATGGAAGGGTGGTGTTTACATTTTACTGGCGTGATCTAACGAAGAACTCAGGAAATGCGTTCATTTGACTCATTGCCTGACACCCCTTTCCGGTGTAAAATCGTCCAAAAGTTGTAGTCTCGGAATCCGTTGCTGAACAGTAAGTTCATCTGTTGTTTCCCGCGTTATGGTGGTAAATAGCTCGAACATCAAAGGAAGGGGAGTGGCCAGACGGCGTCAGTGCATCCGTTCACTCGAGCGCTGCCGAAATATTTTCAAAGCCACGCGCCGTAGGGACGGTGCGACTGTTTGAATTCCATCGACCACAGTCCACAAGTACGAACCTCGAGCGACTCGAGGTTTGGCCAGGCCACACGCCTACGGAACAAGGCTTTAGTCACTTCCTATCCCACATTGTGTCAATTTGACAAGTGAACTTTCATTGCTTATCTATACTGTTTTCTTTGGATCCCCTGTCTCACGAATTTTCTATTTGTTGTGTCACTCACTTTTTTTTTCCTTTCTAATTATTTATTAGAAAGTTTATCACCTGACTCTTTGTATGGAAAAGTAAGTAAATGTTCTGAAAAATGAGAAGGCAGATTTTAAAATACAGTACAACCTCGGTTTACCGAACTAAAGGGGGAAATTCATGAACATCCGTTTTGATGTCAACTAAAGGGGGAAAGTCATGAACATCCGTTTTGATGTCAACTAAAGGGGGAAAGTCATGAACACTGTAGCCGCTTCGTTCAGTTACGTATTGCTGTCATGAACATCCGTTTTGATGTCAACTAAGGAAAGTCGCGAACATCCGTTTTGATATCAACTAAAGGAAAGTCCGCAGACATCCATTTTGATATCAACTAGAGGGGAAAGTCATGAACATCGTTTTTGAAGTCAACTAAAGGGGAAAGTCATGAACATCGTTTGATGTCAACTAAAGGGGAAAGTCGCGAACATCCGTTTGATGTCAACTAAAGGGAAAGTATGAACATCCATTTTGATATCAACTAAAGGGGAAAATTCATGAACATCCGTTTGATGTCAACTAAAGGGGAAAGTCATGAACATCCGTTTGATGTCGCTAAAGGGGGGAAAATCATGACATCAGGTTTGATGTCAACTAAAGGGGAAAGTCATGAACATTTTTTTTGAGTGTCAACCTAAAGGGGAAAGTCATGAACATCCGTTTGATATCAATAACTAAAGGGAAAGTCATGAACATCATTTGATGTCAACTAAAAGGAGAAAGTCATGAACATCCGTTTTGATGTCAACTAAAGGGGAAAGTGTAATTTATCCATTTGATATCGCTAAAGGGAAAGTCATGAACATCCGTTTGATATCGCTAAAGGAAAGTCATGAACATCCATTTTGATGTCAACTAAAAGGAAAGTCATGAACATCTGCATTTGATGTCAACTAAAGAGGAAAGTCGCGAACATCCGTTTTGATGTCAACTAAAGGGGGAAAATCATGAACATCCGTTTTGATGTCAACTAAAGGGGAAAGTCGCGAACATCCATTTTGAAGTCAACTAAAGGGAAAGAATCATGAACATCATTTTGATATCAACTAAAAGGGGAAAGTCGCGAACATCCGTTTTGATGTCCGCTAAAGGGAAAGTCATGAACATCCAGTTTGATGTCAACTAAAGGGATGAAAGACATGAACCTCCAGAACATNCTATTTTGTATATAATTACAGTATATAATTCTGAAATGTTTTGAGTGTAGAATGAATTCAAAACTCTTTTTGTAGGCTACAGTTATGTTCTTTATTAAAGTTAACCCTCCGTCGGGTGCAATGCGCACAGGCAAACAATATCGTAATTACACTGCTGTCCAAAAATAATGCACAATTTTGAAGATGCTACAAAATTGGAGTTAATATGAATTCTATGGTTCGCAATCAGTTTCTGAGAATCGTGAGACATACTATCGTCGGAACTCACATTTTACAGTGAAGATTCAGTCACGAGGGCAATTAGGGTTAGCCGCCAGAAGGGGATGAAGGCAAAAATAGAATTTTACCCATCCTGTTTCACAGAAAGCTGATAACGAGGTATAACTTTCATCAATGGTTATGTTTGATGTGCATAATATTTACATGCATTTTCATAAACACAAATATTCGGGAAGATATAAAGGTTTTCTTAAAAATCCCAAATCTTTCCGCATGTTTTTTGCTTATAACATGCAGAGTTTTCCATTAAATTGCACAAAACTTATAGAAAAGTGACAATGTTTTAGAAAAGCAGTGTGTAAAAATTTGAATTAAAAAATTTGAATATTACAGGAAATATAAGTATTTGTACTAAATAATTTTTTAATGCGCATGAGCGAATCTTAGCATAATTTTTCTTTCACAGCTTCAAAGCCAGTATATAAGGCAACTTACATAAAAATTCCGGCCGCAGTGGCCTTTGGGGACGGAGGGTTCCAGGCTCGAAACCCGATTCTACTGAAGATCCGCCGTGTATGGGGCCTGTTGCAAGGTAAATCAAACGTAGTGGCCAAACGTCCTCCCGTGGAAGCTTGGAGAGGGGGGTGCCAGCTCAGGTGTCGTCCTCGTCATTTGACCGTGGTTCAAAATTACGAGATCCGTCCCAAAATAGCCCTCGTGTTGCTTCAAAACGGGACGTTAATATAAAAATAAATAAAACTAAACTACATAAAAATTCCAGTTCAATACCATTAGTATTCAGAAAGATATAGGCATTGCAACATGGTTAATTTCGGTACACTCTAAGAGAAATTAAATGATGAGGGAATTTCCAAAAATTTGATATTCTTGAATCTTCGAACAGTAATATTGAATTTTATAAAAGTTGAATATCCTGAATACGCATGTACACTTATAAGTTCAATACATAATTTAAATTACATTTCGACGATTACTATTCGAAGTTTCAAGTTTCAAGAATATCAATTTGTGGAAAACTCATCATCATTTAGCTACCCTTAGAGTGTACCGAAATTCACCATGTTGCAATGCCTATGTCTTTCTGAATACTAATGGTATTGAACTGGAATTTTTATATAAGTTGCCCTATATACCTGGCTTTGAAACTGTGAAAGAACAATTATGCTAAGATTCGCTCATGCACAGTAAAAAATTATTCAGTACAAATACCTATATTTCCTGTAATATTCAAATTTTTTAATTCAAATTTTTATACAATGATTTTCTAACATATTGTCACTTTTTCTCTAAGTTTCGAACAATCTCATGGAAAACTCTGCATGTTATGAGCGAAAAACATGCGGAAAAATTTGGGATTTTTAAGAAAACCTTTATATCTTCCCGAATATTTGTGCTGTGTTTACGAAAATGCATGTAAATATTATGCACATCAAAGAAAACCATTAATGAAAGTTACATCTCGTCATCAGCTTTCGGTGAAACAGGATGGACGAAAATCCATTTTCACCTTCATCCCCTTCTGGCGGCCCCCTTAATTGCCTTCGTGACCGAATCTTCACTGTAAAATATGAGTTCCGACGATAGTATGTCCCACGATTCTCAGAAACTGATTGCGAACCATAGTATCCATATTAACTCCAATTTTGTAGCATCTTCAAAATTGGGCATTATTTTTGGACACCAGTGTATATTGTTAATACCCATTAATTTTAATTTTAGCACTCTAAAATTAATCACTGACCTTCTTGGGCAGGCTTAAAAGAAAAAGTGGGTATATCGTTGCAAAATTGTCTTGCCTTCGCGATTATTTCTGTGCAATAAAGTACGTAGTTTTTGGTTTTGCGAAGTGGTAGGTGCAGATCATGATTTGCACCAGATGCAAATTGTTTTATTTTGCTCCCAACATTTACATTATAAAAATATTTTTGAATTAAAAGATACATCTCCAATATACGCTTCAAAAATTAAAATCTTCGATCTTGGAAAACATAATAGAATTTTTTTTCTTCTAATGTGTTTATCTTCAATAATCATTAATTTAAAACTAGCGTAGGCTATGAAAGCACTAAACAGAATGAAAGAACAAGGAATAAGAACAAAAAGAGAAAGATAAAGAAAAGCCCTGTCATGGTTCCGAAAACAATCAATAACTAATTAAGCGTCCACCATCTCAAAGATTATCATCATCACTGTCATTACTGGCATTATCATCATCAAACAATAAGCTAACATCCTGTCAATAATGGGCAGGGACGTCGGCTAGTGTCAAGGAATAAGACGTAAGCTGTTAAGAGTGAGAAAAAAACGTGTTCGGGACTTAAAGCCGTTTTATGTCTTATTAACAAATTCTTTAAATGTTTGGAAAAGATTTTTTAATTGCGTATGCTTGAATTTGGCGTTAATGTTATTAAACAATCATGGTGATTATATTAAAGAGTTTAAAAATTGAATCAAAAGTAATTTTTCTGTTGTTATTTCTATTTAATTGCCGTTAAAATGTGATGGGCTTCCTCTTCAAATCAGATATGAAGTTTTATAATTATTAAAAAAGTCAGCCGCACTTAAGACCGCAAAAAAACGAAATATTCAAAATGAAACATAATTTCAGATTGATTTTTTTGGTTACAATGCGTACAATAGAATACATATTATGTATTTTTCACATTATATGCTACAATAATTATGCGTACATAAATTGGGTTTTTGTGTTTTATCTACAATTTTTATAACCAGTTTGAATGAAAATAGTATTGAAAAATACAAATCCTACTTACGACCTGTCCCTCCGGGGAGGACCAGTATTGTTATTTACATTCAAATTGGCTGATATACCGGCATTGCTCGGGATAAAAATCTTTTCAAATCTAAGTACTTATAACACTTTAAACTTAAACAGTTGTTCGCTTCAGCGTATTTCGTTGGTTTTCTTTCGCCCTCTCCCATGTCGTCTGACCCCTCGGCCAGCAGCTGAATCCCTCTCTTCTTTTTATGTCCGTACTTTGAACTAATTGGCGCCAGTCTAACAACCGTTGGGATTCCATTTTTCCCTCCCTCGTCATTACTACGACGGCAATAGAAGTTTCTTCATATAATGCCTATTGCCATGGCCCGAAGTACTATCCACTTCTTTTTCGTGTTTGTGTGCCTGACCGGACACCGCATAGTGTTCATTCTTTTTTCCCTTACGCCCTCTCCCTCCATAGGAAGATGACTGAGTAACCTTGATTGATCTTACACACTGATTAGGATCTTCAAATGGTTATCGACGAAATGCAATTTAAGTAATGTATTTAGTTTATAAGCATACATGGGTATTCAGAATATGAAATTTTCCTAAAATCCAATGTTACTGTTCGAAGATTCAAGTTTCAAAAATATCAATTTGTGACAGAATCCTCATCACTTAGCTTCTCTCAAAGAGAAATTTAAATTCACCTCAATGAAATGCCAACCTCTTTCTGGATTTTAAAAGCATTCACCTGACATTTTTATGTAAGTTGCTCTATATATCTGGCTTTGGAGTGATGAAAGAAAAATTACGCTTTGTCTTGCACGTGCGCAATAAAAAAATATTTACTACAAATATTCATATTTTCTCTAATATTCAACTTATTTACTTCAAATTTGAATACAATACTTCTGTAACATATTGTCGAGTATTCTGTAAGTTTCGTACATTTTGAATGGAAACTCAAAGCATAAAAAGCGGAGAAGTTAGGGATTTTTTAAAGAAACCTTTATATCTTCCCGAATATTTGTGCTATGTTTACGAAAATGCATGTAATATCATACACATCAAACTTAACGATTGATGAAAGTTTCATCTCGTTATCAGCTTTCTGTGAAACTGGATGAGTCGAAATCCCTTTCCGTCTTCATCACTTTCTGGTCGCTCCTCTTATGGCCCTCGTGACCGAATCTTCACTGTATAATGTGTATGATATACTCGATTGTTTGTTAAACAATTCTCCAGAACTGATTTCGAACCATAGTTTTCGTATAAATTTCAAATATCTCGCATTTTACGAAATGGTCCTTAATTTTTGCCTACCAGTTTATAACTAAATTAAACTTAGATACAATTCAAAATTGTGAACCCGAAACTCCCAAAATGATAGTTGGTTTCTAACTGCATAGCTGCACTAATTCTTAATTACGTGATACATGATAATCGCATGGTAAGCGTCACGCGGATTTGATTTATTAATTCATTGATCATCGTGCAGAAAGAAAAAGAGCTAGACGTCACTGCACAGCGTAAGACAAACTGCAGTAAAATTTTAGATGGCACGCGCAATGACAAGGAATGTTCTGAAAGCTACTACAAAACTAAGAGGAAGTGTGATTGCCTTCGTTGGATCATGTGTCAAATGTGGTTACATGAAGACTGTACTATTTACGACACTTTTTGGGTAGATTGCGGTCGAAAAAACAGGTCTATTAACAAATAAAACAATGTAAACACTATTTTACTTTTTTCTTTTCTGTCTCTAATACACTGATGTTACGTTGTTGCTGAAATAACAATTAAATTTCAATCTTTAAAAAATAAGTCGATAATTTTAGTAGTGAACTAAGCAGGCAGACTAATATTGATTTGAACCTAATAGTACGTTTTATTGTACTCATTTAGTTTGTTTTTGTTATTACATAGGTAATTATAGTCCAGATATGAATATTTGTTTGGATATTTTTTATTTATTATTTCATTCTGTTCTTATGCCAGGCGCGGCATAACTCCCGCACAAGTGCAGCGTCTCACCCTGAATGTACGGGTGACGCGCCGCAGTGTAATCTTTTAGAAAAAAATTGTTAAAAAAAATATTAATTATTTTTTATATTTTTTGTCGCAGTATACATATTGTATTTTTAACATTAAATAGCACAGCATGATTTATTTTATTTTATGTGCTTCATGGGATTTTATACACAACTTCAAAAAAATATGCGACATATTTCCCGAGAATTACCCTATCATACTTTTGTTTATATTTGTTATTTTTTTGCTATAGTTTTTTTAAAAGAAACAAAATATTGATCTGCTATCTTTACAACATTTTAGGACATTCATCAACATTATATAATTAACATGCCTTTTATCTGAAATATTGCTATTAATGAATACCGTAACAAGCGTACTTCTTCGAGATCTCTCATTTTTTGAAAAAAAATTTGCAATGCTGCTATGGAAAAGTTATTGAAAATAACTTTAACTGTGCCTGACATTGATGGATACCCACGTGATCCTGAGAGAAAGGTTTCTTCAACGCTAAAAATTGACTGAGAAATTGAATCAATAAAGCTAATCCTTCGAGTAGACCAAATTACGATCGATGTTGAAGGTATTTGTTTTGCTGTTCCAAGTATACTTTTATTGAGGCAAATCCTGCTTTTCCGTTATTTAAAATATATCTGCTTTGTTTGAAACAACTTTCCCCGAGAAAAATATATCTTAGAATTTTTTTTCAACTAAAATCTTCCATACTATGGAAACAAGACTGAGGTAGGCTGTATCTCTGCATACGCTGTATCCAGCGTATTTTTCTCTGTGAACTCCAATGGCCATCGTGGCCTGGCGGTAAGGTCTCGGCTTTGGGGTCGGAGGGTTACAGGTTCGAAACCCGATTCTACTGAAGACCCGCCGTGTATGTGGGCCTGATGAGAGTTAAATCTGATTTCGTGGGTCAAAGGTTTTCCTACTGGTGTGATGCGGAAGTTTGGAGAGGAAGGTGCCAGCTCAGGTGACGAGGACGACACCTGACCGAAGTTCAAAATTATGGGGTCCATTCTAAAATACACCGTCTCATTGCTTCAAAATAGGATATTAATATAACTAAACTAGTGAACTCACAAGCAACTGTAGATTGAGAGTGGTCAAAAAAGAGCTGCCGGCTTTAAAAATGGAAAGATAAATACACTATGACAGTGCTTTAAACCATTCGTCCAGAAGATTAAGGTAGTAAAATCAGGAATTTTCATTGGGAGTGGCGGGTCGCCCATTAGGGTTGCAGAACTGCAGCACCCCCTGAAATTCGTTTAAAAGCTTGTTTTTTTATTATTTTTTAATTATTTTGTTATTTTCTTTATTGAAGAATTCGATGAACAGCGAAAATGAAAAAAATTAATTATTCAAACGAAGGAAAAAGGCAGAAAATTAATATATAAGTAGGAGATACACAAGTAAGGGCTGCTCAGAAAACAGCTCTCGAAAGATCAAAATTCGCTCACTTAGAAATAACTGAACGACACATCAGAAGGCGGAAATGAGTTTCTTCCCATCAACTTTGTCGGTGACTCTGCTGTTCTCGCTACAGCCCAGGTTTGGCGCACGGCCCACCATGTGATGTTTCCTTTTTTCTTTCCTCCCATCTATGGCTGGCCTTCGCTCGCTTAATTCGTTTTAATACGCTTTATCTCGTTCACTATTATTTGGTTATAAGTTTCGCTTTCACGTTGCCCCAGTGGAAACTCAGCTGCTTTAATGCACATTCATTTTCTTTCATTAGAAGTCATTCACGAAAAAGGATGTGTCGGTAATTTTCTAAAATGTAATTCAGAAAATTACAACTAAAAATTCGGGGTTATTTAAAAGTAAAGCCATTTTTAAAAAATTATATTTCAATTGAGAAACATTATTTGCAGCACTGCTCGTTTCTGAGCTGACGAGCCGTCACTGTTTGTACGCTACTTTGTATTAGTACCAAATAATATCGACAGATGTCGTTCCGGCTTCTGGATCTGTCAGTCTTTGGAAAACTTCTGAAAGTCACACGAATCATACTCTATACAATGTAACGGACCACATTATATTCGAACCATGCTAATGGATCAGTCGCGGAACTACGGAGCGTGTTGACCTAGCATCCTTTGACAGGTTTGGATCGAGAGGCTTGTGGGGTTCGAGTGACCTTGGTTTCCGGTTTAGGTAGGTGCCGCACGATGGGAAATCAATTCTCCGAACTGAATGCCGCACGGGAAATCACTGTGGTAGAACTGAAGTGAGGTAGAGCTTGACGTCACTTTCGGGTATATAGGCCTGTGGAAGAGTGAGGGAAATCTGTACCAGTCTCAGTGTCTTCATCAGTCAGTGTCTTCTTGAGTGGTTCGAGTAGGTGTGCATCATTGGGCAGTAGAGGTCGGTCGAACACAGATGTATTAGGATTGTCCAGTGTTCCCAGCGTGTCTGTTCCGCGATGTGCCGACTGACAGCCGTGTGTCTGCCGTCTCATTCGATCACTTCTGCGAGATGATTTCATGATGATTTTCTTAAAGTTTTATATTATTTGTGTTTCTTCTATGATTATACTTGTGTGTTCCTTTCTTGAGTCCTACCACCGTATCCAGGCCTAACCTGTAGACTGACCCCCGTTGCTGATGTGTTCAGGAGAATCGCTGCTTGGTATCCGGTATTGGAATTAAGTCAAGAATGAGAGCGAGATGAACTCTGATTGTGAAGTGCATTGTTTTGCCTCGCCATGAACAAGAGTCTGCATATCTTCACGGAGGTGTTCTTCTGCAAATGTCATAGATGTTATTTGTCGAACTCCCGGGTATTGAATAGGAAGACGATGTAATGTCGGGACTACATTGAATGTGTGTCGTCGTTTTCCTCATGCTTATAGCAGATCATATTCCTAATTTTTTGTGTGTTTAATAAACTTGTGTTTTGAGGTAATCCTTGTCTCTCACTCTCTAAGATATCCTGAACCTAAGTCATGACCAGTAAGGACACGTCACAACACAAATAATTACTGTATAGGCAGTTGCATTCAGCGGAGACGTCATTGGGCTCATTTTTGTGAGGGCTGCAGTAATTTCAAGTCGGTGCGTTAAAATCTAACACGAATCTGTGACTATCTGTTTCTGACTTGAACGACTTGCCCGGAACAGCCTGGTTTGTGCAAGGAGATGCATAGCCGCATCAAATAAGTCGGGTTTCATCTTTCATGAAGAAATATTTTGATAACCGCGTCATTCTGTTGGTCTACTGGCTCTCTATTCGTCAGGATTTGGAATGGCCACAGCATTCGCCAGATTTTAATCTGTGCGTTATATTCCAGTAGGGCCATTTTAAGCATTCAAGATGTGAACAAAATCAAACGCCATTTGCGGGACTGAAAAACATCATCGGACATGAATGTGTGGCAATTCTATTAACGCCGGACGTCAGTACTAATTTCATACTTTTGTACAATCTCATTAATATTCATGGTAAAAAAATTCGAGAACATTTTCTTGTGATTTTCACCCTGTTTTCCGTTGATTAACAGCATATGTTCTTGGCTCAAAAGCCAGATTTGGCTATGCTTAAGTAATGTTTTGCGAAACAGCTATAACAGTATATAAAAATGGAAACATACTTTGAGATATGACCCTTTTTTATTTTTTGTAAACTCAGAAACGTCTCAGTTTTTTTTTTTAATGTAATAAAATGTGCGTTTCAAAATTGGTTCTCCATTGCACAATTACGTCCAACTGGAATTTCGTTTTCTAACAACTAAAATATGTCTTCTTATGCTACAGTATGGAATAGTACATCCCAACTCTTTCTGTTTACGAAAAATAAGCCTAACACAGACGGGAGAAACTTGTTCCCTATTCTGACAAACAGAAGAGGGGAAAAAAACTATCAGATTGCAGAAACCGCACCAAAACAAGTAGAACTTACTACACAATTCACCTTTCCAAGGAAATACACTTCAGCCTTTGCTACTAAAAGGTTTTCGAGCTGATTAAAACTTAAAATCCATTCTCAGGAAAAAACTGTCCGCTGTGTGTTTTCAAAAAAAATTCTATTCCTTCTTTTCTCTTAAGCGCGTATAAGGTTTCTGCATCCGAGCAGAGGCTAAAAAATTCCCAAAACTTTTACGCTGTCCACTAAATCCTAACTCCGAGCTGACTTCGGAGATTGGCTTAAGGTAGAGAAGCCACTTAAGAGTCGCGATTACGGCCGTCCAGATGGCGTGGTCGTCACCAATGGTCCTAGTGTTGCCAATCCTGCAGAGCCTAATACTCTGCCGCTGTCTCGGAGACAAAAGCTTTTTCTCGTTCGCAGGTAAAGTTATAAATAAATATTTTCACCCTGACGCGCCCACGTAGAAGAAGTGATCTTTTTAGTTTCGTTTTGTTTAAATTTTTTTTTCACTTTTTAGAAGGCGTGAGGAATAGAAGATTTTTCAACTTAAAAAAAAGAGAAATAATATCACCTTTCTTGTAAATATTCTTTTTTTATATATAACATGATCAAGTTTGTGAACAATAAACAATGAGACTTTTTATGTTGTAGAAAGCTTTTGTTTGACGCAAAAATTTCGTAATTTAAATTTTACTTAAAAAAAATTTTTAATATAGTCTTCTTATATTTTTTGTAAGACAAAGAGTTATGTTGCAAAATTAAAGAAAATGAATACTGTAACGGTTTTTAAAAAATGATGAATGTGGATCTTTGGGAGCACTTAGGCTCTTCCGCTTCAACTGCAAATGAATGATTAATGACATGGCAAATGTAATGGCCTAAATTTAGTTGGTTTTAAAAAAATAAAGTGGTTTAGAAAAAGTAAATTGAAGGCTGAAAAATCGTAAATAACGCTAAAATAAATGTGACGGTTATTCTGTACATAAACTGTTAAATTCACTTTAAAATAAGAATCCCTTTCCTATATATTGTAGAATTACTATAGTTCATAAAACTTCGTGAAATACTCATGAATAATAATGTGTAATTAGTAAATTTTTATGAATTATGCTACACATACAGGAATCATACTTAATTTCTAGCCCTCAAAAATATCAATTCGACCAATTCATGTTCACATGATACCCGTCAAGTACACCACGCAAGTTTAATTTTGAATTCCATCCTACAACTTGCTGGAGAGAAAAGGGCGTAACTTCAAAATACAGCATAAGACAGCGTGCAGTTCGATGAATGCGTGGTTAGGTTTATCATCTGTACTTTTACGAAGACTTTATGTGGTTAACGTGAATTGGTTCTATTTATTATCCTAACTCAGTGGTGGTGAACCTATGAACCGCGGCTTTTAAAATGACTTACGCGTTGATTTTTATAGGCTTACTTTTTATACCATAAAAGAGAGCGCAGGCAATCGAAAATTTTAAAAAATTAAAGTACAAATATCTAATGTCAAATTTATAAAAAAAAAATATTTCCAAATGGACGTTGTCTAACTGATTTTCTATCGTGTCACTGCACCTGTGTATGTCTCATGACAGTCCGTCATAAATTATGATCTATAGTTTATGATAGTCTGTCGTATTATTATATAGTCTGTGAGAAATAGGGTAATTCATGGTATCACCCTATTGATATCAATTTTTAGACGTCAGTCTTTATCTTTTGCTCTTCACTTGCAAAAGTAAAAGTTGTAAAACAAAAAGGAAACATAAATTTTTTTAGAGGATTTTAAAAGTGACAACAAAAAAAGGGTCAACTGTCAAGTTTTTCTGTTGACAAATTTTTGCAAATTATTATTATCTTTCTACCACACCCTCAACCCCCCGTCCTTTCCAAGTGACGCCACCGACTTAGTGACCCACGGTCTAGAATTTAAAAAAATAATGAACAGAATTCGACGCACTTCTCAAAAAGGTTCGCGATCACTGTCGCTTAACCCAAACTTATGACATATTGTATAAAAAAGTTAAATTCATCTATTTGTATTGTCTAGTTCTTTTATACTCGAAGGTATATAGAAAGAAACTGGCAATCCAAGCTTTGTAACGCCATCGGAGATGGAAAAACACCTAAAGACATTGATTTTAAATAGGTTGCCTCCTAAAGTACCTTACACCCCCCAACTCCAGAACAACAGCAGCTATAGTCATAAAAGTGGTGTCTGGGTATAGTAAAGTGGCTATGCGCTGCGCGATAAAACCGCTTCCAGTGCCAGCTGGTAGCAAACTGTGAAATTAGCATTCCTATTTCGAAAAAGGTACGATACAAGAAAAAAAGTATATTACAAAATTGTAGAGCATCATTGATTTAGTACAAAAATGCACCTTTCACATCTTAATACTAAGAAGCGAACATTTAAAACATACATTTGTTTGTTCGCGATTTCCGAAACTCTGACATCACAAAACATGGAGGAAAGGAGAAAACGTTAAATGACTCCAAAGGACTTTCTCCTATGCGGATACATCACACAGCAGGTACAGGTGTCGTCTCTCCGCCGAACTGAAGCGCCTTCGACGGCGTATTACTGATGCATGTTTCAGCGTGGCATCTAATATGCTGAAAATTGAGCAGCGTGAAATTCAAACAGAGATCGATTGTAACTGCCGTACAGCAGTTTGAGCACCGAAAATAAAGGAATTTAGTAATAAATAGTTGTTCTCTATCTCTCTCTCTCTCTCTCTCTCTTTCTAATATATTTCGGCATGTAACAGTATTGGAAATCGCTAACAAATAGATAGTTTTAAGCGTTCTGTTCTTAGCATTAATGTCCACAAGGTATGTTTTTTATACCATATCGATACTGTTCTTCAACTTTGTAATTGACTTTTTTCCCTATACGGTACCGTTTTCGAGATATAAACGCTTATTAAACATTAATTTGCCGCCATGTGGCACTGTAGGTGGTTTCATGGCGTAGCACATAGCCACTTTACTATACCTGGACACAATTTTTATGACTATCAATGAAATAGAAGGAAGGAGGGGGCAAGAGACTTTAGTGGACACACTGTATATGAAACTTCTGAGAAATAAAAATGTGTTTAAATGCAAATTGATTAAGTTTTCTTAAGGTTGATTGATTAAGGTTTTCTTTGTCATATACGCATCCATCTCCAGCAATTAAATTATTTATTGAGAGCTTAGAAATTCAATCAATTACTTTAAAAAATTCTTTAAGGGTGCGTTAATATCTTAAATATTCTAAATATGCAATGACGAGAGATAATTAAAAATGGATTGAAGGAAAACCGATATACATTCTTGCGCATTGTATATCGATCATTTACAGAATTCACTAAAATATTTGAAATTTAGAAGGCAAATATTAGAAGAGAAATAAGTACTGAAATATTTCAATAAGCAAATTTGAGATCTCTTCCCGAAAGAAAGACAGTTGTTAGTTTAGTTATATTAATATCCTGTTTGAAAGCAACACGAAAGATATTTTGGGACATACCTCGTATTTTTGAGCCATGGTTAGACGACGATGATAACACTTGAGTCTACAGCCGACACCCCCTCTCCAAACTTTCATGTCCCATCAACGAGGGAGTTTGACCTTCAACGGCGCACTATGTCCCACTGCATGCTGATCTTTGGTGGACTGGAGCTGAAAACCTGCAACCCTCCGGTCTCGAGTTTAGTTTAGTTTTATTAAAGTCCCGTTTTGAAGCAACACAAGGGCTATTTTGGGATGGACCCAGTAATCTTGAACCGCGGTCAGATGACAAGGACGACACCTGAGCTTGGCACCCCTTCTCCAAGCTTCCGCACCACACCAGTGAGAGAACATTTGACCCCCTACGTCTGATTTAACGTGCAATAGGCCCAATACACGATGGATCTTTAGTGGAATCGGGTTTCGAACCTGGAACCCTCCGGTCCTGAATTCGAGACCTTATAACTAGGCCACCGCGGCCTCCCTCCTGTCTCGAAGCCGAGATTCTACCACAATTCCACTGCAAGCCCATTTGCTGTGCCTGGGTTTATTGATATTGTCGCGAAATGTCTTACTGTAGGTGTATGGTGTAAACAGTCCAACACGCAGGATAATGACAATGAAGATTTATTTACAAATATGCAGGAAAACACGTAGCACAGGTACAGGAAACAATAGTTCTTGCACAGATTACCAATGTAAACAGACAACAATTCGCAGGTAATAACAGTTCAGCACTTTGTTATCTAACAACACAAACAGTCAGCAAATAACTAATAACTAGTAGACCATAACTGCACCTTCAATAGCGCTCAGCTCACCAGCTCGCACTGCGGGTAGAACTCCAAAGGCATTCGTGCTCCAAGGCGATCCCAGTCGATAAAGACGCTCCTCTGATCTAAGCGCCGTCCTTAAATATTCTCTCCGACAGGCCGTGACGTCACATGGTGTATTCCCTTTCCTAGTAGAAATATCGAGAAAAGGGTTGCAATTTCGGTAAACATCTATTTGTCGTCAAGGTCGCCAAATTTGTCGCCAAATCGCCAAAAGGATCGCCAAGTTTGTTCGCTAAGGTCAGAGTGCCATAACTGTCGCTGAGGTCACTCCATACTTAATCTTGTAAAACTCTCTTCCCAACCATAAGACTCGCATTGCTGGGAAGCGACTTTCCATGTTTGTAACAATATTGAGGGGCTACAAGAACAGATAAACTCGCAGATGTCCAAAAGGTGACCACAAGTGAGTGGCGTAGTGAAGGCAAGTGGCGTTCTGTGCATCCTATTATTATTTCGCCCCCTCTCCCCTAGCCGTCATCAGTGGTTACCAAGGATAAATGGTGCCTGGAACTTGGTATTATTTCTTCGACCCCTTATTATATTTGACCTTAAAAAGGGACATAAACGCACTAATTGTTTGTCTCCATGGTACCCAGTAAGATTGGTACCCTGGACATCAATACCCCACTTGCCTTCTGGTCTCTACGTCATTGCCACAAGTCTTATCTTACAATTGCTTGAAAAGCTGGGAAAAATTTTCTGCCTCTCCAAAAAAGTTCTTCATTTTAAATTATTGTTTTAAAGCTTCATCTATGCTTAATCTAAAATTTAACTTATACCAGGCCTGCACACATAGCAGTTGACTGACGGAATCCGAAACCGAGACACGGCCACTAGTCCATAATAGAGACGGGCGATACAGGCTGTCCATAAATTATAATCGGGGTTTCCTTGCCTCATAAATTTTGATTAAAGAACATGAAAATAAATATTATTGCATATTCATAAAGAACACTTGAAAAAGTTGTTTTTTTTTAATCACAGAAGAAGTTAAGTAATTTCCACATGGCAACATTTCTCAGCGTCTAACCCATCGACGTTTGGCTGAAAATTGAGTTCAATCTCGATGTGTCAAGGTTTAGATTAGTAAAATGCGCGCAGTCTTTATACAAGAGCAGTTAAGTATTTCAGTACCTTGGACAAAATAAAAGCAGCAAAACTTCTAAGAGGGGGCAGCTATCAAAAATCCTTTAGTGCAAAAGTTGTGACAGCCTTTCGTGGCACTTTAGGCACCAAGACGGTGCCTTAAGACAGTTCTTTTATCAAAAGTTATGGGGTAAGGAAATCAACAATTGGCAATAATTTGTGGTGACCCTGTATATTAAATTACTTCATGAAGAATTTTGTCTATCTCACTATAGCTGTTATTCATGAATTTGTCCATTGCTAATGCACAAAATTTGGCATACGCATTCCATTTTCAAATAAACTAAGAATCTTCATATTTTTTTACGATATTTGTACTTGTTCAACTCTTTTAGTTAATTAAATTTAGACAGATAAATTTGTTAAGAAGAAAAGTAAATCTATTCATATTTCATAGTTTTTACAAATATTTTCTTTTTGCGATTTTTATCAGATTTAGAATTATTTAGTATTTTCCTCACACTTCTCTGAATTTAATTTATATCAATAGCTGTTATCAACCTTAGAAATCACAATAGCTGTTTAGTTTCTATAGCGGAAAGGCTATCAAACTTGCTCTGCAACGTGCTTTTCTTGAATGATTTTTGTATATTCTTGAATAATTTTTTCATGTATTTTTATTCACTAGTTTCTTAATAGTGAAAGTCTTTATACATAAGGGCAAATTTCATAAATTAATTGCACTTTCTAACATCACTCATTACTTTCCGAGATCAAATATTTGTGGAGGAAGGGCAAAATAAATTTATCCTATAGAACAAAGTTTCTCCATCAAAGACAGGGTTGAACTTGCTGGAAGGATTTTAATAACTTATAGAAGTCGAAAAGGAATTGGAAGTTTTTTGACGTGTAACCATTCTGTTAATACCTTATATTTGTTACTCAAATATCACATTCAGTTAACTCCAAAGTGAAGCAACTGCATACAAACCAATATGCCCAAAAGATCGCGGAATGTAATCACAGATTTCTTGTTACTCTAGTAGAAATATACCAAATAGAAACTATTTGTTGTGAAGAAAACCATATTATACTTTTCAAACTATGGCTATGTGTACAGCAAGTCTTCTCAAAGAAAACCCTTTCAAACCAATTTAAAAGAGACTAAAAAGAAGCTACTACTTCTTAAGAAAATCCTAAAAGATGCCTTTGAGAAGAGAAAATATAATCTTCACATATATATTTCTATAGAAATATGTCTGTATTTCTATAGAAATATGTTTGTGTCAGTTTGGCACATGGGTTTCTTAGAACTGGCTCTTTTATTACTTTCTCGTGTATGAGGTACACAGGAAGAAAGTATTTTCATCGTCGAAGCATCTACACAGGAAGAAAGTATTTTCATCGTCGAAGCATCTGGCTTCTAGATTTTGATGAATCCCCACGTTTTAGTCCTCCCCAAGGTCGAAAAATATTTTTATGCAATTATTTCTGCATCTCAATCCACTTGTCTGTAAGCATGTTAATACGACAACCTGAAAAAGGAATGAGCTACGCTGATGAAGTGTGGTATGTATAAACTAAAATAGTACATCAGTTTAAAATTTTGGATAGAATCCAATAACACAGGAAGATTGTCTGTCTCTCTTTCTCATATACTATTGCCTGTCGCATTTGTAAATAAGATAACTCAAAAAATACTCGTCGGCAAGCCGGAAGGCAAAAGTAGATTCCTTTTGTCCGGAGATTTAAGGAAAACAATCGAGGCTTATCAGAGCTATGTTGGCGCGAAGTATATTCTTCACAGAAGGGTCACTCAAGTCAGGTAAGGTCTGATATTTTATCTCGAAAACGCACCTTTTAGACATTTTTCACTTTTTTTACATATTTTCCTGATTTCTTTCATTAATTCTCTACGCTTTCTATCGTTATCATTTTCTATTTAATCTTCATCGTCCCCAACATACTACATTCCCCTGGCAACAGCCAAAGTTAGGCGCGAAACTTGTAACTCGATATCCTGTAAACACCTCTTCAATGCTGGTGACCGCCATAACTCTCCACGTCACTGCGGTTTCCGACCTTCTGGTACGTAAAAAAAATTTCTTACTTTGCTCTTGCTTTTTCTCACATCTTACTTTTGTTTTTTACTATCAAAACTCCTCTCTTTGCTTTTCGGTTTGACATTAGGGATGAAAATCAGTGTTTTAGGCCCTACGGCGTCACTGATTGCAAGAAAATGTCAAACTCTTTATATTTTAGCAGTTCACAATGATTTCATCTCCTGACGAAAAGTCATTGTGCTTTTACTGTGTTTTCATTTCACGATTTATACTTTATCTACTACAGCGCTCTTGGAATTGCAGCTTTTAGCGCAATAATTGCGCATGTATTGTATTTTTCTTCACACATTTACTGTTTTTTTCTATTGTTTTCCATTTGGTAATATTCGCATTTTTAACTTTACTCGGATATACTTTCAATTCGTTTTTTCATATCTTTTCGAGTTTGATATGAAATTTTTTTTATTTTATTGCTTTTATATTATGTTTAATTCTTTTATGCATATATACATATTTCTATAACAAGGGGTGATAATTAGGGGTGAAGGCAGTGTTTTTAGCTTTATGCTGACACTGTTGTCAGAAAGCATTATGATTTCTCTAATTTTTTAGCGGTTCGTATAGATTTCACATTTCACTTATTTACCCCGATGAGCATCTATACGCTTTTACCGATAAACTA